>JAFEMH010003070.1:0-291770 GCA_022495995.1 Adenophora triphylla var. japonica
ATACTTAGTAATACTAGATTAATCACATTAATCATATAATTCAATTCATAATCATGGCGTATCAATATATACAATTACTTCCATAAGCAAAACTCATATAAAAATCATATTCTAAATCATATTCATCATGAAAATTAACAACAACAACAACAACAACAAAGCCTTAGTCTCAAAATAATTTGGGGTCGGCTAACATGAATCCTCATATGTCATCGTGATAAAAGGTTGTTGAATATATATATATATATATATATATATATATATATATATATATATATATATATATATATATATATATATATATATATATATATATATAGGAAAGCCTATTCAAACGCAGTAACCAAATCTTATATGAGAACCATGAGAACCACTAACATGTACCATTGGATTAAAAAAACACATCAATGTCTCCGTACTTAAAAAAAAGAATAAGAGGGAGGTGGCAGATTTTCGCATATTTATTGTGAACTAAATCCCCTCAAATTTCCTAAAATAAAATATCTCAATATCTATAAGTTCGAAAAAAAAATTCGAAAGCACCGATTTTTTTTTTTTTTTTTCGTCTTGACGGGACGATTCAAACTAGATCCCTGAAGATAGGATTTTGAAAAAATAATATTGAACAACGTCTAATTTTTAAAACACTAACTAATTAACTAGTGTACACTAGCTAGTTAAGCAGCATGTACACTGAAGCAACTTAGCTAGTGTGAATACCCAAGTTTAATTTCAATGTCTCATCAGCCATGTCTGCATATTCTTAATGCTCGGCCTTCTTTAGATATTTCCTTGGTATCATATTTTCATCGCCTATTCTCCTCCAAATTTCTTCGCATTTTCTTATACCGCAGTCTTGAAAATGTTTACTTTTGTGCGGCAATTGTTGGTCCTGTCTTGTTCTTCTTCCCATCAATTATTTGGGAAGTCACTCGACTATTGATTTCCATGATTTGCCAAACAAGTCTATTGATTCATTCGATATTTCAAATGTTGACGATGGATCAAACAGTGATTATGAACTCTCGGCTTACTTGAACCACATATTATTAGCCCCGTTCCAAGTTTAGTCTCTCTCTCTCTCTCTGCATCTTTCGTTTACTTCTATCACCAAATGATTAAAGTTGGTTTCATAAGCCAGCATGAATAAAACTAACTTAGAAAGTAGCATATTCAATCAATAACTCTCGTAATGTGAAAAAAACCTATTGTGTGCATTACTTAACTAGTGTACACTAGTTAAGTAATGTGAAAAAAACCTATTTTTGCTAAATAATTGTTTAACTAGTGTACATTACTTAACTAGTGTACACTAGTTAACTAGTATACATTACTTAAATAGTGTGCACGATTTAATTACTTAACTAGTGTACACTAGTTAAATAATGTGAAAAAAACCTATTTTTGCTAAATAATTACTTAACTAGTGTACATTACTTAACTAGTGTACACTAGTTAACTAGTGTACATTACTTAAATAGTGTGCACGATTTAATTACTTAACTAGTGTACATTACTTAACTAGTGTACATTACTTAACTAGTGTGCACGAGTTAATTACTTAACTAGTGTACATTACTTAACTAGTGTGCACGAGTTATATGGCTAGTGTGCACGAGTTAATTACTTAACTAGTGTACATTACTTAACTAGTTAATTACTTAACTAGTGTGCACGAGTTATATGGCTAGTGTGCACAAGTTAATTACTTAACTAGCTAGTGTATATTACTTAACTAGTGTACATTATTTAACTGGATTTTAGTGGTTGAGAGGGAGTGTACACTAGTTAAGTAATGTACACTATTTAAGTAATGTACACTAGTTAAGTAATCTATAAGTCAATATTATTTTTTCAAAATCCTATCTTCAGGGATCTAGTTTGAATCGTCTCGTCAAGACAAAAAAATCAGTGTTTTCGAAAAAAATTTCGACTTATAGATATTGAGATATTTTATTTTGAAATTTGAAGGAAATTTAGTTCACAATAATTACGAAAATGCCACCCCCTCTATCTTTTTTTTTTTTAAATCCGGAGCATTGATGTGTTTTTAATCCAATGGCTGTTAGTGGTTCTTATGGTTCTCATATAAATTTGGTTCTCATTATAATAGGACCCTATATATATATATATATATATATATATATATATATATATATATATATATATATATATATATAAATTAAAACATACAAATAAAAAATAAAAAAAAAATCAACCCCCCACATGGATTTTTGCCCTCCACTCCGGCCTCTTCAACGCCATACTTTCATCCACTCCAAGTAAACTCATATCATTTTCAATTACTCTAATCCAAGTTTGTTTGGGTCTTCCCCTACCCCTCACCATTTTATCATTTCTCCATTGTTCCGGCCTCCTAATCGGTGCATCACTCGGTCTCCTTCTCACATGTCCAAACCACCTTAGACAATTTTCCCTCATTTTATCCTCAACGGGCGCAACTCCTACTTTACCTCTGATCACCTCATTCCCCAATCGATCCTTTCTTGTATGACCTCACATCCATCGAAGCATACGCATCTCCGCCACATTCATCTTATGCACGTGACACTGTTTCACGGCCCAACATTCGGTGCCGTAAAGCAATGCCGGCCTAATTGATGTGCGGTAGAATTTTCCCTTTAATCTATTGGGCATGCCGCGATCACATAGAAACCCTGTGGCACTCTTCCACTTCAACCAACCTGCTTTAATCCTATGAGCCACATCTCCATCTAATTCTCCATCCGTTTGGATAATGGATCCAAGATAGCGAAAAAACTCAGAAGCTTGGATAATATTTCCATCAAATGTGACCTCCCCTGCCTCCTACTTCCAACTCTGCTAAACTTACACTCCAAATATTCAGTCTTGCTTCTGCTTAATCGAAAACCTCGAGATTCCAAAGTGTGTCTCCACAACTCCAATTTACTTTCAACACCCTCTCTTGTCTCATCAATCAACACAATTTACTTTCAACACCCTCTCTTGTCTCATCAATCAGCACAACATCATGAAAATTAACATAATCATATTATATAATTATCATGATTATCTAAAATAAACATCATGAACGGGGCTCTGATACCACTGTTGGGTTTCGAGGGTCCATGCGCAGCGGAATAATGCAAATTAACTCGAAAACCCGAAGCCTTAGATCCGTTCTAGATGATTAATTAAGAAGGATGAAATAGAATAACCAACCTTGTGTGCTTTTGTCTTTGATAAACGCGTTCCAACTCCAGATTGATGATCTTGTGAATCCTCGATGAACGATCCTTAAATCACGAACGTTAGATCTTGATTGGCAAAGATCCTCTATGTGTATCCACGCGTTGAACGAACCCTAGAACAATTCTAGGTGGATTGCTAGATCCTTTGATTGAAACTCCTTTCAATCAATGAAGAAATATGGAATTGGTGTTTTTGATCTTTCAATTCACAATTGAAAATCACTCCTTTTGTGTTTCTCTAAACCCAAAAACATGAGTGTAATTGCTAGGGCAACCAGGGGTTAGTATTTATACGTTATAAATATTTTCCCCTCGAGAAAACCCTAATTTTAAGTCATTTACGTATCATTCAGCGCCGACGGGACGACTCGTCCCCCAGGGCACGAGTCGTCCCCACCCACAATGCTTCAGATACTGTCGTCCCCCTTAAGGGAAATAGTTCGTACAATTCTAGGGCACAAGTCGTCCCTATGGGCACGAGTCGTCCCCTATGGGACGAGTCGTCCCTCAGGACAAATCCTCTGATACACTCGTCCTAGGCCAAGGGAATAGTTGGTTCTGGCCTGGGGACGAGTCGTCCCCTGTGTACAAAAATTCCATATTCTTAATTTTTGACAATTCGTTCGATGCGTGTGACCCCATAGGACTATATTATGTTGACAATGAGTTCGATCACATCGATCCTCATAAGACATGAGCGGACTCTAGCAAGCCATCATGCCTACCCAAATAATATAATATCAAGTTCGATTTCCTACATAGAACATATCACAATCCCATTGTCACACGATGTTATATTAAACATGAGCCATGGTCCATGTCAACTCATATTGTTCAATGCTTTCTCGTTACTAAGTAAATTGATCAATCGAATGATATTAATCACATTAATTCATTCGGACATGGCCATGTACATCATCAATCTTACTTACGAGTGGCCTAGCAAACATCTCTCTTTACGAGGGACAAATTTTCATCTTGACTTATCATTCTTCCCAACAAGAATCATATCATGCCAATAATAGCCCTTATTGTTATCCGGTTAAAGACAACGTTAAACTATATCAAACACAATATTCCTCAAGTGGAAGGCAATGATAATCTCAGGTCAAAGGATATCAATGATATAACTATAAGAGATTTAATTATGACATTTGACCATGATATAAATCTCATAGTGGGTCAAGTCCAGTATCTTGTTCTCCAACAAGTACCCATGAATTTAATGTGCATCCCTATGCATATAATCATCACATGATTATCCATTAAACTTCATACTATCGCTTCATAAGTACTAGAAACACGAGTATTAAAGTAAACATGCAAACATATATAATAATCAAAATAGAAATCTCTCATATAAATGAATAATGACATTACAAATAAGTCTATCACTATAGGCCTAGGGCACTAACACCTACACAACAAACGGCCCCAAGCTACGGCTCTCCATGCGCCCGCCTCAACCAAGATGGGGCGCCCGCCTCACTAGCAATGTCGAGCCACATCCTACACAGTTGTTTTGTATTTGGATTTAGCCTGAATTTAATGTAATCAATCATCCCGTTGTGGTAAAATTGAATAATTAAATTGTCCGGTATATTTTTCTTCAACAAATCAATTTGTAAAAGAAGAATTCATGTTTATTCACCTTCACTGTATATTATTTCAACAACTTTAACACCTTTGTATTTTAATTCTTTAAAGGCGATCTGTAAAATTTTTGTTGCAGATCATACAAAATTGTAGGGAATTCTGTACAAACTTTCGGTGAAATTATTTGTTCCAGTTCTTTGAATTGATACAAAACTGGTTTGAGTTTATGTCTCCAAGGAATGTCAAGCATTCTAGACTTGAAGCTTTCAAAATTTTTGTATACCATTGTGTTTTCTTTTCTATCAATTGTTTTTAACAATTGTGTATTTTTTTTCCTTCAAAAATAGCAATTTTTGTTTTTAAAATGTTGTTTTCAATCTGTAGTTGTGTAACTTGTGTATTTTTACCAGATTGTAACAACTGTTCTTGAAGTTTAGCAATAAGTTCTTCCTGTGCTTTAATTATTTGTTCAGGATTAAATTTTGTTATTTATGAAAAAGTTTTAACTTTTTCAGGTTCTATAAAAATTTTGTTAATGCCAAACTGTTCACGTGTTGTGTTCATGGCATCTTGAAAACTGTAAAAACCTTTATAAATGGGGTTTGGACATTGTATATATTTAGCCACTGTCTCCCATTTATTGAAAACTCATATTATAGTACCTCTAAATATAACATAATGTGTAAATTTTTTCTGCATAAGCTTCTCTGGGGTTTTTTGAAACTGTTATAGAAAATAATATCCCAAATAGTTTAAAACTTGTACTTTAAATGTAGAGGCATATGGTAAAGTGTGTATATTCCAAAGATTATCTAATAAACATTGTTGTGTTTTTTGTTAAATCCATTCCTATAACAGGTCTGAATTTCTTTTGACTATCTTGTAGTTGTTTTTTGTTGAAAATGTGTATGTTTTGAATAACTTTGTCCAGCTTGTGAAAATTGTGTATTTTTAAAATGCTGGACCTCCATTCTAGGTCTAAATCCTTGAAATGGATTAGAATAAACTAGAGGGTGTGTAAAACTGTATCCTGTAACCTTGATATATGTATGTTCTGTGTTATCTGTCTGTATTTCTTCATCAGATGATATGCTCATTGATGAATTCTTCTTTGGTTGTATAGGGTGTGTGACCCTTTTCCTGTCTTTGTCTCTATCCATTTGAATGAAATAACCTGTTCAAATTTCTAGATAACATGTCAGCAATGGGATTGTTGTTCCCTTTTATATGTTCAAAATTAATTTTATATCCACTACCTTATTTAATATTTTGTAAATTTATTCATCTTGTTATATTAACCTTTTTACTTTGATCATTTTTTATAAACCTGACTATTGCTTCGCAATCTGTTCTAACTGTAAATTCTTTATTTAATAAAATTTTGAATTTTTCAAGTGAATTTATTAAATCTTGTATTTCAAAATCTAAATCTGTCCAATTTCTACCTACTTTGTTAAAATTTACACTTGTATATGATCAAATTTTTTATGTTTCTTTGGAACTATACTTATTTGGTTTACATAACAAAACTGCTCCCCAACCATCTTTGCTGTTGGGTTTTATGGGTTCATGCGCAGCGGAATTAGCATCTAAATAACACAAAACCCAAGCCCTAAGATCCGTTCTATACGATTAAATTAAATTCCTATGAGATAGAATTTACCAACCTTAATTGCTTTCCGGTCTTGAGCTATCGAACAATTTATCGGTGTGATTTTGAATCACAATCTTCGATCTTCAAAAACCTTTGAACCTTCAGATTGCTTTGGACAATTTGAACTCTAGGCCTTGATCGTCATACGAGCGAAGACCCTCTAGTAGTATCCACACGTTAGAATGAACCAAGAACAGTTCTTGAGAATTGCTAGATTATTAAATCTTGGAGAGAATATTGAGAAACCTTTTGTTGTGAATTTTCTATTGAAAAATTCGGCTAGTTTATTAGGGTTTACAGACTGCATATTTATACTACCTTAGTATTGGTATTAGTTTCCTAATCTTATTAGGAAACTGTCTGTCAAACGCCTCAGGCCTTAGTATGTCGTACGACCCAGCATGCCATATGGCAAGGTCCGTCGCACGACTCAGGACTCCATATGGCAAGTTCTGTCACGCGATATATTAAGCCAGTTCAGGAACTCTCAATCATTCTTCTTTTGGTTTAACCAATTCATTCTAGTTTTGTGTGACCCAATAGGATTATATTATGTTGGCAATGAGCTCGATCATATCGACCCTCATAAGACATAAGCGGACTCTAGCAAGCCATTATGTCTACCCAAATAATATAACGTAAGAGTTCACGTTTCCAATGGTAAACTTACATTGCTCCCTTTGTCTCACGATGTTATATTGAACACATGGTCCACGTCAACTTGTATTTATTCAATGCTTTCTCGATCTTGAATATAATGATAATCCAATCGCATTGGGGTGTGTCCACACGCTTTCTTCATTATCACTCATCGAGGTGCCCAAGCAAAACATCTCTCTTTCGAGGGACAAATTCCATCTTGACTTATCATCCTTCCCATCATGAATCTGATCATGCCAAAGATAGCCTTTATAAATATCGTGTTAAGATATCGTTTGACTAAAATCAAACATGAATTTAATCATATGTAAGGTCATGATAATCTCAGGTCTAGGGACTAAATGAAGTGACCATATGAGATTTAATTATGACATTTGACCATGACATAAATCTCATACGGGTCAAGTCCAGTCACTTTTTCACTAACAAGTACCCATAATTTCAATGTGCATCTCTATGCATATAATCATCATATGATTATCCATTGACAATTATACTAATTATTCTCTTGATAATTAGGGACGGAGATTATTACAATAAATATGCAAAATATATAATAATCAAATAATAAACTTAAACGATAAAGACGATACATAACGGTTTTAAGTTAAACATAACTAAAGCCTAGGGCATTACACCAACAGTCTCCCACTTGCACTAGGCTCCATCTATGTATCGAATACTCATGGATCTAACATGACCATCATGCTTCTGCCTGTGCTAGGGTCTTTTTAAGTGAATCCCTAATGTCATCATCGGTTGATACTTTGCATATTTCAACGTCTTCTCATTCTTTATGAATTCCTCGAAAAATGTCTAAGTGAGTGTTTGGATCGCTGTTGTGATCTTGGTTCCATTGTTTGCACAAATGGCACCACAATTGCCACAACAAAAGTTCCATTCGATTAGTGATACTTGAAACATTTCCAAAATACTAATGAACTTTTGATCCAAACTGCCTCTTTTAGCCACATCATATGTTACTAAAGTTCGGCCGTAGTAGTAGAATCGGCTACAATTTTCTACTTGAAACTCTTCCAACAAAATTGCTCCTCTAATAAGCATAAACACAAATCCTAATTGCGATTTTAAATCAACTTTGTCAGTTTGGAAGTTAGCATCTACGTACCCTTACAACAAGATTAACTTCCAACCTTTCATATACCAAGAACATATCCTTAGTTCTTCTCAAGTACTTAAGAATCATCTTGACTGCCATCCAATGGTTCTCAACAGGATCAGATTGGTATCGACTCATCATGCTTAGAGCATACGAGACGTCGGGTCGAGTACAAGTGTGGGGCCTCCCCAACCCCGGGACCTATAAACTCGTACCCCAGCTGGAGGGTCCCCAAACCACCTCCTCAAAATCTTAAAACTTTTCCTTTATTTATAATGAAAGTCAATTAAACTTTTGAAATTAAAACCACATGACCACTCCACTAGGAGGTGACGTCAACCTGCTTTAAAAATGATAAACTGTTTTAATTTACAACTGAAAGTATTTATAAAAGCTTTAAACAATGAAATTCTCCACCCATTAATAATAACCACAATTGCATTCCCAACTCCCTATCATATCATACCCTGACAACCCAAGAGACGGTCCAACTCCTCCCCGGCCTCACCGGTCTGGTCTACCTGTCTCAGCTGAATCTAAAAAAATTAAAGGGAGAAGGGGTGAGAAATAATCTCAGCAAGTTATTATGCATGCAGCAATATGCCATATAAGATGCAACACGTAAGCAAGTTGTTCAACATCATATTTGGAATACGGTAAACACATTACGTTACCTGACCTTACCTTTTCCCGTCTGAACAATAAGTCGTACTACGTGGGTATGGGCATACATCCTCATGGGAACCCATCCTCTATATATGTGTGAACGGCTTAGGCCTATTCACGCCTTACAAGACCCATTTTTCAGGGAACCATGTAAGGTATCGCATCCTATGAACCGCTTATGCATATCCATGTAATCGAGCCCCAGCGTGGCCACAAGTAGGGAGGAGGTCACAGGTATAATGTAATCCGAGCACCTTATGGAACAATTTCTCATAAGTGATCGTATTCCATTATACCCCCAAAATCAGCTGATCACAACACATCATATTCATATTCAAGCACATAACAGTTACTTGAAATCAAACCCACACATTGGGACAACAATATATAACATGGTACAATTACTCATGTTTACCAACATATAACATGGTACAATTACTCATGTTGAACAGTATAAAACATGGTACAATTACTCATGTTGAACAGTATAAAACATGGTACAATTACTCATGTTGAACAGTATAAAACATGGTACAATTACTCATGTTGAACATCTCAATTAGTGTAACATATATATAAACACTAATGAGTCAATATAATCCACTTATGGCATGTATGCTCATAAACAATACAATGATGACGTGCAACAAATATTTCACGCACCAATTTAACATATAACCGTCCCTAAGTAACCACGTAGGGTATAACAACATACAAGTAGCTTTACGTGTTCATAACATCACATTACACAACTCCCTTTCAAGTTCCATAAACAGATACCAAGTTTCTATAACCTTTGGTTCTCAATTAACAATGGCTTCCAACCCGTTTTCAAGCAATATTTAGACTACTTCCCCAATTCCATTTTAACCAATTAAGACATCGATGTGTATCTAAAGTGCTTTACTTTAATCATAATTAAAGAGGGTTCAGATATACTCTAAGTTGATTAGATTTCCAAGCCTTAAAAGTTGATTCAGAATTTCCATTGCAGGGCACGACTCGTGCCCTATGGCACGACTCGTGCCTTTTTCCCCCCATTTTGATCAGAACGATTGGGACAAGTTTCACGAATCGTTTTCACGAATGGAAAAAGGGCACGACTCGTGCCCCTTCGCACGACTCGTGCCAAGGCCAAAATCAGACATCGATTCGGCACACCAAAGTCAAACCAAATGCCATTTACTACTTTCCTTTGTTTTTCAAATGCCCAAAACCAGTACTAAACATACCAAGAGCAATTTATATACCAAGTTTAACACATAACCACACTCAATCCATGCCCCTTTTCCATGTTCTTCCACCAACCCTTTTCTAACCTATTTTCAAGCCAAGAAAAATGATCCGACAGTAACCTATTCGTTTCAAACCCAACTTTCTTTGTTATATCCAAAGTCATAAAATTTGACTAACATTCCAACAACCCTATATACAATCTAATAACATCATTTGACTTATAATGAATACCGGTACCAATTCTTTCTACTATTTTTATATTTTACAACCTTATTACAATTTTCCTTTCACCATTTATCACCTTTCTACAATAACCTTGTTCATTACCAACCTATCACCCTATTCATTTCCGAATCATATTTTTACCATTCTAAAGCCCACTCCACTTGTCAAATTTACCAAGAATCCTTTATATAATAATAGTAACATTATATAACCTATACATATAACCCTAACTTCACCACTTAGCCAATTTTATTACAAGGAACCCAAACGATATACATACTTCCTCTAACATATAACCATTTTACACCACCTTCCCAAATTAACCCAACCATTTTATCACCCTTTTCTCTACTACTTTCCAACACCCTATTTCCACATTTTAGAACCCAATTAACCATGTAAAAATCATTAAAATTCATTTGTCCCTCCAAATTTCCCAAAACCTTAACATACTCATTCCACAATCCATTTTCCTTTTATTTTATTTCTACAACCCAAAATAAATCTCGAAATTTAACAAAAACCAAATATTTTGATCCCGTAATACCAAATATCATTTAGAACACATAATATCAACATTTATCTTAATATGAGCAAATATTAGAAAGGAATCATAATAACTTACATAAAAATGTGCCGGAATAAAATGACGATCTGATCGGCTCTAAACGTTCTCCTCGTCTCCCTGATCGCTTTGCCGCAGACGGATCGCAAATCGGACTGACGGTTGATTTTCTAGAATTTTTGGAAAATATTTTGAAACGGAGGAAGTAATTCTTTCTTTCTCTCTTCCTCTCCACCGAGCGCTCTCTCTCTCTCTGGAATGATCTTTCTTTTCTCAATTCTTAAGGAAGGAAAGGATATATATATATATAAAACCAATATTACCTTCTAGCCCCTCCAATGTTGAGTTATAACAATTAACCACCTTAACTTTCACCTTTGACACCTAAATCCCTCCATATTTTGTGAAGCTTTTTAAATAATATTTTCAATATTATTACTTTACTATAAATTCCTTTTTATTCCCTTTTATCATTAAATAATTAAAATTTATTTACTAACACACTTAAAATATCACACAATTTATTAACATACTAAAATGTCAAATAATTTATTAATAAAATGTTAAAACTAACATATAAAAATTCCACTTATTATGAAATGCAACCAATAAAATTCTACGGCCCCGCTCCACGTGTCCAACACGTGAGTAAAATGGTGCCTAGGTTTCGGGTCGTTACATTCACTCCCCCTTAAAGAAAAATTTGTCCCGAATTTTAATTACACTTACTTGAATACTCAAATGATCACACATTTTCCTCATACCTCTCGGATTCCCGAAACCCATGTGGCTTCTTAACTAATATAATTCTTCCACTACACTCTCACAACTCGAATATTCTAGGTTTTGAATTCCCGGGTTTGATTCTAATACTACTCAATGGTTCTTTCACATAAGTCACATCAACAAGAATAGTCTTGGTTGAAAAACTCAATATAAGGGAAAGGATCATGAAAACTCTTCCTCTCATGCAATGCTTCATACGGCGTCACTTCAACACTGGACTGATCACTGCTGATATATGCACTTCAACCAAGGTTACACGAACTTCTCAAAATTAATGAAAATCCATCGGATACACACATCACCCATTCTCAAGATTCTGGATAGTTCTCTCTGCCTGTCTGCTCAATCCATCTGGAGATATAACGCACATCTGAAGGCATCTGGAAGTCCCAAAGTCTCGTACTCAATCTTCCCACAACCGCAATATGAATCTCGCATCTTGATCTGATATAATATAGTGATTAATACTCCGTAGAATTGATCAATTCTCTTGCCCATACACTGGTGCTAACTTTCCCTTTTCATATTTTATTCCTCTTGGTATAAATGAGCCAACTCTGATCAATATATCCACTATTAC
The DNA here is from genome assembly GCA_022495995.1 of Adenophora triphylla var. japonica. Lineage (NCBI taxonomy): Eukaryota > Viridiplantae > Streptophyta > Magnoliopsida > Asterales > Campanulaceae > Adenophora > Adenophora triphylla. Next base: position 12,322 of record JAFEMH010003070.1, read on the forward strand.
TCGAAGGCGTCTCATATCTTCAATTTCGTGGGTAGTCCCGTTATAAAATCCATCACAATGTCTTCTTTATTCTCATTCTTCAAATCCTTTCTCAATTCTCGATACATCTTCAAATGTCTTTGATACATCGCCATTCTCAATTTATGGTCTTCCTCTAAAATGTCTCTTACTTTCTTATGAATATGGTACACCAATTATGTCGTTGAAGGTTAATATTCCATCAATATTCAGTACAATATCCTCGGTCCTTCTTTCTTGAAAATGTTAGATAATTCCCTCGATTCAGAATCGTTGGTTAAACTTCCATAAGATCTTCATACCGGATAGGGTAGCTCGAACTTTCACAATTAATATCTCATCTTGCACTCACATGATAGCAATGTTGCTAATAAAGCCTTTCGGCTAATCGCATCTGTAACTACAGTAGCCTTCTCGGATGTTGTGTAATATCACAAATAAGTCTTTTGATAACTCCAACAATCTCCCCACCTGTTGTTCAACCCCTTTGATACATAATACTTCAACTCTTATGATTTGTACAGATTTCAAATTTACTTCATACAAAGGATGTTTCCACTTAAGTAACGCAAAATAGTCGTAATCCATTTCACGCTTCCGCTGCGCCACTCTGATTCCCTCGAAGCATAAGCTATCGCCTTCCCCGTCTGTATAAAGCACAACCCAAATCCTTCTCTTGACGCGCACATGACCACTACAAGTTCACATTCATCAAGTAGGGTAAAGGTCGAAACTGTAGTCAATCCATCTTTCATTCTGCAAAGTTGATTTCACACTTTAACATTTCACCTAAATGATATCTCCTTCGAGATCAATTGAGTCACTGATATTACAATTCTTGGAAATCCATCAACACTCTTTTGATAATAACCTGCCTAACCCAGATAACAGCGGAGTTCTAACATTGTCGAAGGTTGTTCCATTTGACCAGGGTTTCTCAAAAAATTTAATACAATATCTCCTCGAGTCATACTCACTCTTAATGAATTTCACCAACATTTGATCCTCACGAAACATAGATTACCTATCTTGCAGTTGATTTTCAAAATCTTTACACAACTCTGAATATACAAAGGTAGCATCCATCGAGCTGGCCACTAAAATATCAAAATCGGATTTTAAAATTTTACTCATCATATTTACAACACAACCAATGCCCTTCCATAAGGTGTTTTGGATATGGGCAACAACCCTGACATTAGATCAATACGGAATGCTATCGCCCTAACTGGCGGCTTGAACTATTATGATGAAATCACTTTACCAATTCATTTACCAACAATACATAAGATATTCCATGTGACTTTTACTCATTTCTAATACATAACCTTCTTTAACTCTCATATTATTTAAACTATACTTATTGACACATAATGCATATATGACATAAATATCAATTAATAACTTATCCGCCTCAACTAAACACAGAGGCAATTCAACCATAAATAAGGAGACTCGCTTCTTGCGACAGTCCTCCCCAAGCACAACAACTACTTAACCAGTTCAGGTCAAGTATAACAGTATATCACGGATTGGTATATCTACCACATCCACTGGCAATACATGCCCACATAATCACGACTACCATGGTAATCAAGTATGATTCGAGGTACTCTCCCATAGGAGTAGACACCTCCAGCACATAAGGCAACTCTGAGGCAAATTATGCAAATAAATGCAGAAATACAATGCCACATAATAATGAGGTGAACGGGGATTCATACAAGTATTGCCCCTACTTTCTGAGACAGGTAATGTACTTCTAATGACAGCGGAGGAATCTATCTCTCCATTTTACTCACAATTCCTTGATCTCTTGGTTGGTCATTACTATTTTCTGCCATTAAACAATTCTTGCACTAAACACTCGTCGTCAAGTATTACACACTCCCCCTTAGGCTAGACTTCTACCCTTGACTTCTAACCTTAGCTCTGATACCAACTGTGGGGCCTCCCCAACCCCGGGACCTATAAACTCGTGCCCCAGCTGGAGGGTCCCCAGACCACCTCCTCAAAATCTTAAAACTTTTCCTTTATTTATAATGAAAGTCAATTAAACTTTTGAAATTAAAACCACATGACCACTCCACTAGGAGGTGACGTCAACCTGCTTTAAAAATGATAAACTGTTTTAATTTACAACTGAAAGTATTTATAAAAGCTTTAAACAATGAAATTCTCCACCCATTAATAATAACCACAATTGCATTCCCAACTCCCTATCATATCATACCCTGACAACCCAAGAGACGGTCCAACTCCTCCCCGGCCTCACCGGTCTGGTCTACCTGTCTCAGCTGAATCTAAAAAAATTAAAGGGAGAAGGGGTGAGAAATAATCTCAGCAAGTTATTATGCATGCAGCAATATGCCATATAAGATGCAACACGTAAGCAAGTTGTTCAACATCATATTTGGAATACGGTAAACACATTACGTTACCTGACCTTACCTTTTCCCGTCTGAACAATAAGTCGTACTACGTGGGTATGGGCATACATCCTCATGGGAACCCATCCTCTATATATGTGTGAACGGATTAGGCCTATTCACGCCTTACAAGACCCATTTTTCAGGGAACCATGTAAGGTATCAGTATCCTATGAACTGCTTATGCATATCCATAGTAACTGAGCCCCAGACTGTGGCCACAGTAGGGGAGGAGGTCACAGGTATAATGTAATCCGAGCACCTTATGGAACAATTTCTCATAAGTGATCGTATTCCATTATACCCCCAAAATCAGCTGATCACAAAACATCATATTCATATTCAAGCACATAACAGTTACTTGAAATCAAACCCACACATTGGGACAACAATATATAACATGGTAAAATTACTCATGTTTACCAACATATAACATGGTATAATTACTCATGTTAAACAGTATAAAACATGGTACAATTACTCATGTTGAACAGTATAAAACATGGTACAATTACTCATGTTGAACAGTATAAAACATGGTACAATTACTCATGTTGAACATCTCAATTAGTGTAACATATATATAAACACTAATGAGTCAATATAATCCACTTATGGCATGTATGCTCATAAACAATACAATGATGACGTGCAACAAATATTTCACGCACCAATTTAACATATAACCCTCCCTAAGTAACCACATAGGGTATAACAACATACAAGTAGCTTTACGTGTTCATAACATCACATTACACAACTCCCTTTCAAGTTCCATAAACAGATACCAAGTTTCTATAACCTTTGGTTCTCAGTTAACAATAGCTTCCAACCCGTTTCCAAGCAATATTTAGACTACTTCCCCAATTCCATTTTAACCAATTAAGACATCGATGTGTATCTAAACTGCTTTACTTTAATCATAATTAAAGAGGGTTCATGTATGCTCTAAGTTGATTAGATTTTCAAGCCTTAAAAGTTGATTCAGAATTTCCATTGCAGGGCACGACTCGTGCCCTATGGCACGACTCGTGCTTTTTTCCCCCCATTTTGATCAGAACGATTGGGAAAAGTTTCACGAATCGTTTTCACGAATGGCAAAAGGGCACGACTCTTGCCCCTTGGCACGACTCGTGCCAAGGCCAAAATCAGACATCAGATTCAGCACACCAGCAACAGTCCAAACCAAATGCCATTTACTACTTTCCTTTGTTTTTCAAATGCCCAAAACCAGTACTAAACATACCAAGAGCAATTTATATACCAAGTTTAACACATAACCACACTCAATCCATTCCCCTTTTCCATGTTCTTCCACCAACCCTTTTCTAACCTATTTTCAAGCCAAGAAAAATGATCCGACAGTAACCTATTCATTTCAAACCCAACTTTCTTTGTTATATCCAAAGTCATAAAATTTGACTAACATTTCAACAACCCTATATACAATCTAATAACATCATTTAACTTATAATGAATACCGGTACCAATTCTTTCTACTATTTTTACATTTTACAACCTTATTACAATTTTCCTTTCACCATTTATCACCTTTCTACAATAACCTTGTTCATTACCAACCTATCACCCTATTCATTTCCGAATCATATTTTTACCATTCTAAAGCCCACTCCACTTGTCAAATTTACCAAGAATCCTTTATATAATAATAGTAACATTATATAACCTATACATATAACCCTAACTTCACCACTTAGCCAATTTTATTACAAGGAACCCAAACGATATACATACTTCCTCTACCATATAACCATTTTACACCACCTTCCCAAATTAACCCAACCATTTTATCACCCTTTCTCTACTACTTTCCAACACCCTATTTCCACATTTTAGAACCCAATTAACCATGTAAAAATCATTAAAATTCATTTGTCCCTCCAAATTTCCCAAAACCTTAACATACTCATTCCACAATCCATTTTCCTTTTATTTTATTTCTACAACCCAAAATAAATCCCGAAATTTAACAAAAACCAAATATTTTGATCCCGTAATACCAAATATCATTTAGAACACATAATATCAACATTTATCTTAATATGAGCAAATATTAGAAAGGAATCATAATAACTTACATAAAAATGTGCTGGAATAAAATGACGATCTGATCGGCTCTAAACGTTCTCCTCGTCTCCCTGATCGCTCTGCCGCAGACGGATCGTAAATCGGACTGACGGTTGATTTTCTAGAATTTTTGAAAAATATTTTGGAACGGAGGAAGTAATTCTTTCTTTCTCTCTTCCTCTTCACCGAGCGCTCTCTCTCTCTGGAATGATATTTCTTTTCTCAATTCTTAAGGAAGGAAAGGATATATATATAAAACCAATATTACCTTCTAGCCCCTCCAATGTTGAGTTATAACAATTAACCACCTTAACTTTCACCTTTGACACCTAAATTCCTCCATATTTTGTGAAGCTTTTTAAATAATATTTTCAATATTATTACTTTACTATAAATTCCTTTTTATTCCCTTTTATCATTAAATAATTAAAATTTATTTACTAACACACTTAAAATATCACACAATTTATTAACATACTAAAATGTCAAATAATTTATTACTAAAATGTTAAAACTAACATATAAAAATTCCACTTATTATGAAATGCAGCCAATAAAATGCTACGGCCCCGCTCCACGTGTCCAACACGTGAGTAAAATGGTGCCTAGGTTCGGGTCATTACAACAAGTCATGGCATACATGACAGATCCAAATGCCGAAGCATATAGAACTTCATTAATTCCCCTTTTGCTCATCAGTTGTCATAAGACAATGAGTATTGCTAAGAGAAATATCATGACCCATTGACAAGCTACTTTTCTTAGACTCTTCTAAGAATCTTGTCAATGTGAATACTTTGACTCAAACCAATTTATCCTTCTAGATCTATCTCTATAGATCTTGATGCCAAGGATATAAGCGGCTTCACCCATATCTTTCATTGAGAAACCTTTTCTTGACCAAGACTTGACAGCCTTAAGTGTCGGAACTTCATTTTTCCAGTGAGTAAGATGTCATTGTAATAAAACAATAGAAATAATACTACGCTCCCACTGAATTTCATGTATACACAAGATTCATCTTCGTACTTTGATGAAATCAAACTCTTTGACCGATTCACCAAAACGAAGATTTCAATTCCTTGAAGCTTGCTTCAACCCATCTCATGGATCTTTGCAACATGCATACTTTATTAGAATTTCTCGGATCGACAAAACTTCGGGTTGTGTACCATACATATCCTTAATAATCTTTCCATTTAAAGAAAGTTGTTTGACATCCATTTGTCATATCACACAGTCACAACATGCGATAATGGCAATTGAAACTCTAACAGACTTCGACATTGTAACTGGCGAAAAAGGTTTCAACATAGTCAATACAATGAATTTGCCTAAATTCCTTTTGTTACAATCCTTAGTCATGAAAGTATACACCTTCCCATCCATGTCGGTCTTGATGACCTTCTTGCATCCCTTTAGTTTTTACACCTTCAGGTAGCCCAATCAAGTTCCAAACTTGATCATCAAACATGGATTGCAATTCGGACTTCATGGTTCCTAACCATTTATCCAAATTAGGAGTGGACATCGCCTCGAGATAGGAAGTAGGATCGTCATTCTCAATGACTTCCACTTCATTACTTTCCGATACGAGAAATCAATATTTCTTGAGTTCGGATCGTAACCTATCCAATCTACGATGGACTTGTGCATCTTGAACCGGTTCCACAATTCCTTGTGAGCTTGGTTCCGTCTCTACTCTTGGTTCCATATTATTTTCGGATTCTTGAACTTCTTCAAGATTAATTTTACTCCCACTAGATTCTTTATTGAGAAACTATTTCTCAAGAAACAAATCGTATAGAGTAACAAACATTTTGTTCTCTTTGCGGATGTAAGATTAATTTCTGAAAATAACCTTGTCAGATTTGGTGCTAACTTATAAGAGACAAGTCTCTTTTCATAAAATTCGCAACCCCAAATCTTCATGAAAGACAAACTAAGTTTTCTTCCATGCCACATTTCATGTGGGGTCTTAGGAACCAATTTAGTAAGGACTCGATTCAGTGTAACCGCATTATTTCTAATGCATATCCTTAAAAGGAAATAGAAAATAGGAAAGTCTAATTGACACATCATCGAACGAACCATGTCCTACAAAGTTCAATTCCTCCTCTCAGACACACCATACAATGTGGTGTTTCGGGTGGAGTCAACTCTGAAACGATTTCATAGTTTTGAGATGATTATCAAACTCTTGGCTCAAATATCCATCACCTCGATCCAATCAAAGTACTCAATTGTTTTGCCAAGTTGTTTTGTACTTCATCTTGAAATGTTCGAAACATCTCAAACGATTCACCTTTGGACTTCATCAGACAGACATAGTCATATCTAGATAAGTCTTTAGTGAAATGTGATGAAATACGAAAGTCTTCCCCTAGAAATGCTACTTAATAGTCCACATACATCTCATGTATAATGACCAATAAGTCACTAGCCCTCCCACTACTCTTAGTATAGGGTGGTTTGGCCAATAATTCCAATAAATAAGATCCACATTCCCCAAATGATTCATGGTCATATGAGTCTAAAAGTCCATGTTAATGGAGTTTAGATATATGTTTCTTATTTATCTGACCAATTCGGCAATGCCATATGAACGCGTTGTTCATATTATTCGGTTTTGAATTCCCATTTATATTATAGATATCTTCAGTATTATTTTGTTTCTCATCCTCAAGGATATGAAGACCATTCAATGATATATGCAATACAATAAGACATATCATTAAATAAATATAAAATTTCTTATTTCAATAAGAAAATTATATCCTTCATCATCCATTTAAGAAACGGAAATAATACTCCTACTCAAATCCAGAACGTAGTCATACTTGTTCAAAATAAGTACTAGTCCACAAGGTAAAGTGACTTCATAAGTCCCTATGGCTAATGTAGCAACCCTTGCTCCATTCTTACGCATAGGTTTAATTTACCTTCTTTGAGTAGCTTTATATTCTTTATTCCTTGCACATTCTTCTACAAATGTGGGATCGAATCCGGTATCATATACCCAAGAACAAGAAGTCGAAAATAAAATATCTATCATATAGATATTTGAAGTAGTAGCAATCATATTGCCCTTCTTCACCTTTTAGGCCTTCCTAATAAGCCTTGCAACTTTGCTTCCAACGAATAATCTCATTGCAATGGTAGCAAACTGCATCCTTTTGAGACACTTTGGGTTTAGCCTCTTTGACTTTGACAACTTTTGTCCTAGGTTTAGCAACCTTTGCTTTAACTACTTTTCCTTCCTCTTGAAACCCTTTCTTGTGCTAACCATTAACACATTTGCGGTTTGCTCCTTTTTCATCTCATGAATTAAGAGCTTCACCGCAACACACATCTTTTGCCTAGCTTGCACTTGGAACATTTCCTTTGTGCGGTGTGCTAGACCAAAAGTAACTTTCATGTGTTCAAGGTTCTTCATAGGAGCCTTTAAACATGGTGGCAAGTATAAGGCATGCAATGCTATTAGAATCATCAACATGTTTCTAAAGTTGCTCCTTATTTGCCCTTTGCAACATTTGCAGTGGGTTCAGCAGGAACGGATTCGTCAAGAACGTACACATTTACCTAAAAATCATTCTTTAGGCTTCTGATCAAATCAGAATTATTTGTATCGTTCCTTTCGAACTTTGTCCTTCATAAGGACGAATCGCAATTATCATTATGTAATGCTACTTCTACAACAAAATATACAAATTATATGAACACATATTTATATCAACACATTTATCATCTAAGAGCAAATAATGTATTTTACAAATACTCCCACTAAATCATACACCTTCTAATGCAAATAAGCATAATATGCATTTAATGGGCTAAGATCCAACTTTAATTTAATCTCAAGTACGCTATGGCGCACCGCTCAAGATTAAATTAATTAGGTAGAAAGCATCAATCATATCGTATATGACTCTTAGATCTTTTATGAGATTCATTTAAGACATCATATGTCTTAGCATATTTTAATCTCATTTTATGCCTTGGGTCCAAAACTATTTTGATAACCCAATTAAGTTCATCCACTTTAAACGTATAGGAACCACCATTTTCTCATCTTGCTCGTAAACGAAATAGAATCAAAGCACCTTGCTATGGCAAACCCACCCAATACTATCCGAGTGGTCTCAAGTGTTTTAATCATGGATTGGCATAAAGAACTTAAAAGTTAAATGAAGGTTCTTTAAAGCAGATTATAAGCATATCAACAAAGATAGTCATAATCGTACACCAGGTAAGTTCCCAAGAAAATAGGTGAGCCACAAGGACTGCTTAAGTACCAAATCTTCCTTCGACAGAACTCTCCTAGTCATGCACAATTATAATACCAATTTGAATGCAACATAATCAATACTTTGTATATTGACTTGTTTCTCATAAACAATCACACTCGTAAACTGACTTGTTTCTCATTAACAATCAGATTCCTTCAAATTTTGCGTAAACTGACTTGTTTCTCACAAACAATCAGAAAACTAAAATTTAATGTTTCAACTAAACATTTAGGAAATTTTGAATTAATGTTTCAACTAAACATCTAATAAAATTCTTAACACTTAAGAACACATAATTCATGCATCGCAACAATTAATAAAAACACATTTAAATTAATTAAGCATGCATAAACAATGAATTAATCTAGCATAGCCCTATAAATTCAATTTCTAGAAATTTATAGCATCCAGATTAAGACAGAAATATATCAGATTATTAACATAATCACAGATTAGCAAGAAAAAATTAACAAATTGAAACTGCTCTGATCAGGAAAGGTATGTCGCGTGACAGAAGCCTTCATAAGACTTGATCTGTCGCGCGAACCTAGGATGCCATCAGACCAGATCTGTCGCGTGACATAGGCCAACTATGTCGCGTGACAGAGAGTTACCAGATTTGAAGATTTTCCCAGCTCTTATCAATTCCAATCATAAAGCAATTAAATCAATAAAACAGCCCTTTTACAGATTTAATTCAACATAATCAGAAAACGATTTTCACATTGTTTCAAAAATAATTCAAATTCTACCGCATACAAAACATGCAATAAGCATATAAACAATTTATATCTTAATTCTAGCATGTTAATTCAAACATAACCATACGAACGGGGCTCTGATACCACTGTTGGGTTTTATGGGTCCATGCGCAGCGAAATTAGCATCTAAATAACACAAAACCCAAGCCCTAAGATTCGTTCTATACGATTAAATTGAATTCCTATGAGATATAATTTATCAACCTTAATTGCTTTCCGGTCTTGAGCTATCGAACAATTTATCGGTGTGATTTAGAATCACAATCTTCGATCTTCAAAAACCTTTGAACCTTCAGATTGCTTAATTTGAACTCTAGGCCTTTATCGTCATACGAGCGAAGACCCTCTAGTAGTATCCACACGTTAGAATGAACCAAGAACGGTTCTTGAGAATTGCTAGATTCTTAAACCTTGGAAAGAATATTGAGAAACCTTTTGTTGTGAATTTTCTATTGAAAAATTCGGCTAGCTTATTAGGGTTTACAGACTGCATATTTATACTACCTTAGTATTGGTATTAGTTTTCTAATCTTATTAGAAAACTGTCTGTCAAATGCCTCAGGCCTTAGTATGTCGCACGACCCAGCACGCCATATGGCAAGGTCCGTCGCACGAATCAGGACTCCATATGGCAAGTTCTGTCGCGCGATATATTAAGCCAGTTCAGGAACTCTCAATCATTCTTCTTTTGATTTAACCAATTCATTCTAGTTGTGTGTGACCCAATAGGATTATATTATGTTGGCAATGAGCTCGATCATATCGACCCTCATAAGACATAAGCGAACTCTAGCAAGCCATTATGTCTACCCAAATAATATAACGTAAGAGTTCACGTTTCCAATGGTACACTTCCATTGCTCCCTTTGTCTCACGATGTTATATTGAACACAAGTCATGGTCCACGTCAACTTGTATTTGTTCAATGCTTTCTCGATCTCGAGTATAATGATAATCCAATCGCATTGGGGTGAGGCCACACACTTTCATCATTATCACTCATCGAGGGGCCCAAGCAAAACATCTCTCTTTCGAGGGACAAATTCCATCTAGACTTATCATCCTTCCCATCATGAATCCGATCATGTCAAAGATAGCCTTTATAAATATCGTGTTAAGATATCGTTTGACTAAAATCAAACATGACTTTCATCATATGTAAGGTCATGATAATCTCAGGTCTAGGGACTAAATGAAGTGACCATATGAGATTTAATTATGACATTTGACCATGACATAAATCTCATACGGGTCAAGTCCAATCACTTGTTCACTAACAAGTACCCATAATTTCAATGTGCATCTCTATGCATATGATCATCATATGATTATCCATTGACAATTATACTAATTATTCTCTTAATAATTAGGAACGGAGATTATTACAATAAATATGCAAAATATATAATAATCAAATAATAAACTTAAACGATAAAGACGATACATAACGGTTTTAAGTTAAACATAACTAAAGCCTAGGGCATTACACCAACATTTGCATCCGTTTGTTTCTATAATAATATAATCTGTAATGAGGGACAATTCTAATAGTTTAATATTTTTAACCGCTTTCTTAATTGTTCTAACAAGTTTAATGTCTTTTGTATTAAAACTAGTACAGACCCCCCGTGCGGATCGCACGGATCAGTACCCCCAATCTATCTTTATTATTTTTCTCATCAACTTCAACCTACTCTATTATTCACTATCGAGTACCCGCCACCTTCTATGTAAAACCATCAAACTAACCTGGAAACAAAGAGACAAATTATGTCGAAAAAGTGATTAAAAGAAAAGCGAAAACTGAGGATCAACCTATTTGTGGCATTGAAAAGTTTTCAATGGTATAGCTTCAACATTTTATGATAAAACATTAAGTACATCATATGAAAAAAATATTAAAATATTATACAAATAAAGCATCTTCATTCTGTACTATCCATATCCACATCCACCCTCACCCCACCCCACCCCATCAATCGCCACCCTCACCACCACACACACACACACAAAGAAAAAGAAAAATAAAAAGGAGGCAAAAAAAATCTGAAACATTTGGGATTTGGGTGAACGATAAAAAATAGAAAACTTTAAGCACTCTATATGAGTCACCCTTTATGAATCATCTTCTACATAATAAAAATATATTATATGCGCCCCTCACACCCCATAAACCCCCACCCACCCACCAGCTCTCTCTCTAACGGGCACATACACACACACAAAATAAGTAAATTCATAGTCAAAATCCCCCCCCCCCCGCGCACACAATGTGCCTCCGACCAAGCTATGGCCAAAACGCTTTAGGAGAGTCCAAGAGAGAGTTGGTTATGTGCCAAAATAGGAAGTTACTAAGTCGGGTCTTCCCCGAGCTTAGAACCATAATATCAGATCAGGAAAAAACCCCATATACATACGCTCTCAAATTTCGAGTTTCAGAAGTGGACAACTCAAAAAAGAATATAGTCTGTGATAAGATGATGGAGAAATTTTTAGTCAACATACAATGTCATTTACCTATCAATAGAGATAGTTTCTCTACTCATGTATGAAGCCTTTTCTTAAGCTACTTATATATCTGTCAAAGATCATAAAAATGGCAAAGAATAAAGAATCTTGAGCAAAACAAATGAGCCTCTAGATAAACACATAATTTCATTTCAACGAATCAACTATAGGGTAATGAATTGTTCCTAAATGACATCTCTCTTTTACTGTTTTACCTAAGTAATTAATTTGCAGTAAATAACAACGAAATAATTTGGCCATGAAAAATGTTTTTTTCTAAAGAACGTTGGATGAAAACGATATATGAAAATGTCATCGAAAACTTGTGAAACGGTTAAAACAATGATGCGTGTGCAAGTACTATTAAAACCACGATTTCAAATTAATAGCCTTTACATTTTTAGTTATCCAATATTTTTCAATAAATTGACAAAATTATCCTTTTTATGGAGTTTATGATATATCTTAGAGAGATATTATAGTCACTACAAAATAATAATCTAATATAATAATGAATTATTTTTCTAGAGTAAAGAAAATTTTTCATTTTCTTTTTTAATAAAACTAAATTATTGTATTTGAATTTTTTTTAGGTTTTCATTTTTCATAAAAAAAAATAATACAATTATTTGTGATCTACTGCCTCCCTTCATTATATTTTCTATAAGAAGAAAGAAATCAGAACATATTGACGTCATATTTATATTATAAATTTTTCAGAATAAGTTTTAATATATTTAATCTACTCTAATAAAAATATACTCCCTCTGTCCCAATAGTAGCTTCCCATTTTGCCATTTTGGGTGTCCCGTTAATAGCTTTCACTTTCCTTTTTTGGCAAAGAAATCTTTAATATTTCCTCCACTCATTCTCTCTCCTCATTATTTTAATACTCACAACACTATTATAATTTACTATTCTCTCCACTCATTCTCTCTCCTATTTTCAAATTACACTCACAACATCTTTACTTCCCTCTCATTTCCTTAATTTGCGTAATTTTTAAAAAAGGGGAAGCAATTATTGGGACGAAGGGAGTATTTGTTAGTAAATTCACCATTTAGCTTAATACTTAAAATTAATAATTATTTTCACACTGTCAACATAGTAAAATTCAATTTTGTTAATAAAAATTATTAATTATTTACATCAGTTAGTAACCGGTGTAGGAGAGTTTTTTTTTTTTTTTCAACTTTAAATCTAGGCCGCTCTTTATCTTTTGCGAGATCAAATCTGAGTCACTCTTTGTGTGGCGGTTAGATTTGACCTCTATTGTAATATAGACTAGTACAGACCCCCCGTGCGGACCGCACGGGTCAGTACCCCCAATCTATCTTTATTATTTTTCTCATCACCTACAACCTACTCTATTATTCACTATCGAGTACCCGCCACCTTCTATGTAAAACCATCAAAACTAACCTGGAAACAAAGAGACAAATTATGTCGAAAAAGTGATTAAAAGAAAAGCGAAAACTGAGGATCAACCTATTTGTGGCATTGAAAAGTTTTCAATGGTATAGCTTCAACATTTTATGATAGAAAACATTAAGTACATCATATGAAAAAAAAAAATATTAAAATATTATACAAATAAAGCATCTTCATTCTGTACTATCCATATCCACATCCACCCTCACCCCACCCCACCCCATCAACCGCCACCCCCACCACCACACACACACACAAAGAAAAAGAAAAATAAAAAGGAGGCAAAAAAAAATCTGAAACATTTGGGATTTGGGTGAACGATAAAAAATAGAAAACTTTAAGCACTCTATATGAGTCACCCTTTATGAAGCATCTTCTACATAATAAAAATATATTATATGCGTCCCTCACACCTCATAAACCCCCACCCACCCATCAGCTCTCTCTCTAACGGGCACATACACACACAAAATAAGTAAATTCATAGTCAAAATCCCCTCCCCCACGCACACAATGTGCCTCCGACCAAGCTATGGCCAAAACGCTTTAGGAGAGTCCAAGAGAGAGTTGGTTATGTGCCAAAATAGGAAGTTACTAAGTCGGGTCTTCCCCGAGCTTAGAACCATAATATCAGATCAGGAAAAAATCCCATATACATACGCTCTCAAATTTCGAGTTTCAGAAGTGGACAACTCAAAAAAGAATATAGTCTGTGATAAGATGATGGAGAAATTTTTAGTCAACATACAATGTCATTTACCTATCAATAGAGATAGTTTCTCTACTCATGTATGAAGCTTTCTTAAGCTACTTGTATATCTGTCAAAGATCATAAAAATGGCAAAGAATAAAGAATCTTGAGCAAAACAAATGAGCCTCTAAATAAACACATAATTTCATTTCAACGAATCAACTATAGGGTAATGAATTGTTCCTAAATGACCTCTCTCTTTTACTGTTTTACCTAAGTAATTAATTTGCAGTAAATAACAACGAAATAATTTGGCCATGAAAAATGTTTTTTTCTAAAGAACGTTGGATGAAAACGATATATGAAAATGTCATCGAAAACTTGTGAAACGGTTAAAACAATGATGCGTGTGCAAGTACTATTAAAACCACGATTTCAAATTAAAAGCCTTTACATTTTTAGTTATCCAATATTTTTCAATAAATTGACAAAATTATCCTTTTTATGGAGTTTATGATATATCTTAGGGAGATATTATAGTCACTACAAAATAATAATCTAATATAATAATGAATTATTTTTCTAGAGTAAAGAAAATTTTTCATTTTCTTTTTTAATAAAACTAAATTATTGTATTTGAATTTTTTTTAGGTTTTCATTTTTCATAAAAAAAATAATACAATTATTTGTGATCTACTGCCTCCCTTCATTATATTTTCTATAAGAAGGAAGAAACCAGAACATATTGACGTCATATTTATATTATAAATTTTTCAGAATAAGTTTTAATATATTTAAGAGTCCATTTTGGGGGAAACTTGTTTCTCCATAAGTTATAAAAAGTCCACTTTCTAATTTTGAGTTTCGAGCGTAAAACATTGAGTTTCGAGCTTAAAACACTGAGTTTAGACGTTAAAATACCTAGAAGTTAAAACATCGAGTTTAGGCATTAAAACACCGAGTTAAGGTTAGTAACTAAAACATCGAGTTTATGTCTTAAAACATCGAGTTTATGTCTTAAAACACTGAGTTTTTGCCTTGAATTTTTTAAAAACAAGACTTTTTATAAGTTTGGGGGAAACAGAGTTCCCCCAAAATTTTCTGTATATTTAATCTACTCTAATAAAAAAATATTTGTTAGTAAATTCACCATTTAGCTTAATACTTAAAATTAATAATTATTTTCACACTGTCAATATAGTAAAATTCAATTTTGTTAATAAAAATTATTTATTATTTACATCAGTTAGTAACCGGTGTAGGAGAGTTTTTTTTTTTTTGTTTCAACTTTAAATCTAAGCCGCTCTTTATCTTTTGCGAGATCAAATTTGAGTCACTCTTTGTGTGGCGGTTAGATTTGACCTCTATTGTAATATAGACTAGTACAGACCCCCCGTGCGGACCGCACGGGTCAGTACCCCCAATCTATCTTTATTATTTTTCTCATCACCTACAACCTACTCTATTATTCACTATCGAGTACCCGCCACCTTCTATGTAAAACCATCAAAACTAACCTGGAAACAAAGAGACAAATTATGTCGAAAAAGTGATTAAAAGAAAAGCGAAAACTGAGGATCAACCTATTTGTGGCATTGAAAAGTTTTCAATGGTATAGCTTCAACATTTTATGATAGAAAACATTAAGTACATCATATGAAAAAAATATTTAAATATTATACAAATAAAGCATCTTCATTCTGTACTATCCATATCCACATCCACCCTCACCCCACCCCATCAACCGCCACCCCCACCACCACCACACACACAAAGAAAAAGAAAAAGAAAAATAAAAAGGAGGCAAAAACAAATCTGAAACATTTGGGATTTTGGTTGTCGATAAGAAATAGAAAACTTTAAGCACTCTATATGAGTCACCCTTTATGAAGCATCTTCTACATAATAAAAATATATTATATGCACCCCTCACACCCCATGAACCCTCACCCACCCACCAGCTCTCTCTCTCTATAACGGGCACATAAGCACACACACACAAAATAAGTAAATCCATAGTCAAAATCCCCCCCCACGCACACAATGTGCCTCCGACCAAGCTATGGCCAAAACGCTTTAGGAGATTCCAAGAAAGAGTTGGTTATGTGCCAAAATAGGAAGTTACTAAGTCGGGTCTTCTCCGAGCTTAGAACCATAATATCGGATCAGAAAAAAACCCCATATACATACGCTCTCAAATTTCGAGTTTCAGAAGTGAACAACTCAAAAAAGAATATAGTCTGTAATAAGATGATGGAGAAATTTTTAGTCAGCATACAATGTCATTTACCTATCAACAGAAATAGTTCCTCTACTCATGTATGAAGCCTTTTCTTAAGCTACTTGTATATCTGCCAAAGATCATAAAAATGGCAAAGAATAAAGAATCTTGAGCAAAACAAATGAGCCTCTAGATAAATACATAATTTCATTTCAATGAATCAACTATAGGGTAATGAATTGTTCCTAAATGACCTCTCTCTTTTACTGTTTTACCTAAGTAATTAATTTGTAGTAAATAACAACGAAATAATTTGGCCATGAAAAATGTTTTTTTCTAAAGAACGTTAGATGAAAACGACATATGAGAATGTCATCGAAAACTTGTGAAACGGTTAAAACAATGATGCATGTGCAAGTACTATTAAAACCACGATTTCAAATTAATAGCCTTTAAATTTTTAGTTATCCAATATTTTTCAATAAATTGACAAAATTATCCTTTTTATGGAGTTTATGATATATGGAGATATTATAGTCACTACAAAATAATAATCTAATATAATAATGAATTATTTTTCTAGAGTAAAGAAAAATTTTCATTTTCATTTTTAATAAAACTAAATTATTGTATTTGAATTTTTTTTAGGTTTTCATTTTTCATAAAAAAAATAATACAATTATTTGTGATCCACTGCCTCCCTTTATTATATTTTCTATAAGAAGGAAGAAACCAGAACATATTGACGTCATATTTATATTATAAATTTATCAGAATAAGTTTTAATATATTTAATCTACTCTAATAAAAAAATATTTGTTAGTAATTCACCATTTAGCTTAATACTTAAAATTAATAATTATTTTTACACTGTCAACATAGTAAAATTCAATTTTGTTAATAAAAATTATTAATTATTTACATCAGTTAGTAACCGGTGTAGGAGAGTTTTTTTTTGTCCAACTTTAAATCTAGGCTGCTCTTTATCTTTTGCGAGATCAAATCTGAGCCACTCTTTGTGTGGCGGTTAGATTTGACCTCTATTGTATTATAGATGCCTTTGACCATTTTTAGTTGTTTTACTATATAAAGGTCCTACTAAATTTGACAAATTTGGAATAAATTTTCTAGCGTAATTAATTAATCCTAAAAATGCTTCTAATTGTTTAAGATTTTCAAACTTTTTTGGGAATTTTAAAATATTTGTTGAAATATAAGGTTGTAATTCTATTCTACCATTACCTATTTCTAAACCTAAAAATAAAAATTTTCTTTTAAATAATTCCATTTTTCTTTTTGATAAAACTATGCCATGTTTTAATATTTCTTCAAAAATTATTTTTAAATGTTTTTCATTTTCATGTTCATGTATTGTTTCACTAGCAACTAAAATGTCATCAATGTAAACTAATCAAAAATTATATTTAAGAAAAATGCTTTACATAAACCTTTGAAATATAGATGGAGCGTTTTTAACCAAAAACTTAAAATGTTCCATTCGAACTGTCCTTTAGAACATGTAAAATATGTCCATTGTTTAAAGTTTTCTTCTAATTTTAGCTGATTATATTCTGACTTTAAATCAAATTTTGAGAAAATTTTCTTTTTCTGTATAAGGTTAATTAATGAATCCTTATTAGGTATATTATATACATCATCCTCTGTGTTATCATTTAATCTCTTATAATTATAAACTATCATATCTTTACCTCTTTATATTTCACTGTGATTTCTAAATATAAAAGTTGCTGACATATGAGGACTTTCAGATTTTCTAATTAATTTCTGTTCTATCATTTCTAATATCTGTTTTCTAAATTCCTCTTTATCTAATGGACTGTACTCAATATTAGTTGTCCTAATTGTAATATCAAGGTTTTTTAATTTAAATTTGCATGTATATGTAACTCTAGACTTTGTAATATCATCTCATATTAATCCTATTTTTTCTAAATGTAAAATTATCGGATGATTAGTTCTTTTTCTTATATCTACTCTCTTTTCTAATTCATGTGTCAAAAAATTGGTTAATAATTTTAGGGTTTCATTTTCAACATAAACATTTTTTTTGAAGTGTGGCTTAAAAAATCTAAATTACCTTGTTCACCACGCTTCTGTGCCAATTCTGATGTTTGATGATATCTAAGTGTTGGTATGCTATAAATATGTTTACTAGGTGTAATATAATGTTTAGTATTTGTTATAGCACCTTGTAATCCAAGAATAAAATTCAATCCTAATATAAAGTCTATTGATTTAACATATTCTGAACTTATATTGACCTGTGGAATAACATATTTCAAACTATAATTACATGAGAAATCTAAAAATTGTATTCCTATTGGTTCTATACAATGTGTTATAGTCATTAACCTATCTTCTATTGTTCATGTTATCAATTTATAAGTGAGTTGTGTTTTATACTGATGTGGTACCAAACTATTTGATATAACGCTTTTAGTGGCTCATGTGTCTAATAAGGCTGTTAATTCTAATTATTTATTTGAATCTAACCATAACCTACATTTTAAATTTATCATGTTTGATGTACCCTTTATTTGTATTAATGTATGGTTTGTTGACATTTTATTGAGTTCAACTTCTTCTATTTTTTGTTTCTTTTTATCAATTATATTTTCTATATATTTTAGTTTATTTTCAATATTATCTATCTTTAAATTATGCAATTCTGTTATAACTTCTAATTTTTCCATTTTTTCTGTTATTAACTCTATATTTATCTTTTTTAATGATTCTTTTTCTATATTTATATTTAAATTATAAATTTAAATATAAATATAGAAAATGTTACATTGTGATCTATATTTAAGATATAAATAACAAATTTCTTTAAAACAAATGTTACATTGTGATCTTTTTTCTATACTAGAAAAATATCTGCAACTAAAACATTTAATATAATTATTACCTCTTTTACTAATCCATTGGTGTTCACATTTTTTATATGTGTTCATATATGTATAAGTAATTTTAGTTAGTTGTTTGTCTTATTTATTACTATTATAGATACTATAAACTGATTTGTTATCTGAGTCTTCTGTGTTTATGGGTTTCATTTCATATTCTCCTAATTGTTCTATTAAATTACTATGTTATGTATTTTTATTTTTATTAGGACATCTATTAGATAAATGTTTCTCGTCTTCGCATATAAAACACTTACATCTTCTAGTCTGTGGTTTTTTAACATATTTATTTTTTATATAAGGTTTATAATCTTTTCTATATGTTGTACTTCTACGTAATTTCTTTTTTTTTATCGTGTTGGCCATATGCTTGTGGTGTATAAATTGTTGTTTTACAAAAAGCATAAGCATTCTTTTTTAATTGTTCCTGTAATGTCACCTCTTTACATTTATCTTCTAATATTGTAAATGTGTATGTTATCTGTGATCCTATTCCTAAATCTTTTTTACTACTGTAGTTCTGTTTCCAAGATTCATATATATTTATACCTAATTCTCCTGATAATTTTATAAAATATTTGTCACACAATTCATCATTCATAGTCTGTCCTGTTTGTGAAACTAATCTAGTAAAATCTAGTGTAAATTCATTAATGTATTTCATATCTGCTATAATTAATTGTTCTAATTTTCTAATGGTTGTGTCTTGTATTAATGTTGTGTTTTTAGGCGGGTCTACTCCCAAAACAAGCGTTCTAATTTGGCTTGTGAAATTATACGGATTATCTCCTAATGTTTTTAAATTGTTAATTTCATCTGGGTTTTGTGACTTTTTACTTTGCCAAATTTCTAATGCTATTGGTTCTAATGAGGTTTCTAAATAAGAAAACATGTTCATACTGTTTTTTTTATTAGTTTCCCACATTCTAACTACTGTTTGTTCCCATGTTAAAATTTCATCTACTTATAACTGTGACTTTTGTTTTTCTAAAAATAACATGTTACTACTATATAAATTTCCTATTGGTAGTCTGATACCTTTTTCTTTATAACCTGATTCACTTGTATATTGTATCGATGGTTTTGATCATGGTTCTCTACCTATAAGGTCATGTGTTGATGTACCTGGTTCTGTCAATTCCATTTTTAACCTTTTTCTAGTATTTTCTACCATACTTTTATCCATTAAAACTTATTCTTGTGTGTAAAATTCTGATAACATTGTCTTTCCCTATTTTATATTTTCAAATAAAGGTAAAATTTACCTGTAATTTATTATAACTTTGTTCATATGATAACTCTAATTCTGTTATTCAATTTATAAGCATGTCGTCTACTTGTTCTTATATATTTAACTTTGTAAATTTTCCATTTATTATTTCTTCTAATGCTTTCTTAGTATCTTCTATTTTAAAAACTTTATTTGGTTCATCATCTTCTAAATAATCTAATATACTAAAATCATTTTCTCCCTCTTCAAATTTATTAAATCCTAAATCTATTGTATTATCATTATCTTCATTATTTGTATCATATATATAGGTTCTATATCTGTATCGTAAGTTTCATTCATTATGTATCTTCGTCATCATTTTTATCTGTTTCTTTCCTATAATATACAAACCTTAAACTCTGTGATTCATCGTTACCTTCATAAATATAATGTATACGTGGAATTAAAACTTCATTATCCCGTTCTTTTAATTCATCTAATGACCATTCTAATCATTCTAATTCTTGTGGTTCAATTTTAGTTGATTATATCATTTGTATTGATTTTGATGATATAGTGTTCACTATTCTTTCTATATTAACTTTATATTTCATATCTGGTCTGTTACTAGCTTTTCCTAAAATTCCTATACTAATTACAATATTGTTGCCTTCGTAATTCTCATATCCTTTAGTTTGTAAAGCAATTTTAATGTTTTGAAAATCTTTAATATCTTTTAAAATTCCGAGTGTAAAATAAAATACACTGTATTTTGACTTAAATTTACTTCCATCCCTGAAATTATAGCTTTTTTAATTCTGTTTTTCATGAATTATCTAATAATAATTCTAATAATTTAGTTCCTAAATTTTTTTCTACCTAAATCTTTTATTCCAATAACAACTAATCCTATATGTGCAAAATGTTTTTCTGATTGTTTAATTCTTTGTATAGCTTCCGGTGAAAATAAATCTATTGTAATAGTTATGTTAACTACTTTTAGACTTTATTCTCTGCTACTCCTAATTGAAATTGTATTAATGTTTAATATGCCTGTTTGATATAAAATTCTAGGATTTAAAATATCTAGCTAGTGTTGATTATATAAATCAATATTTCTGTCTAAATCTATTTCTTCTTCTAGTTGAACTTTGTGTTGAGAACTATTTGATCATGTTCCTCTTTTTAATATTCTTTTTAGAAAACTATCTGAACTAACTATATCTTTTATATTACTAGTTGAGTTTCTAGCTTTCTGTATTGTCCTAATTCTACCTAAAAAACTTCTGTTATTCATTTTCGAGGTATACAATGTGTATAAAGTAGCGGTTTTCTTTTAATTTTTATTTTTTCTCAAAGACTTAGTTTATTAATACCTTTAATAATTTTATCTAAATCTTCGTCTATACTTTTCTTACTAGATGGTTTTGGCTTATCTGATAATTTATTGTTTAATCCAATTAATTTGTTTATTTTATTAATTATTTATAATAAAAGACTGATAATAGAATTAAATAATATAGGATATGTTCTATCTGATTTATCTGTTCCTTAATATTTAGTGAAACCTGTAACTTCTTCTTTATTATCGTATGGCTTATATCTTTTAGCGTCTGTTAAAGCTTTTAAATATTCCTCTATACTTTCCGGTTTAACTTTCAGCAATATTTTTAACTGTTTTTAAAACTTGTTCTAAATCTACTAATTGTTTTTCTACTTTTTGTACAAGATATTTAGTCTCTAAAATATGTTTAGTCTTAGAATTATCTAATAAATAACTTAATTATTGTATATCTTGTTTACTGAGTATATTTTTCCTAATGTCTTTTAGTTTTTTTAATAATCTGATTGTTTTGATCTTTAATGTAACTGAGATTTATGTTAACTTACTTAAAATATCTGTCTTTTTAGTTGTGTAACTGACTAATTTTTCAATTAAATTATTTTTATACTTAAACTGTTTTTCTAAATGTTCTCTAAGTTAATGATTAAATATGTTAAACTATTTGAATGTATATCGTCTGTGTGTAAACTATGCTTATACTTGTTGTTAAAGCGACAAACAAAATTATAATTATCTAGAGAAATATTATTATGCTCTAAATTTTTGTTGTATTCGAGATTCAAAAATTCCAATTTTTTCAACGAAGATGAATTTGAGAAATCAATTGTTTTAAAATCCTATCTCTAAGTATTTTCCTTTAATCCTTAAACTCTTTTTTCAAAAAAATTCATATATCCCTTAATGTTAAAACACTACTAACTGAAAATTGAAAGTCAGTCTATACAAAAAGATGGTTTGAGCATATCCAGAAAATTTCATCATATCCTCTAACTAATATCATGGTAGAAATCTTTCTATAATTTTCACCTAAGTTGATTCTTGACAAAAGAGTGGACTTACAAACTTCCACAAATCAAGTACTCCCTCCGTTCCAGCCCAATGTACACTTATTTCCCTTTTGATCCGTTTCAACCGAGTGTGAACTATCCCTTTTGGCAAAGATTTTAATATTTTATATTCTCCATACCCCACCCACTCATTAACTCCACTCATTCTCCACCATACAAGTTATTCAACCAACCACTCATTAACTCCACTCATTCTCTCTCTTCATTTCCTATCACATATTTTCATTATCTT
Organism: Adenophora triphylla var. japonica; assembly: GCA_022495995.1. Taxonomy (NCBI): domain Eukaryota; kingdom Viridiplantae; phylum Streptophyta; class Magnoliopsida; order Asterales; family Campanulaceae; genus Adenophora; species Adenophora triphylla. Next base: position 35,542 of record JAFEMH010003070.1, read on the forward strand.
AATAATATTTCTTAATTATTGTGCCCAAAACCTTGGTTCACAGTTGGGTGGGACGGAGGGAGTATGTATTAGTCTTTTGGATCTTATAAAGAACCATGCTCTGATACCAATTGGGGGGTATGACGGATTTTTCGAATTTTCGTTAAACCATTAAAAATAACATGAAATAACTGAAAGAAGAAGAAGTGGAAATCAATTTTCAGAGCTTCTATCTATAAATGACAGCTTAATTTCCTTCCAACTCTTTTAGTATAATTCCTTAACTCCTTACTTTTCTTTCTCGTACTTCATATTATATCCCTTATTATAAAAAAATAAAAAAATAATATATATATATATATATATATATATATATATATATATATATATATATATATATATACTATTTGGAGCAACTATAACATTGGATTGTTATCAAAAATTAAAATAGAAGATGTTTGGACTCCCTTCGAACTTCAAACAAGTACATTAGACATTTATTAAACTTTATATGAGTTAATTATCAAATCTGTCACTAATCTATTGATTTTTTACCATTTAGATCCTAAGTTATTTTGTTTTATAATTAGGTACTTAGTTTATCATGTCATCCTTACGACTCATTTCTGTCAAAATATCTGTTAAATATGACTATATGGCATTCTAAAGTAATAAAAATGCTGAGTTGGCTTCTAAAATTGATCAAAGATTGCCTATGTGTGAAAGTAAAAAAGGGTATAAATGTAAAATATTGAACTAAAGAACCCCCAAAAAAATCCAAAGTATAAAGGGTTTAAAATTAAAATATTAATTTACAAATAATTAGTTTATGAAATATTGTATATTTTTTTGCAAATTATTTTTATGCTTAAAAAAATTAGATGTTTTTATTTTATCAATGTGTTTTTTTTAGAAAGCAAGAATTAACTTACCATATCTTTGTAATTATTATTACAAAAAATATAACTATATTTTTCTTTAAATTGTAAAGTTTTTTTTTGATAATTAGTCAATTAAAGCTCCCACCACATCACCACCATCCGCATCACCACCATATACCCACCACATCACCATCATTCACCAACCCCATTTATAACCTTAATGCCAAGATATTAAAAAAAAAAAACAACCCAACATAAATGTCTCACTAAGTCAGATAGGAGATGGCCGATAGAATCAATTTGAAACCCACCTGAAAATTATCACCAAATGTCAGATTTGGCTTCCACAAATTCATACCAAACCAACCATGGAAGTAGTCGGAGAAGGGTGTAATCGATTTCTGCCAGAAAGTTGCAATTACTGGAGCAAAATTGAGAAACAAAATAAAAAATCCAGGTAACCTATTGGCCGAAACGTCGCTATGGCCGACTTAAAATTATGAAAGGAAAAAAGGTTTTTTGAACGGTGGTGGGTGTGGGTGGAAGTGGGCTGAGATGAGATGAAGGTAGAAAGGAAAGAAAAAGAAGAAGAGAATTGTTATATAAACCCGTAAAATTGTTGAGTAAACCCGTAACGTACAAATTACAATTATATCATCGAATGAAACTACTTTTCTACCCCTATTCATACCCCCATTACCCCATCTTCCTCCTCATCAATTTTTCATCCACCTTTCACACCTTCCCCATTTTTCACCATTAATCTCACTCTCTTCATTTTTTTTTCATAAAAAAATTATCCTCCCTCCCTTTCTTCCTGCTCTCATTTCTCAAACATCAAAAATCAATACCTCCTTTTTCTCCTACATATAAATTTGTTAAACTTTTATTTTTTTTTTCGTTTTGCAAAAATTCGGCCAGTAGTGACCGAATTGGCTTCAGTTTGGCCACACCCTACTGAAAATATTGAGGCTAAAAGTTCCTGGCCAAGACGGCCAAAATTTTTAAAAAGTTCTATCTGGCCCATTTGCCGAACTGAAGTTGTTTTTTTCTGGTCAAGATTCAATCGAATTTTTGTGTGTATGTGTGCTTAATTATTGAAGAATTATGTTGATTCTTCGTCATTGATTGAAAAATATTATTTTAATTTTTGGGGAAAAATAAACAAAGTAAGAACCTTTAGAAGTGAAACTCAAGCAAAAGAAGAGAAGTAATTTACTTGTGTTATTAATCCACAGTTAAGTTTTGGAAGAACAAATAAATGCCAAAAAACAACAAAAATTACTTTTAATTAAAAAAAATATTTATTTCGAGATAAAGAAAATATAAATATTCAGGTCAAAACGATGTTATGTACCCAAATAACATGCCAAAATATTTGAAATTTTTTTTCTTAATTACAAAAGTTTGGCCTGTACTGGCTGAACTTTTTCAAGAAGTTCGGTCGGGTGTGGCTGAACTTTTTCAAGAAGTTCAGCCACTACTGGCCGAACAGATCTACAATTTCGGTCGGTACCGGCCGAACCACCACAAACCCAGAATTTGAAACAAATTGAACCCAAAAATTCTCAACTTGAAACGTTAATCGAACGAATTAAACCATAGAAAGTAATTTTCGAACTAATTGAACCAAAATTACCTTATTTTACAATGTTTCTCTCTTTAAAATTTCTGATTTTCTCTCTTTCTCTCTCTAAAAATCTGATTGGGGTTAATGTGGGTGGGTGGGTGTGGGTGAGTGAGGATAAAGGAAAAGGGTATAAAGGGAAAGAGAGGGATTTATTTTAATTTTTGGGGGGTGGGTTTAATGTTACGGGTTTACTCAACAATTTTACGGGTCTATATAACAATTCTCAAAGAAGAAGGGCGGCGTGTTAGTATATTGAGAGATACTCCCTCCGTCCCGGCCGAAGTGTCCGAAAAGGACAATTGCACGAGAATTAAGGAAAGTGGTGTAAGAAAGAGAAAAGTTTAAATGTTGTGAGTATGAAAAATTAAATAGGAAAGAGAATGAGTGGGAGGAATAGTTAGGAGAGAGAATGTTGTGAGTGTAAAAGTAAAGTAGGAGAGAGAATGAGTGGGTGGAATAGTGAAACTTTTCTTTTTTGGGTATGAGACATTTTAAATGAGACGCCCAAAATAGAAAGTTGGGACACTTCGGCCGGGACGGAGGTAGTATTATAAAAAAAATACTCTCTCCGTCCCACTTCAAGTGTCACTTTTTACCCAAAATGGCGTCCCGTTTAAAGTATCACCTTTCCTAAAAAGGAAATGTTTTATTAATATTCTATTATCCCATCCACTATTCTCTCCATTAATTCTCTCTCCTCTACACTCACAACACTTTTTAAATTCATTATTTCATCCACTAATTCTCTCTCCTATTTTCAAATTACACTCACAACATTTTTTCTTCCCACATTTTTCCTTAATTTACGTGCCACCACTCTTGCCGGGACGGAGGGAGTATTTAGTTACATAATTTGTTATTGTGTCAACTTAGAAAAATTATCTTAGTTAAAATTATTTTCAATTAAAATTATATTTACTATTAGAATAATAAAAGATTTGTTAGAATCTTAATAAAATTATGACTTATATGTTTTGAGTGTAAATATGAGTACTCTAACTTATGTAAATTTTGAGATGAAAATAATATATAATATACTTTTGAGTTCTCCTTGTTTTATCATGGCATCAAAGCAAGTTTCGATACTGAAACCATCTGTACTTTGATTAAAATAAAAATAAAATATGGTCATTTGCTTTCGTGGTGATCAACTGATTAGGGCATGATATATGAAATCAGTTTGATGATGTATTCGCGACATGATATATGCACGAAAATCGCGTTGACAAAGACAACCTTAAATGAGATTAGTGGTAGTCAACTCTAAAAATGTTGATTAGTGATAGTCCACTATAAAAACGTGATTAGTGATAGTCTACTCTAAAATGTGATTAGGGGTAACCCACTATAAAAACGTGATTAGTGATAATTCACTTTAAAAACGTGATTAGCGGTAGGCTACTCTAAAAATGTGATTAGTGATAGCCCACTCTAAAAACAATAATTAACCATATTAATATCACTTACATCTTATAAAATAATAAAAAGTCGTTCACTCTAAAAACGATGATTAAATGTCGTTCACTCTAAAAATGAAGACTGAAGAAAAAGAAAACATATACGGACACAAGTTGTGCATGAAATTGAAGGAAAGAATATTTGATACGGATGTATCTTCAGATATTGTAACAATATATATATATATATATATATATATATATATATATATATATATATATATATATATATATATATATATACTCCCTCCCGGACCTAGGTGCACACTTTGACTTTTGCACGTAAATTAAGGAAGTGAATAATGGAGAAAGTGTTGTGAGTGTAAAAGTAAAATAGGAGAGAGAATGAGTGGAGGGAATAGTAAATTATAATGGTGTTGTGAGTATTAAAATAATGTTGGAGGGGGAATGAGTGGATGGAATAGTAAAGATTCCTTTCCATTTTAGGAAATGTGCACGTAGGTTTGGGACGCCCAAAATAGCAAAATGTGCACGTAGGTGTGGGACGGAAGGAGTATATGTTACAACATAAAAAAAATTGGTGCGGATTTTTTTAGTTATTATTATTATTTACCTTTTCAGTTTTTAAATTTTTTTTTTGCGAGTTGAAAATCTACATTTTAGATGTTTCAACTTGAGTGAGGGTGTTAGGATATTGAAAGATATTCTTAAAAAAAGAAAATATTTAGTTAACTAAGTTGATATTGAGTCAATTTAGAAAAATTACATTATTTAGGAGTATTTTCAATTAAAATTATATTTACTATTAAAATAAGGAGAGATTAGTTATGATCTTAATAGAATTAGAATTATAACTCATATTTTTTTAGTATAAATATGAGTTTTCTATCTTATGTAAACTTTGAGACATAAATAATATATAATATATTTTGGGCTCTCCATATTTTATCACGGTATAACCCGTGTGGGGAGAGGTGGTGACGGGCATAGAAGTGGAGTATGGCGTGGAGGGGTAACCTGAAAGGAGAGGGTGAGGTGGGAGGGTGGCGTCGATAATAGGTTGGGTTGGGATGAGGAATAATGGCGATGGGTGTGGGTAGGAGTGGGGGTGAAATGAGGAAGTAAGGAAGGATGAAGAATGTATAAGTAGATGCGGTGGATTTTTTGTTGGGATATTATGAAACAATAGATCTAGGTTTAGGAAGTTTGGGAATGGTGGGATTATAGGGAGGGGTAATTTGCAAATAAAAATTTTATTTTTAGGCCCCTCTATTCTTGTGAGAATAAGATTTGGGTTTTTTACTTTATAAGTATACACTTTCACCCCATTTAATTTTCACATCATCAAGTTTATATCAAATTAGAAGCCAACTCATTATTTTAATGATGTGCCACATATGAAAATTTAACAGCGATATGGACGAAAATGAGATGGAAGGATGATATTGTAAATGTAAGAAAATTAGTTAAGAGACGAAAAGGTAAAAGGTAAAGAGATTAATATATTTGTGACGAGTTTGGTATTTAACTCAGACATTTATTCAAGGGGAAATTGCATTTTGGGCCCCAAAGTTTAGGGGGTGTTACTAAGATTGGCCTCATTCTATCACTAATTACAATATAGGGTCCAAAGTTCATATTCTATTAGCATTTTAGGGTTTTTAAACAATTTTGTTAGAAAATCTCGTTAAATGATCATGTGCAAGTCACGTGTAATTTAACGGAGTATGTTTTTGAACACAAATTCTTTCGTTGTTGTTTTAATGCAAATTAAATGAAAATAAATTAACCATATGATCCATCAAATGATTTATAATTTTATAAGATTTCAGAAATACCCTTTTACCCCAAACAAAACCTTACCTCTCTCTCTCTCTCTCTCTCTCTCTCTCTCTCTCTCTCTCTCTCTCTCTCTCTCTCTCTCTCTCTCTCTTTAACTTTCTCTCTCTACCCCATCATCTTCCTCATCTTTCAATCCACCCACCTCTATTAGCTCACCCAGCATCACCCCCCACCTCCACCCTCCACTCCCCTCTCACCACCCCAACCCTACCCACCGCCGCCGCCTTCCTTGCCCCTCTCCCCCAACTCTGCCCCACCACCTTGTGGGTTCCTCCCAACTCCCGAACCTATAAACCATGTCTCAGGATGGAGGGTCCCAATATACCATTTCAAAAAAAAAAAAACTTTCCTTTACTTAACTTGAAAAGTAAACAACCCGTTTAAAGAAATTTCAAAATAACCTCTTTACACTGAGGCGATATATAACCTGCTTTAACAAACACAACCTGTTTTTACAAACCATACAACTGGAAAGGCTTACAAAAGCCAACCATAAAACAAACCAATCCCCAGTTTAATTACAACACAACTGAAACATGTTTATGAAAGTTTTATATACAAAACATTTCCCAAAAGAATAACAACCATGACATTCCCAACTTCCCAAATCAACACATACCCTGACAACCCAAAAGATATCCAAACTCCTCTCCGGCCTCACCGGTCCGGTCCTCCTATTTCAGCGGGATCTAAAAACAGTAAAGGGAGAAGGGGTGAGATAAAATCTCAGCAAGCTATTATGTATGCAACAATATGTCATACAATATGCAACACATAAACAGGTTGCTCAATAACAAATATGCCACACCAAACAGGTTGTTCAATCACATTGGGAAAACAGTAAACACTTTACGTTACCCTTTACCTTTTCCATCTGAATCATATGTCGTACTACGGTGGGAGTTATACTCCTCTTATTTTGTGAACTGCTGGTGCATATCCACATCTTATACGATCCCTTACAGAGATCCATATAAGCTACCTCTCTATCTTGTGAACGGTTCATGCCTATCCACAGAAGCTATACCCACTCTCTGTGGCCACAGAAGGGAGTGAACGGTCACAAGTATAAGGAAATCCAATCACCTTATGAAATATCTTCTAATAAGTGATCGTATTCCCGATACCCCCGAATCTCAACTGATAAAACTACATTCAAGCACATAAAAGATACTTGAAATTAAGTCCACCCCATGGGACATCAACACACACACACATATATATATATATAAAACATGGTACTGCAACTCATGTTAAACCAATCACAATAGTACACATATATTTCAACACTATTGAATAACCACAATCTAATGACATGGTATTAATACTCATGCTCAACAAATGAAACAGTGCAACACGTATTTAAACACTATGTGCACAACCAACTATGAACATGTAAACACTTATGGCCCAAGGTATCACATAAGTTCTACATAGTCATACACAATATATAATCCAGTAACAGTGTATTAATACTCCTGTCCCAATCAATGAAGTAGTGCACTATACATTTTATGCACTATAAGAACAAATAACCCTATACAGGTCACCACGTAAGGGTACAATATCATATAAGTAGCCCTACGCGTTCATAACATAGCATTACAGACCTTCTATAAAGGTTCCAAGTTCAAATACCAAGTTTTACTAACTTTGGTTCAAGTTTTACAATTGCCTCTCAACCCTTTTCAAGACAATATTTAAATCATTTTCCATTACCCATTTGGACCCTTTCAAGTTCCATAGTGTAGTACTAAAGTTGTACTAGAGGTGTAGTTAAAGATACATTAATTCCATACTAGTTTGCTTAGGTCCACAAGCCTACAAAGTCATCCCCAGAAACTTGTCCTGGGCACGAGTTGTGATGAGTGGCACGAGTCGTGCTCAACCCCCGCACGAGTGATCAATTTTCACGACTACTATATACGAGTGACAAGGGCTGGGGAACGACTCGTGCTCATGGGCACGAGTCGTGCCCTTGCCCAGAAACTACATTTTCTTGCTGCAACATCAGCAGCAACAAACAACAACTCAAATTCTCAGCTCAGCTACTGAAAAGTGATACCAACTTCACTCTACCAGTATTATAGCACATAAATATACCCTCCTTATGCCATACAACATATCCATAACAACTCTAACACCTTTAAATTCTCAACCCCATGGCAAGAACTCAAAGTATTCAACCAATTCTTTTCTTTCCAATTCAAACACCAAGCAAATGGTTCCAACTTTTACCAAACTGATTCATAACATCATAATAGCATTGTAATACATATTATTAACAGTTATTTGAAAGAATCATAACAACTTACCAAATTTTACCAAAATAAAAGGAAGATATACTCGGCTATTCTTGCTCTAAACACCTTCCTTAGCAAAGATTTGAAGTCAGAATCAATAACCAAGCAACTTATGAATTTCTGAGATTTTAGGAAGTTAACTAGGGTTTATGGCTCTTCTTGGCTGGGAGAGAAAGTAAGAAAACTGAGGAAATTATAAAGCTTCTTGAAGAAGCTAAAAAGATATTTATATAAAACAATTTTCACACAAGCTCCTCCAAGATTGAAATCAAACAAACAACCACCTCAAAGTTATATTTACACCTAAGCACCTCGACACTTTCATAACACTTTCAATTCAAAATTCAAGTGTTATCATTTTACTACACAAATCTCCCATTTCTTTTATTTAGACATTATATGATCACCATCACTTTAATCACATCTAACTTCACATAGTTCATCACAAATCTCAAAATGAACACGTAGTAAAACCAAATAATGCAAAGCAAAGGATGAGATGCAATATAAACCCCACCCCACGTGCTTCACGTGTGACCAAAATGTGCCTAGGTTTAGGGTCGCGACACACCTCCTCTGACCTTTCCCCTTCATCAACAACTTTCTTGCCTCCCTGACCCACATCAAAATGATCCATATTCAAACAACAACAGATCAACAAAATCAAGTCAAAATACACGAACATATTCAACTCCTTACACTCAATTCCCATCCAATCATTCACTAAACAAACAATCCAATCAATTAATACGACAAATATCATAAGATCAAAAGAAACAAACACAATCGGAAACAATTTTCGCCTACTGATAACAAAATCACAAAATTGCAGGGCTAGAAAACGAGCAAAAATACATGAAAACTAGCATAATTTCAACGGAAAATTAACTCACCTATAGATGATGAATCAGTCAAAGTCACAGTCGTAATCAAAATATGGGTCCTAGTTATCATCCGCAGCAACAATCAAATGTGAGTATTCAATAATCTATGCCGCAGAGAAATGGGTTCATTTGCCATTGACAATATGTGAAGCTCTAATGACATTCGGGTCAGATTTTAGTTGCTTGTTCCCCTACAAGTCATCTTGTTTTTCAAATAGTGAGAGGGAGAAAGAAGAAAGGGAGGTGGCGACAGCAAGATCTGGTGAAAGGGAATGCAGGACAAAGTTATTGTGGATCGGTGTTCCGATGGTTGGTGGCATTGCAGGACGGAGAGGGTGGTTGGAGAGGCAGCGGGAAAGAGATTGAATTAGTGGTTGGAGGAGTTGATGATGAAGATGATAGTGGAGGGTGGAAGTGGGGGTGATGTTGGGTGAGCTGATGGAGGTGGGTGGATTGGAAGATGAGAAAGAAGATGGGGTAGAGAGAGAAAGTTAAAGAGAGAGATAGAGAGAGACAAAGTGTGTGTGTGATAGGGGAGATAAGGGGTAATGTTTTTTTTTTGTACAAGGGTATTTCTGAAATTTTATAAGGTTATAAATCAGTTGAGCGAACATATGATTAATTTATTTTCATTTAATTTGCATTAAAACAACAACGAAAAAATTTGTGTTAAAAAATATTCTCCGTTAAATGACACGTGACTTGCACGTGATCATTTAACGGATTTTTTTAACAAAATTGATTAAAAATTCTAAAATGTTAACAGAATATGAATTTTGAACCCTATATTGTAATTAGTGATAGAATAGGGAATATCTTAAAAACACTTTCTAAACTTTGAGACCCCAAAATCCAAAATGTAATTTTTAGGGCTGGCAAAATTTTCAAATCTGTACTAACCAACTTATGTACCAACCGTATCAATTATAATTGGTACGGTACTACCGTACCAATTATATATAATTGGTTGGTACATATGGTACATAAGTTTAATATTGATTGGTATACTGAGTATCAATTATAATTTTTAAAAAAATGTTAATTTTCATACAAATATTAACATTTTGGGAAAATTCCTTGGGTATTGGCTCACTTGAGACAAATGTTACCGAGACAAATGTTACCTGAGAAATCCAACACAACAATCACATAAATATTACTTCCTATATCTGATGGTATCAAACAAAAAAAATTAATTTCAAAAGCAAGTCTATGAAAACTAAAACTTCATGTTTCAATTGGCTTTCTAGAAAGAAGTATATACACAACTCAATTAGAATTATCGAAACACCAAGCTACTATTACCATTTTTATGTCAAAGTCCTTTAAATTCAAAAATCCAAATATTAAATAATAGTCCCACCATCCCAAATGAATAGTCCCAATTGAAAAGTCAAACTTCTTAATACTACACTTTACTCCTCTACATTTCATTCAAAATGATCTAATATTATAGAGTTTTATTTCAACTTGTAAGATAAACATGATTTCAAAAGACAAAAAATAAAAAACAGATGAAGCTTTGTAGCTTAAAAATGGGACTTTGTTATTACAGTTCCTTTTTTTTTTTTTTTTTTTTTTTTTTGTTTTTTAATCAAACTAAAAAAAATTACAGGACAACCTTCTTTCCGATGGAAGGAGTACTCCTTCTGTATTGCACCATATAAATAGATAAGTATTATTTTAGAAATGTCAAACTATAAAAACTTGAACAATAACTTTTGAAAAAACATGCGGAACTAAGTGGAGTACTATTATATTTATTTGGTCTCAATGAAAAAAATGTTATTTATATATATATATATATATATTTAGTAGAGTTTTAAGTATCAACCGTAGGTCACTCACCGTACTGCAACTTAGTTGATATATCGACTTAATTGATTGATAATAATATAAATTTTTATGTATCAAATTAAATTTGATAGGTACATAATATAATATAAGTAAAATACAATTAATATACCTATATCAAAGCCACCCCTAGTAATTTTCCCTTTATTCAATTAAGGTACAAACAAAAAAAAGGAAGAAAAATGAGGCGTAAGGCAATAGCGGTACGTGGAGGTAAAGCTGAGGACGAAGTGGCAGACAAAAAGTTGTTAAAGTGGATAAGGCCGTCCACGAACCACCGAAAATATTACACTCCCTCCGTCCCACCAGATCAAGAATTTTTGGAGGAGATTTCATGCTTCTTAAATTTTTTTAAAAAAATAAATAAAAATTGAATATGGAATAGAGAATAGTAGTTAATGATTAATTTTTTTGTAAATATGTTAACTTTATAAGGATATAATGAATTGTTTTTTTATAATATGAGGTAGGAAATAGTAGTTAATAGTTGGTTTTTTAATATGAGAGAGAATGAGTGAGAGAAATAATAAGTTAATGATTGATTTTTTTATAAATATGTTAACTTTATAAGGGTATAATGAATGATTTTTTTGTAAATATATTAAATTATAAGGGTATAAATATATTAAAAAACTTGTCATTTATGAAAAAGAACTCTTAATCTGGAACGGATCAAAAGAAAAAATAGGACTCTTGATCTGAATCGAAGGGAGTAATATTATTGAATTAAATCATTCATTTTCTTTTTTGCATACTGTACCAGTTACGAACATGAGACGGCCTGCTTCATTCGTCGGTTTAATTTCCCCCACTCACGTTTTGTTTTGATCCGTGCAATCCAGTGTCTGCTTTGTATCTTTTTTTTAAAAAAAAAATCAACCGTTTTAAATTGAAATAATTTGAGATTTTAAAGTAGATTTTTTTTTTTCTTAAAACAACATTGTATTCGTCTCGACTAGATAAATTAAAGTAACACCGTCATGTATGTATGATTTTGAATTATTTTTGTAAAATCATATGGTGTAACAAATAAAACAGTTGAGTTGTTCCTCGCTTGAAATTAGGGATGGCAAGTTGTACTCGACCGTATCAATCAACTTGTATACCAACTTGTATCAATTATAATTGATACAAAAAGTCGGTATACCGAACTCTTGGTACGGTAGTATCGTACCAATTGTGTCTAATTTGTTGGTATATGGTACGCAAAAATGACTTCGGTTGGTAAACCGGTTGTACCGATTTGCGATCCACCATTCAACGCCGGTGCGCGGTGCGCCTCCTCTCACCTCAGTTCGCTGGCCAAGATATTCCACCGCACTCCTCTTCCCCTTCTAAAGGTAAGTTCTCAGCTCTCGATTCTCAACTCTTAACCCTCTACCGTCACATTCATGTTTTGTTTAGGGTTTGATATTTGATTTTTGTTTCGGTTGGTTTTTTCTTGCTTGGATTTACTGGTTTAGGGCTTGGATAGTGTTGGAATATTTGGTATATGTGGTATGAAGTTCATAGCATATGACATTGAATGGTCATTTGGGATTGAACTGGTTTTGGCTAAGGCAAAATCCAGTCGGATGTTCTGTGCTCGAGGGCGGCCGCGCTTAGGCCGAGAGCGGCCGCGCTTCATTGCCGAGAGATGAGCTTCCAAATCCTGTATTGAGCGCGGTCGCGCCATCCTTAAGGGCGGCCGCGCTTGTGACGGAGATGCGATTTTTCTGGGCCGAATTAGATCAGTTTTAGGTCTTTTTAAGCCCTAAAATTCTAGTTTTACCACACATATAAATACTCTAATATCTCCAGCCGTTTTTGGTACATGAATATTGAAGAGAAACACAATTCTCTTGCTTTTATTCATTGATCGATTACTCCCGTTCATAGAGATTTGTTCGTGAGATTCAAGGCGATTGAGATAGGACCGCCGGTGACTACCTACCTGTGTGCCGCTCTCCGGGTACGTAGTCCGTGATCGTTTTATCCTCGGAGAAATTTGCCTGTACCTGAGTTGCACCAATTGGGGGCAATATTTTCTCTTAGGACAGTCTTCCTAAGGCGACTCGATCAAATCACGATAAGTTTTCTAACCGTTTGATTTCTTGTTTCTGTTTGTTTTCCTGATCCTGTTCCTTGGCTTTCGGTTTTGCTATTGGCTTAATTGGTACGTTTGACTTGATCAATAAAATCCCCTACTGTTGATTAAATTGTTGTTTAATCTGTGGTGCTTATTAATTTAATTTCCAACAGTCTAAGAGAAAATAGTATTTTATTTGATCATGTCTCGGTGGTTCCTCTAGCTCTCCCTTTAAGTCCCTAGTTGACACCTCCGATCTTTCGAGAAGTTTGGTGGTAAGAACTTCAAGCGTTGGTCTCGAACGCATGAAGATCCGGTCGTCAATTAAAGGCATGTCCGGTATGCCGACATCCAAATGTCCCGCTCCGAATGGTGATGATCCAGCTTAATGTGGCCGCTGTTAAACTGTGGAAGGAGCAGGATGATGTTGCTCGAGGATGCATTCTGTCAAGCTTGTCGAATGCACTCTTTGATGTTTATTGCTCGCTCCTCTCACCGTCAAAGGTCATCAGCAGGGAAACGCTTTCCACGAAGTACGCACCGATGACTCCGGTGTGGAAAAGTACCAAGTGGGAAAGTTCCCGAATTATCACATGAGTGAGGGAAAGTCTACCGACCAAGTGCACGAACTCCAAATCATTTTGCAGTCACTCAAGGATGCTGACATGGGACTTCCTGATAAGTTCGTTGTCATGGCTATCATTGAGAAGTTTCCTCGATCTTGGGGGGAATTCGGTATGACCCTCAAGCATCGTACTGGAAACTTGACACTCAATGAATTGATGAATGCAATTGCGATTCAGGAGGTGCATAATGGTAACCAACCTAGCGTACCTGTGGAGGCTGCTGCCAATATGGTAACCGGTAAAAGCAAGTTTAAAGGAAAAGGTGTGAAAACTTCTAAGGATAAAGAAAACCATGATAAACTTAAAGTTAAGAAAAATAACTTTAGGAAGCCAAAAGCAAAACAGAACTGCTGGAATTGTGGAGAAGGTGGACACTTTTCTAGGGACTGCCCGTCCAAGAAAGGAAAAGGACCACAAGCCTCTGCTGATGACCATCCTGCTGTCAACATGGTGTTGGGTCCGAAGGATTATGATGATCCTGACTCTGACGCACCTGGAGTTGACGCTCTGACCTGCAATGTTACAAAGTATGTAACTTCTTATCCTGAAATCTTTACTGTCTATGAACCCAACGAGTGGCTAGTTGACACTGGGGCAAATGTGCACGTTTGTGCTGATAAATTGCTATTTGTGTCTTACCAGCCTGAGCGTGGTAGATCAGTGACGATGGGGAACTCTAGTGCTGCAAAGGTGCTTGGAATTGGACGCGTGGACCTGAAGTTTCCTAATGGGCGCATTCTTTCCTTGCAACGAGTGTATCACGTTCCTGATATTCGTCGCAACATTATTAGTGGTTCTAGTCTAGTTAGGGAAGGATTTGAGATTTCATTTAAGTGTAATAAGGTTATTATTTTGGATTCTGGTAGTTTTGTGGGGAAAGGTTATTCCTCGGATGGTTTATTTAAAATTAGAGTTGAAACTGATGTTTGTTCGCACAATAATTTTAGTTCTATTGATTATCCTGTTTCTTATTCCATTGAATCTTCAAATGTTTGGCATGGTCGTTTAGGACATATTAACTATGATTCTGTGAAAAGAATGATGAACTTAGATATTATTCCTAAACATGCTATTGATAAGAATTCTAAATGTCATGTATGTGTTGAAGCTAAATCTACAAAAGGTCCGTTTAAAACGGTTGTGAGAAATTCTGAAATTCTAGATTTAGTTCATACTGATATTTGTGAATTTAATGGTGTGTTGACCAAAGACAAAAAGAAATACTTTCTCACCTTTATTGATGATGCTAGTAAATACTGTTATGTCTATTTGCTTAGTTCTAAGGATGAAGCATTAGATAAATTCATTATATTTAAGAACGAAGCAGAAACACAAACTGGCAAGAAACTTAAATCGGTTAAGGTCCGATGAGGAGGTGAATATGAGTCTAACCCCTTCATGTATTATTGCCAAGAAAACGGAATAGTACATGAAGAGACTCCTCCCTACACCCCTCAATCAAATGGTGTGCAACGTAAGAATAGAACCCTTACTGATATGATTAACAGTTTGCTCATAAGTTCTGGACTGCCCAAATATATGTGGGGAGAGGCTTTGAATACGGCTTGCCATATTCTGAATAGAGTCCCTTCTAAACATAGAAAGGAAAGTCCGTTTGAACTTTGGAGAGGTCGACAGGCTAGCTTGAAACACTTAAAAGTATGGGGGTGCCTTGCAAAGGTACTTGTACCCGCACATAAAAGGAAAAAGCTTGGACCTAAAACTGTTGATGCTATCTTTATAGGTTATTCTGAAACAAGTTATGCATTGAGATTTCTTATTATAAAATCTGAAATTTCTGGTATAGATGTGAACTCTATAGTTGAGTTAAGTGATGCAACATTCTTTGAAGATGTGTTTCCTATGAAGGACGGACTTCCTAAGGAATCTAACCCTACCACTGATTCTATTCCTGCTCAAGTAGAGGAGCTGACAAATGTGGGGGTTGATTCCAGTGCAACTCATTATGACGATGAGATTGAACCAAGGAGGAGCAAACGGGCAAGGACCACCAAGGACTTTGGAAGTGATTTCATCACTTACAATGTCGAGGGTGATCCTCTAACCTGTCAAAGTCAAGCATGGCCAACTTCGACGCCAAGTAGTGGAAGGATGCTGTGAAGAGTGAGATGGATTCTATTGTCTCTAATGAGACATGGGAATTGGTCGATCTCCCTCCTGGTTGTAGCACGATAGGATGTAAGTGGGTCTTTAAAAGGAAACTGAAACCGGATGGAACCGTTGACAAGTTTAAGGCTAGGTTAGTGGCTAAGGGATTCAAGCAAATGGAAGGAATAGACTATTTCGATACCTATTCACCAGTTGCTAGAATGACTACAATCCGAATGCTTATCGCATTGGCCTCTGTATATGATCTTCCTATCCATCAGATGGATGTGAAAACCGCCTTTTTGCATGGCGATCTTGAGGAAGAAATTTATATGGATCAACCTGAAGGTTTTGAGGCCCCTGGCAATGAGAAAAAGGTTTGTAAACTTGTTAAGTCCTTGTATGGACTTAAACAAGCCCCTACAATGGCATGAGAAATTTGATAAAATTATCTCATCATTTGGCTTTGTTAATAATGAGTTTGATAAGTGTGTTTATAGCAAGAGTATTGGTGATAGTAGTATTGTCTTATGTCCGTATGTCGATGATATTCTCGTTGTTTGGAAACGGATATGAGGATAATTGATACTACTAAGGCATTCTTGAAAAGTAAGTTTGAGATGAAAGATATGGGAGTAGCAAGTGTGATTCTTGGCCTTAAGTTGACTCGTTCAACTAGTGGCATAACCATATCGCAATCTCATTATACCGAAAGTGTAATTGAGAAATTTGGTTATAAGAATTTCAAAGTGGCTAAGACTCCATATGACCCTTCATCTGCTCTTACTAAGAATGAAAGTGGAGTACCGATGGCTCAGTTGAGATATTCTCAAATAATTGGAAGTTTGATGTGTCTTGCCAATTGTACTAGACCGGATATATCCTATTCGGTTACTAGGTTGGCTAGATATACTCAATGTCCAAGTAAAGCACATTGGGAAGCTCTTGATAGAGTTCTCAAGTACTTGAAGGGAACGATTTCCCTTGGACTGCATTACGGTAGATATCCTTCTGTTCTTGAAGGATATAGTGATGCAAGCTGGATTGCCTTTAACTCCGGGAGTTATGGCTGTACGGGGTATGTTTTCACCTTAGGCGGAGCTGCAGTCGCTTGGAGGTCGACCAAACAAACTCTGTTGTCTAGGTCTACATTTGAGGCCGAATTAGTTGCTCTTGATACTACTGGGTTGGAAGCTGAATGGCTTCGAGGACTTATGTCCGAGTTGCCCATGGTCCGCAAGCCCATGCCTCGTTATCTCTGTACATTGTGACAACACCGCCACAATTGAGAAACTGAAAAGTGTCAAGTACAACTGTAAAACTAGGAGGCACATCCAAGTTAGATTAAAATCTATAAGGGATCTAGTGTCTCGGAAGGTGATAGCTGTTGATTATGTTGGTACCAAGGATAACACAAATTCGATCCTTTAACCAAAGGGCTAGAATTTGCTCTTGTTCAAAAATCTAGGTTGGGGATGGGACTGAACCCCGTCCGATTCAAACGCAGCAGCAACCCAATCTACCTGAGTGGAGATCCCACAAAGGAGATTCAATGTGGAAATAACAAGTATGGGGTGAGTCTGAGCACTAATAAATAGATTGACATGTTACATGTCCGAGTCTATCCCCTGAATAGCCTAGAGGTGCTCATCACGCTAATTTAGTAAAAGTTTGGAACTTTGAATGGGATCAAGTCTTTGAGACAAGATGTTAGCGGTACATCTTCTCGAGATGCCCAGCTAATTGAGTGTTGTTGTTGGCCGCAACTAGAGGAATTTGGGTTATTCCTTGAAAGCACTCATGATAGAGGATCGGACGTATGGCTTATAAGCGTCAAGTGTTCGATAGAGGGCCTATCATAGCTTTTGTCAGTGTTTGTTACCACAAAGGCCTCTACATCCAAAGGCATCGATTCAAGACACCCGTTTATCTCGGTCCTGTGGAGGTTTACGTTGGATAACATAGGTAGTGGTTCAAGCTTCGGAAGGTACCATTATTGAAAGCATGGCAATGGACAATCTGTACACGTCATATTTCTATGAACTTGTGGGGATTGTTGGAATATTTGGTATATGTGGTATGAAGTTCATAGCATATGACATTGAATGGTCATTTGGGATTGAATCGAACTTGGCTAAGGCAAAATCCGTCTGGATGTTTCCGTTGAGGGCGGTCGCGCTTAGCCGAGAGCGGCCGCGCTTCATTGCCGAGAGCTTCCTTCCAAATCAGATGAGCGCGGTCGCGCCATCCTTAAGGGCGGCCGCGCTTGTGACGGAGATGCGATTTTCCCGGGCCGAATTATATCAGGCTTTAGGTCTTTTAAGCCCTAAAATTCCTAGTTTTACTCACACATATAAATACTCTAATATCTCCACCGTTTTTGGTACATGAATATTGAAGAGAAACACAATTCTCTTGCTTTTATTCATTCGATCGATTACTCCCGTTCATAGAGATTTGTTCATTGAGATTCAAGGCGGATCGAGATAGGACCGCCTAGGTGACTACCTACCCGCGTCTTTGCTCTGTGGTATGTAGTCCGTGATCGTTTTATCCTCGGAGAAATTTGCCTGTACCTGAGTTGCACCAATTGGGGGCAATATTTTCTCTTAGGACAGTCTTCCTAAGGCGACTCGATCAAATCACGATAAGTCTTCTAACCGTTTGATTTCTTGTTTCTGTTTGTTTTCCTGATCCTGTTCCTTGGCTTTCGGTTTTGCTATTGGCTTAATTGGTACGTTTGACTTGATCAATAAAATCCCCTACTGTTGATTAAATTGTTGTTTAATCAGTGGTGCTTATTAATTTAATTTCCAACAGATAGTTGGATTTACTGATTTTTGAGTTTGGATTGGGGTAGAAACTGATTTCTCCGTTTCTCATTTCCTCAGTCTCAACTTTTCTGTAAATATGAATATACATTATTGGATTGTTATGTGTTAATTTTTATTAGTTATGGTTGAAACTTGAAACATGATGGAATCTTTCAACTCTTCTTCTCAATCGATTCCATTATGTCAATTCATTTGTTCATAAATTACATGCTATGAATGCATTTTTTTGTATATGTTTACATTTGGTATATTCTAATACCAACCGTACCAATCAAGTGCCAACCGTACCAATAAACTTGGTATACCGACTTTTGTGGTTGGTACTGGTACATATTTTTTTATACCAATTCATACTTGATTGATACATGGCATACGTAAAATACAGTCGGTATACCAACCGAACCACCCTTACTTGAAATATAACACTTACTATTAAGATATTTTAGAGATGGAATTCTGAAATGAAATGTAACCGTTTTAATAAAAAATGTAACTATAGTTTTGCAAAAAAAAAAAATTAAATAGTTTGATTGTTTTTTCTTAGAGAAAAGTATCAATTGAAATGTAACGGACTATATATGAATATAATTTGTTTTACAAATGAATTAAACAGTTAGAGTAAATGTTACATTTTTTTCTTTAAAAAATGTAAGACTTTTTCACAAATAAATGTAACAATATTTATTATAAAATGTAATAATAGTTTTGTAGAAAATTTAAAATTGTTTGATTATTATTTTTTAGAGAAAATAACAATTGAAATGTAAAAGATTATTTATATAAGTATAATTTGTTATACAAATGATTTAGAGGAAATATTACATTTCAATATTATATTAATCTTATTCATTTTTCTGCAAAATTGTGGTTACATTTAAGAATAAAAATTGTTACATTTCATTGTAAAAAATGTTACTGAACGGGATATTTCGTGATAGGCCGAGCCCAATAACTGTCTACGAGACTGGGGCCCGGCAAGCCCAATAATGGATCAAGACCTATGAGGCCCATCGAAGTTTGGGCTATGGCTCGTCGATATAATAGACGGCGGTCGTCGCCAATAAGCGTCCAAGCCCGTCTAACGACGAGCCTTCCCTTCACAAGCCAGAATTCATTCCAACGTAGAACGACGGTCGTCGCCATTGAGCGATCTGACTCGCTCGTCCACTCGCTCATCGAGTCTTGATAAGGCAACGATCCTCCTAGACATACAGCTCAAGGTCGTCCCTTCACTTAGCTTCCTCAGTAAGCTTGATTAATTAACTATATTGGGGTAAAGTCAGACCTGACACTGGGACATTCTGTGCGTGCAATCATGGAAGCAGTAATAACGCCAAAAGGTACACAGGTTGACTTTCCTTTATAAGGTAAACCACTTATCCGTGTCAGACACAACAGTGTCCTTGCATATGCGGAGCAATCATGGCGTGACACGTGTACGCCTAGGGAACCAAGATGATCCAACGGTTGGCAGCAACCCAATCCAACGGTTCAGATGGAAACCCTAATATCACCTCATCCACTATAAATATGGGAACAAAATCATGGACTAAGGTAATGCTATTTTTTGCATGTTCACGTATACACACACATACCTTCCTATTATCATCATATTCCAGTCCATACACTGATTCTCACGCCGGAGGGGCTTGCCGGAAGACCCCCGGCGCAGTTTCTCGGTTCTTTTCCTGTGTTGTGCAGATCACAAGTCAGCTCAATCAACTCGCTGGACATCAATACCTGAGCCCAAACACATTCATGCGCCATCAGATTGGTTCCATTGCCGGGAATCGTTTGTCAGTGACCTTTCAACCACAGAATAACCGCCGGAAAATACCTGGAAAATGGTGTGAGACGGACACACCGCTAGCAAATCCATCGGAGACGCAGGCCGACCACCTTCCCCTCAACAGTGCCAACAGGAGCCCAGACCTCCCTCACCTCAACCTAGGAACCCTAACCAAAGGGTCACCAAGTCACATGGTGTGGTAGATGACACTGGCCTTCCTGCTGCAAGGAGAAGGGATAAAATGCAAGCAACCGAGAGACAACGACGACCCCCTCTGGAAAGGAGACCCGAGGGAACTGCTGCGCGAAACATGGGAGGTCCATCCAACCCCCCCCCTCGATAGAGCGGCATTCCTCGTGGAAAGAGCCAACGCCCTCCACGAACTCATAAGAATCCAGAACGAGCTCATACAATTGGCAGAGGACCAACCCCCACAGGCATCTCACAACACTGTCTCATCGGGGAGAAGAAGAAGAAACCAGAGGGAGAATAATGGTCATCGTGAAGAAACTGCCCCTGAAAACGAACGAATTGTGCCACAACTTGATCTAAGGGAGCACCTCAACCAAAGACGGAGTGAAGGAGTCCCGTCGCAACGACGAAGGGATGAGGCAGAAGGTGAGCCTCGTCGATCTTTAGCCAATGAGAACCCTGTCCAGAACCAAGTTATTCGCGGTCGTCAAATGACCCCGTCGTTGAGAAATGAACGAGCCCCAAGTTATCGGGAAAGAACGCGTACCCCACCCCGTCGTGAACGGGAGCCGTCAAGATCTTATAGGCTGTCTCCACCGCCAAGCTACAGAGGAGAAAGATCCATCTCCCGACGACCTGCTCCCACCGAGAGGCAACTGTCTAATACCGTGGCCCGGGGGCCTCGTCGAGACAGGATCCCTCCCGTCGGCCCAGCAGGCGAGGTCGATATGAGAGAATTTCTAAGACTCAAGCGTCAGGTGGAGGAGTTGACGACTAAAAGAAACAAGGTGGATAGTGACGATTCTAAGCATGACGGTGGTGTGAATCCCTCGGGCACCATGGATGCTAGAGACAGGACCTCCCGAACCAGGTTTTAAACTCCATGATTTGAAACAATATGATGGCTCTACAAGCGCCATAGATCACATACAACATCTTGAAGCTCAGATGTATGTGGTGGCTAGAGCATCAGGACACGACGATGTTATGTGTAAAGCCCTTACAAGCACGCTAACTGACGCTGCTTTACGATGGTTTAGAGGCCTTCCTAAGGGGAGCATTGAGTCGTGGAAGAAAATGAGGAAAAAGTTTTTGGGACGATTTGCGACAGCGGGAGACCGTCGCAAGACTGTCAACGACCTCAGTAATATTTCCCAGGGAGCCAATGAAAGCTTCATGAGCTACTTCAAAAGATTTAAAAAGTTGGTAGATCAGATTGATGAAGATCTGACGGATAGGGAGATTATCAATTGTTTCAGGCACGACATTGTTTCTTCCACTCTGGACTACGAGTTACAAGTCCATTCAGCCAAATCCCGAAAAGACCTCTACGCCAAAGCGTATGCTGTAGCAGAGGTCGAGGAGAGAAAGTTACAAAGGGAAGGAAAGGCTTCGACGATGGTGAGACGGCAAAGTCGAAAAAGGATAAGGCTGGAGAGAAAGGAAAGAACAAGCAAGTAAAAGCGGAAAAGGTTCCAGAGTCATACACTCCATCGACGGACGCTGAAATAAATTTGAGCAATGTAGATTTTGGCCCGGCGCCAAAGATGAACCCTAATGGAAAGGGGAAGAAAAATATGAATAAATATTGTGGGTACCATCGGGATAAGGGACATGACACTGAGGAGTGCTTCAGTTTGAAGAAAATTATTCAAAGATGGATTGATGATGGTCGTCTTGAGCAATACGTGAGGAGGGATCGTCAAGCAGCCAACACTCGATCTGCTAACAACGACCCTCCAGAGAGACAACCAAGGATGGTTTTGGTAATCTCTGAGGAAACCAGCAAAAATCAAATCAAAAGGGCAATTTACCACCTGAAAAAAGCACCCCATGTTCCCCAAAAGTCTGAAATCCCAAACGATGTGATAAGATTTTTCCCCTACGAGCTATCAGCCAATCCATCGCTCGTCAAACGTACATCGGTCATCCCTGGTTACATCGACAATTGTGAGTCGAGGCGGATTCTAATTGATACTGGGGCGGCCAAAGATATCTTGTTTTATAATGTCTACCAAATGGACGGGTCTACCCGACATCCGCCTAAGTCCCTACTTAGGTCGTCTCGAGGGATTCACCAACCACAGGGTGGATGCAAAGGGTCAGATTGATCTTCCCGTCGATATTGGAGAACACCCATTGAGAACCATTCAAACAGTGACTTTTATTGTGATTGATGTCGTCAGTGACAACCATGCGATTCTCGGCCAACCTGGCCAAGCCGCCTTAGGGATCGCCGCTGGGCCCCTCATCAACGAATTAAGTTTCCTACACGCTCGGGAGTTGGATGTGTGTTGGGGACGGCCCCAGAATTCTTGGAGCATGTGCTGAAGGCAAAGCGGACTGTTGAAATAGAAGACCCAAAACAAATCGTGAAGCTCTCTAAGTCAATCAAACAAACGACAACATCTTATGCCAGTGTCTCCACCATCAAGTGCGTAGACGACCCAGATGCCTTTGCTGAGAAATTCATGGACGACCAAGCTGCGACCCAGCAACTTTTGGTCACCCATGAATCGGGGGCCGAGCTGGATAAGCTGATTGAGGACGAGGTTCCAGACCTCACCCCCGAGGCAAGAAAGAAAATCAAAGAAATCGTTATCGAATCCATGGACTTTAGAGACGATGCTCCTGAAATAAAGCCTGTCGACGAGCTAACGGAGTTGATCATTAACCCAAACTATCCAGAGCAAAAAATTAAACTGGGGTCTCAGTTATCCACTGAGGAGAGGAAAGAGATAATCTCCCTACTTAAACAAAACCTCGACGTTTTTGCCTGGAGAGTGGAAGACATGAAGGGTATTAGAGAAGATGTAGCCGTCCATAGGCTCGGAGTGAATCCCACAATGAAATTCAAGGAGCAAAGGTGCAGAATTTTTTCAACTGAGAAGGAGGTCGCCATAAAGCAAGAGATTGAGAAGCTATTGAGTGCTGGAATTATTGTGGACGCTGGGTTCACAACGTGGCTGGCTAATGTGGTTATGGTCAAAAAACCCAACGGAAAGTGGAGGCTGTGCGTGGATTTCACCGACCTGAATTTGGCATGCCCCAAAGTTAGTTACCCCCTGCCCAGAATCGATAAGCTCGTCGATTCTGTGGCCGGTCATACGACTTTGAGCTTTCTGGACGCGTATTCTGGTCACCAAATCAAGATGGCCGAAGAAGACATTCCGAAGACGGTCTTCCAGGTCGCAGGGGGAACTTACTGCTATACAAAGATGCCCTTTGGGCTCAAAAATGCCGGGGCAACGTACCAGAGAATGATCAACAAAGTATTTAAGGGACAGCTCGGTGACAACTTGGAGGCGTATATTGACGACATGGTCGTCAAGTCCAAGAAGAGAAAGCATGTTGACGATCTACAACAAACCTTCACCAACCTTCGAGCAAATGATATGGTCCTTAACCCGGCCAAGTGCGTGTTTGGAGTGGCCGCGGGAAAATTTTTGGGATTCATGTTCTCACAACGGGGAATTGAAGCCAACCCCGAAAAAATCAAGGCCTTAATTGATATGGAAGAACCTACGAGCATCAAGGAAGTCAAACGGTTGAATGGACGAGTGGCGGCCTTGGGTCGTTTCATTTCCAAGTCCGCCGAGAGATCACTACCATTTTTCAAAGCTCTACGAGGTGCCAAAGACTTCAGATGGACGGAGGAATGTTCTGAGTCATTTAGCCAGCTCAAAGAGTATCTTGGCTCCCCACCACTCCTCAGCAGTCCCGTTGCGGGAGAAGATCTCTATGTATACCTCTCGGCGAGTGACAAGGCCGTCGCGACCGTGATGGTTAGAGAGGAAGGTGGGATACAGAGGCCAGTATACTACGTAAGCAAGGCTTTATCAGACGTAGAAACCCGTTACTTCAATGCTGAGAAAATAGCTTATGCTCTCGTCATAACAGCACGAAAGCTACGAGCCTACTTCTCAGCTCACCCAATTGTTGTGTATATAAATGCCCCACTGCGCAAGATCTTGTACCGCCCAGAAAGCTCCGGTCGTCTGCTGAATTGGAGCATTGAACTGACGGAGTTTAACATCCGATATATGGCAAGGAAGACTGTACAAGCCCAGGCCTTGGCTGATTTCCTGGTTGAAACATCGTTCACCATTGGAGACGACCAAAGGCCACCACAAAATATGAACAAGGGCAAACAGGTCGACGACAAACCGGAGGAATTGGTCTTGCCCGTAGGATGTTGGAAGATTTTTTCGGATGGGTTGGCAACAAGAGATCTCAGTGGGGCGGGAATTGTGCTCGTCGAGCCAGAAAGTAACACGGTCTTTGAAGAAGTTTTGAGGTTCAAATTCCAAGCGTCAAACAACCAGGCGGAGTATGAGGCACTTGTAGCGGCGATTGAGTACGCTAAGTGTTTTGGAGCTACGAAGATTGCTGCTTTCTGTGATTCTCAACTAATTGTGAACCAAGTTCGCGGGGACTATCAAGTTGTCGACTCAACACTGCAGAAATATCATGCCTTGGTCGGTGAGTTAATTCAGGGGTTGAAATTTTGGGCCATCCAGAGAATAGCCAGAGAAGAAAATGAACACGCCGACCTACTCTCCAAATTAGCCACTGATCAACTGCCGGAGGATGAACATGGCCACCACCTGGCCTACCTAGAGCAACCAGCCTACGATCGTGTGAAGATTATGTGTGCCGGAGATGATAGCCCAAGGTGTTGGATCGACGACCTAAAGGCATTTATTGAAAAGAACGAGCTACCCTCTGACGAAGTGTTGGCGTGACAAATCAAGAGAACCGCCGCCCGTTTCTCAGTCGTGGAAGGTGAACTTTATAGACGATCCATCACCAGGCCACTGTTGAAGTGCGTCCACCCCGATAAAGTAGTGAAGCTGCTTTTTGAAGTGCATCAAGGAGAATGCGGGGGCCATCCTGGGGCCCGTACATTAGCTGACAAGTTAATCACCATGGGGTACTACTGGCCCCATCTCCGAGAGGATGCCAAACAATTTGTGAGGAAATGTGATACGTGCCAACGGTTCGCCGACCTCCCCAAACTCCCGACGACAGAGCAAACCCCAGTCATGGCAGCTTGGCCATTTGACATGTGGGGTGTTGACTTGATTGGGCCTTTCCCACAGGCCAAGGGAGGAGTAAAGTATGTGATTGTGGCAGTGGATTATTTTTCCAAGTGGGTGGAGGCCAAAGCCCTGAACAAAATTACATAAAGCAATGCCCTAAGATTCATCCACGATTCAATATGGTGTCACTTTGGGATTCCAAGGGTAATTGTTTCTGATAACGGCCTACAGTTTTCTCGGAAGTTTGAACAAGAGTTAAACAGAATGGGCGTCAAACATTCTAAGTCGTCTGTTGCCTACTCCCAAGGCAACGGACAAGCTGAAGCAGCAAACAAGCTCGTTTTATCGGCTTTGTGTAAAAATCTTGAAGGACGAGATACAAGATGGTTGGACGGACTCCCTTCAGCTCTCTGGGCAGTCCGCACAACCACCCGGGGGCCTACGGGGGAAACCCCATTTGCTTTGGCCTATAGCTCTGAGGCCATGGCTCCCGCCGAGCTTCAGCTTTCGACTGATCGAGTGGCATTTTACGACATTGAGAAGAATATCCACAACCGACAGGTCGACCTTGACCTTGTGGACGAGCGAAGATTGGACGCTCAATTGAGGATGGAGAATTACAAGAAAAGAACCAAGGCATACCACGATAAGAGAGTGAAGAAAAGAATTTTCAAGGTCGGAGATCACGTTCTTAGAAAAATTAAAGCAACGGGACTCAAGGCCCGCCAGAACAAACTCTCCCCCAACTGGGAAGGACCTTACATTGTCACCAGTGTGGTTAGAGAAGGAACATATCGCCTTGCTAAGCCAAATGGTGAGCAGCTCAAACATCCGTGGCACGCCAACCATCTCATGAAGTATTATTTCTGAATCTCGTCGTCCCTTAGCGCCCTCAGGGCACCCTACTTGTGGTTCTTTATGAAGTTTTTTCATTGCTGAAGTTTTTGGAAGTTTGTAAGGGATGGACTATAAATCCCGTTAGTTTAAAAAGCGATTAGGAGAAACTTCAATGTAAAGTCGTTTTCGACAAAAGTTATCAATGAAACTCGTCGCTTTGAACATTCTCTACAAACTCAAGATACTTAGATCGGTTGAAGCCAAAACTTCGACCCCTGCAATCACTTTGATCAAGTATAAAGATCAGTCGAAGCCCAGACTTCGACACTTACACTCACTTTAACCAAGTATAAAGGTTAGACGAAGCCAGACCTCGTCGATTGCTATAACGAAATAAGACGACTCGTCTATAGAATCTTGCCTATGAGCAAAAACCTACGGACCTTCGTACTATTCCTACGACTTGAGAAAACACAAGTATGAACAAGGTCAGTCGTGTTAAAATGATCCATGTTCTGGTCATCACTTACGACGACCATTCACACTTTTCCTCTAACTTACTCATCAAATAAGTTATCACATGCTATCTACGTTAACATATAGATTAACAAACAAAAACAAAGGCATTGAATAACCAAAACGTTAAACAAACTATACTACCCCCTCTAAACTACGAGGAAACGGGCCAGGGTGAAGCATTGTTTGAAACATTGTTTGAAATCGGGAAACCAGGGTGAAGCATTGTTTAAGACATTACAAATCATCTCGTAAAAATAGATTACTACTGATCATTAGCGTCGGCCGGAGGCATGTCAGGATCAGGGCCGCCTTCAACAAAATGGGCATAGTAGGCGTCGAAGTTCCTGGGGTCGACGGCAGAGACTGGCCACTCGTCCTTCCCATCCTTCACGTCATCTTCCCTGATAATAAGTAGATCGTTGTCATTGAAAGGGACGAGAGGATGGACCAAACGAGCTTCTTCATCATATGACTCTTCGGTACAAAGGTCGGCCAGCTTCCTCGTAGAAAGCAGATCCTTCGTCTCTGGGTCCACAAGAAGCCGCCTAGCCATATGCTTGGCCCCGTCTTTGAAGAAGCCTTTAGCCTTCTCTGTGATCAGTTGGAGACATTCATTGCTCTCCTTAAATTCTTTGACAGCATCCAATTTGGCTTGGGCCAGGGCAGCATCGTAGTCCGTCTTCATCCCTTCAATTTGTGCACGAGCGGAGTCAAAGTCAGCTGTCATCTTCTTGAGCTTATTCTCACAAACACGAAGGCCATTCTCAAAAACCTTCGAATCAGCCTCGGCCTTGGTTTTCCCTTCCTTCAAGATGTCAACCTCCTTCAAAATTTCATTTTTCTGAGTCATTAGAGACTCGTAGGCAACAGTTAGCTCGCCTACATTTGTCTCAGCTTCTTTCAACTTCTGCTCAGCCGTCCCTTTGTCACCGACGGCCTGAATCAGCTGCTCGCTGCCACGTTGCTCGGCGTCAAGGCATGCCTTAAAATCTGCCGTCATGGCATCCATCATCGACATCATCTGCAATGACATGGTCATTATTATTACAAGTATAAAACGACGAGAGATGCATGAAGAGCGCAAGACAAAATTACCTCAGTCTGGATCAGCCCGAAGCGAGCATGGTAGGTCTCAGGCTTGAGCTTGGCCTCCCTCATCTGGCGGACGACATCAACGTCCCTGCCCCTTTTGATCAAGGCCGCCCCCAAGATGAGAGGGGGACCACTTCTGGCCAAGTAAGGAGTCCCAGATATCTGAGTAACTTTGGCGTACTTGGTTGCCATTTCCATGGCATGTTTCCTGGTTAAGGCTCCAGAGGACGAGCCAGGGGTTTCAGTCTGCGGAGTCGAGGGGTCGGAGGAGCTAACAGGGTCGTTGGCAGCTTTCTTGTTTTTCTCCCTATCTCCTTCAGAGCCAACCGGATGATCTTTCCTTTTTCTGGAGGCCCGGCCGTCTGCCTCACGCAACTCTGGGTTTGAATCTGAACTCCCCACCATCTCAATGACGATCATTTGATTCCCAGCATCGTCGGCATCACTTGTCTCAATTTCAGCATCAACAGCAGTTTTCTCGGGCGCGTCCACGCGCAATTGATGACCGCCAGTGTTCAGTCCTCCAACTACGGGCTGCCTTTCAATCATAGGAATGACCTCAGCATCGTCCTTGGGGAGTTCCTCATTTCTCATCGTCATTTTCTCCTGGCGATCATGGATTGCGTTGGACGTAGCCCTTTCCTTCCTCTTGGGACCCCTTTCGTTGGCACGGATCGCTCCACTCATGATTCTCGCTTCGATTCTATCGGCGTCGGTTTGAGAGAGAACTGTAAGATAAAAACAAGAAGGGTTAAGTCCTTTACGACGAGACAAAAAGACTAACTCATCAAAACGAAAAGACAAGTACGAGAGTTCAACCCCTAGCCATATCAAGGTTTGCACAACAGTCCTCAGGATGATCGGCGCGTGCCCCGGCACAAGTTATGCAATTCTCCTCCCAATTCAACTCATCAGCGAACGACCTGCACAGTGGTACTCGGCGTCGAGATTGATTTTTACCAAGGGGTCAGGTCCAATCGACGGTTTGGACATCATGACAGCCCTGATATATACCCATTGAGAAGCTTCGATGTCCTTGTACGACACCCAGCCTCGATCCAACAAAGCATCAATTTTCTCCTTTAAAGCATCAGCCCAAGGAGCCGGCCACACATAGTCGTCGATCACCATTCTATGATCTTGGGGGAAAGGAAATTGCCAACCTACCCTGCTCTCAACGACTATCATGTGATTCTCCCAACCGTACACCTTATTCTGAACATCCAAAAAGAAACCCCGAACATTCTTATGCGCAGCAATGCTAACGACGGACTTCCCCCGCAGTAGCCGACTGTCACACACATACCCTAATACTGACGAAAACTTTGTTGCAAGGCTCATAGCCTAGGAATCTGCAACGACAGCTGCGGACAAAGTTCTAATGCTGGCACTCTCATCCATCGGTACACAAGACGAGTCTTCAAAGAACTCGTTGATAAAGGGGTCAAGAGGTAGCCTCAACCCAAACTCAAATTGTTTATAAAAAAATGCCACCTTCTCCTTGCTGGTCAGAAAGGATTGACGACGAGGCTCATACTCGGCCAGACTAAGGTGCTCAAGCCTATACGTCGACGCTTGAACTCTGAACGAGTCTCGTAGAACGTCGATCATTTGCTTCCCGACGTCTGGCCTCCTGAGCACAATTTTGGGTAGAGCCTATCTCCCTTCTGCCCCGCCTCCAAAACCTCGTTCATTCCTCCCAGCTCTTACCTCTGTATGGAAGGCATTGACTATCTGAGTGCCCCCAGCGCTGGTGCTAGCCTCGTTGATATCTAGGTTTGGTTGGTTGGGACGACCGTCGTGATCCATTGCTACAAAACAAGAAAGAGCAAGGGAAACAGTCCTAACATTCACAGGTGACGACCTATCTAACGACAGGCTAGATTCCCCTGTGACCAAACTCCTAAGTGAATCACGACGGGACAAGGAGTAGTTGGCTCATATATGATTGGGCAGGTCGTTCATAGATCTAAAGGGTGTCACCCGTGGGTCATCTTCCCCAAATTCCCCAAGAGCCTCACCAACTGGAAATCCTAAAGGCTCGTTTTCAAAATCAAATTTTACCAAAATAGAGGAGCATTCAATCAAAGGGATCTCCCTCCAAATACCCTTAGCACATTTATACACCCTTTGATTTAACCCAAAGCCAAACTTAACCCCTCTCTCAAAGCTTATAGATCTGGGTCCCATTAAACAAATCTCTAAACCCCAAAGAAAAACCCAGAAAGCAAAGAACAATCAAAGGGATTACCTGAAAAAGGGAGAGCAGAGGCGTTTCCCGATGAGTTTTCCGGTGGATATAACGGCGGCAAGTCGAAGAAATCCCTTATCCACGCTACCGGTTTGCTTAAGGGTGGTGAAGCCAGAACAATCAATGTCGCCGGAAAACGTCTGTACGGTGGCCGGAGTATTCCTTGCTGGTTGCCGAAAATCGCCTTTGCTATTTGCTCTCAATGCTCAAGGTTACGAAAAGTTTGAAATAGAGGAGGGAGGAAGCTTTTATACTTGGGGAAGATGAGGGGTTTGTACCTGGGAAATCCAAACGGCGAAATGATGGGAGCATTAAATACCCTCTATTATTTCCGAGGAGAATGTCCCATCATGGGACGCGTGTCAATAGATAAAGGAATCCTGTCCATCCACGTCATCGATGCTGACGTCATCACAATTCAAATTTCAAAACTGACGATCGTACGGATAACCCCAAGAAAGAGCGCGAACTCCTGGCCCGTCAAGACGACCCATGAGTTGGGGGCCACTGAACGGGATATTTCGTGATAGGCCGAGCCCAATAACTGTCTACGAGACAGGGCCCGGCAAGCCCAATAATGGATCAAGACCTATGAGGCCCATCGAAGTTTGGGCTATGGCTCGTCGATACAATAGACGGCGGTCGTCGCCAATAAGCGCCCAAGCCCGTCTAACGACGAGCCTTCCCTTCACAAGCCAGAATCCATTCCAACGTAGAACGACGGTCGTCGCCATTGAGCGATCTGACTCGCTCGTCCACTCGTTCATCGAGTCTTGATAAGGCGACGATCCTCCTAGACATACAGCTCCAGGTCGTCCCTTCACTTAGCTTCCTCAGTAAGCTTGATTAATTAACTATATTGGGGTAAAGTCAGACCTGACCTGACACTGGGATATTCTGTGCGTGCAATCATGGAAGCAGTAATAACGCCAAAAGGTACACAGGTTGACTTTCCTTTATAAGGCAAACCACTTATCCGTGTCAGACACAACAATGTCCTTGCATAGGCGGAGCAATCATGGCGTGACACGTGTACGCCTAGGGAACCAAGATGATCCAACGGTTGGCAGCAACCCAATCCAACGGTTCAGATGGAAATCCTAATATCACCTCATCCACTATAAATATGAGAACAAAATCATGGACTAAGGTAATGCTATTTTTTGCATGTTCACGTATACACACACATACCTTCCTATTATCATCATATTCCAGTCCATACACTGATTCTCACGCCGGATGGGCTTGCCGAAAGACCCCCGGTGCAGTTTCACGGTTCTTTTCCTGTGTTGTGCAGATCACAAGTCAGCACAATCAACTCGCTGGACATCAATACTTGAGCCCAAACACATTTCTGCGCCATCAATTACATTTCAAAATAAAATCTGTTACATTTTATAAAAGAAAAATGTTACAATACTTTATAGTAAGTGTTAAATTTGTTGACGAGGAAAAAAAAAAGACAAAAGAAAATAACAGGCAAAAAAAAGAATCTGTGTGTCCGCGAGCGACCTGTCTCACAAAGACCGCCTCTTTTAATATTTCCTCAACTACAAGTTCCCGTGAAAAATAAAAATAAAAAAAAATCATAGAATGCTCCCTTCGTTCCACGTGAATGCAAACTTATTTTTATTTTGGTCCGTTCCACGTGAATGTAAACTTCCCAAAATGGCAAAGAATATTCACTATTCCACCCACTCATTCTCTCTCCTACTTCACTTTTACACTCACAATATTTTCTCTCCTCACTATTCCTCTCACTCATTCTCTCTCTTATTTAATTTTTCATACTCACAACATTTAACTTTTTCTCTTTCTTACATCACTTTTCCTTAATTCCCATACCAAAAAAGTTAGTCCACATTCACTTGGGACGGAGGGAGTATTTGTTTAATTTCGGTTATAATTAAATCTTTAAATATGGATGATTAAATTAACAGTACTCTTTTCAACCTAAAATAAATACTCCCTCCCTCTCGCTCCGTTCTTGACCAAGAGTCCTATTTTTTTTTTTTGGTTCGTCCTAGATCAAGAGTCTCATTCCATAAATGAAAATATGTGAACAGTATTTCAGACATTTATACCCTTATAATATTTATATACTCCCTCCGTCCCAATAAGAGCTTCCCTTTTTGCCATTTTGGGTGTCCCGCTAATAGCTTCCACTTTCCTTTTTTGGCAAAGGAATTTTTACTATTTTCTCCACTCATTCTCTCTCCTCATTATTTTAATACTCACAACACTATTATAATTTACTATTCCCTCCACTCATTCTCTCTCCTATTTTCAAATTAACTCACAACATCTTTACTTTCCTCTCATTTCCTTAATTTGCGTGATTTTTAAAAAAGTGGAAGTAATTATTGGGACGGAGGGAGTATTTACAAAAAAATCATTCATTATACTCTTATAATTTTAACATATTTACAAAAAAATCAATCATTAACTTACTATTCCTCTCACTCATTCTCTCTCTTACCAAAAAAAAATCATTCATTAACTTACTATTTCTCTCACTCATTCTCTCTCCTATTAAATATTTTTAACTTTTATATTCTTCCCTTTAATCTTCTATCCATTTTTAATTTTTTATTTATTATTTTAATTTTTTTTTAAAAATTGTGAAATACTTTCTTAGGACTCTTGGTCTGGCCTGAAATGAAAGGGAGTATCACATTTCACTTATCAATATTTAAAAAAAATATATTTTATTCATTACTTCCGTTATTCTACTTTAAATCAAATCAATGTTATAAATACTATCATTAAAAAAAGTAAAGTTGTAGAGATAGGTTATAAGTGATGAATGCCAATTTGGGCAAAAGCCCGTGGGACAAAAACAAGGCCCGCAGTCCTTGGCCCGTTTGGCCCGAAGCCCGCTGCCCACCGCCTAGCCCGTGTCCGGCCCGCCCCCTTAGACGGTACAGGCCTCACCGACCATTTTGGAAAACGGACGGGCCAAGCCCGCGGACATCTGTGGCCCGTTTACCCTTTGCCCGTTTGGCCCGTTTTCCCTTTTTTTAAAAAAAAAAAAAATGACATTAATATGTTAACATTTGGATAAAAATAAACAAGAGCTTAGTGTCCAAGTGGTTAAGTGACACCAAAACCCTCCATTCAACCCAGGTTCGAATCCCCCTTACCCTCATTTCAGATTTTGTAAAAAAAAAAAAAAAAAAAGAAATCCGTTTGGCTGATCTCTGGATCCGGCCAAACATGGCGCTCACATCGGTTTAACCCACGGGCCGAATCGGGCTAAAGCCCGTTGATACACACGAACGGGCCGGGCTAAGCCCGTTTGTCCGTTTGTCCGCACTTACACGGGCTGGGCCGGGTCGGACTACCCGCTTGGCCTTCATCAATTATAAGTATGAAAGTAAATTATTAAAAAAAGTAAAGTTGTAGAAATAGGTTATAAGTATGAAAGTAAATTATGAGTGATTTGATTAGGAGGAATAGTAATTTTTTTTTGTCTTGTGGAAAGTTCGTTCAAGGTGAGACGAAAATAACAAAATGTCATGTTTTGAGATGGGACGGAGAGAATAAATGTTTCTATTATAGTAATAATAAATCATATTATTTAAAAAAAATATTTAATTATTTTTAAACTGAATGGTTTTTTTTCATTTGACTTTGCTTTTGCAAAATTTATTATTTATCCTGAGGTTGTAAAAAAAAAAAACTAACTGAAGGGATTAATTGAGTCCATTATTTGCATTAATAATCATTTACAGTAAATTTGATTCAATTATTTAAGCAATTTCAAAAGTTTCAACCCATTATTTTAACGCTCCCGTGTGACACCAGCTCCGTTACACGTGTCACATCGATAGCGACACCCCCTCCCCCTTTCTCTCTCTCTTTCCTCTTGTCATTTCAAACAACAGAGGAACCGAAGGTCACTCAGTCCACCTAGAGAGAGAGAGAGAGAGAGAGAGAGAGAGAATTCACCGTGTGTGTGAGAGAGAGAAATTTCTAGGGTTTTGGAGTGACTGCGTGTGTTAGTGTGTGAGTGGGAGGGGACGCGATTGATGGTGATTGTGTGTGTCTGTTTCAGAGGAAGATTGTAAATTGGTGTAGTGTAGGAAGGGGGAGATGTACGTGGCTTCTATGCGTAGGTCTTTCAAGGATTCTCTCAAAGTCCTTGAAGCTGATATTCAACACGCTAATACTCTGTTAGTACTCTTTCTCTCCGTCTTTGTTTTTTTATTTGATTTTCAATGCTTGTTGTTTCTGGGCCTATCCACATTCTAAACTCTCTTACTTTACTAAAACTTCGGTTTAACCATAATTGCTTTTTAACTGTTTTAATCATTGTAATTTAGATACACACTATTATCCCAAAAGTAGTGAAAATTAAGGGCTTTTTTAAAGCAATTTTAACCATCGAACTATAGGCTTTTGTGGAAAATGAGTATAATGGTTAAAATTGTTGGAAAAAAAGCGAAAACAAACTACAAAGGTTAAAAATGTCGATTGGCCTTGCATTTGATGAAAGTTTCTTCCAAGGTGGAGGAATAATTTGAATTTGAGTATAGAAGTATGGAATGATTATATCAATGTTTTTCTGTTTTTTTTTTTTTTTTTTGGGTTCTACTGCTAGTCTGTTACGGATTTCTTGTATTAGTTTTCACAAGATTTTGGGGGAAACTAGTTTCGTTATAGAAAGTCTTGTTTTATAAATTGTTCCTAAATATTCACTAACTACTTGCAAGTAGAAAAAAAAGTGGACTTTTTATAATTTATGGAGAAACTAGTTTTTCCCAAAACTTGCTCATTAGTTTTTACTCCGTTTTGAATTTTGTGCTTTCGCTTACACGCATTTAATATTCTATTTGCTTAATTGCTTATTTTATTTATTTTATTTGGAATTTGGAAAGTTGAGGATGGTTATTTGTGTGAAATTTACTCTAGTGTTTGCTGCTATTTCAGATAAATTATCCTTTTTGAGTCAGTAGGATGCTTGTGTTGGTAACAATCTTTTAAAGTTTTCAAGGGAATTTGAATTTTTCCTCTTTTCCTCTTTTCCTATTTTCTACCTAAAATATTGACTATGATGGTTATTTGATGTCGAAAACAACTGATTTCTTGAGTAAATTGTATCTATGTATGCAAACTGCCAAGAGAGATTGGTTTTTTGTTCCCTTTCCTTCCATTTTCTCCAATTCCTGCTAATAAGCATGATGAGTTCACAATTTTGTTATGGTTTGGTGGCAATGTTGGTTCATTGTAATTTTAGGTTTGAAGCTGGTAAAACTGAACTGGGGTCTGGAACCATGAATATGTTCCGAATTTGTGCTTACAAAGTTCACTACTCACACCCAAAGATGTGGGGTTGGGTTGAAATATCTTTTCATGGTGGGTGCATAGTTTTGAAGCAACAATCAGTGCATGCAATTTTCGTCGCAATTTTCATCGTGAGTCATCCGGAAACAGCCTCTCTGTGTTTTTATACAGGGACAAGATTGCGTACATTCGACCCCCCTTACACCACCATAGGTGGGAGCCTTTGCGGCACTAGGATAATGTTGTTGTTGGTGGTGGGTGCATAGTTTTAAAGGCAATCATCTCCCTTGCCTCATGCGAGAGTCGAAGCATGATGAGGGGTCCCTCACCTCCCCAAGCTCAGACAAGGCGAGCTCAGCCGGTTGCCTTTCTCCGTAGGTGAGATGCCACAGGCAAAAAAGGCCAGCGCGAGGCGTTCAATGACCAAAATCTTGATTCCCTAGTCTTTGTGAGTTAAACAAGGCAGTTTTGGGGTATTTTTGATAGGAAAAAAAGATAATAAAAAAACCCTAGCCAGGTCCTAAGTTGGGCTCGCTTCGAAATTTATTTGCTACTGTATATCATTGTGTAATTTTGTTAGGTGTGTAATTGTTTTCATTAATACATAGAAACTTCGAATGTCACGCGTATGATATCGTATGTAAAATTATATATCTATACCTATATATGGTTATATATATATAAAAAAATATTTTCTTAATTTTATTGCCTTGTCACCTTTTGCTCGCCTGCCTTACCTCTTGCCGGTAAAAGGTACCTCTCACGTTTCACTTTTATTAACTATGGATGGATGGGAATGGTGATAATATGCACATTTTAGTGGTTAAGCCTGTTACCCCTCTTCCTAAGACCCCTTCTGCCAACCAAAAGAAGATAAAACTTGTAAATTGGTTGCAAGTGTCGGCAACTGACAGTCAATGTGAGTTCTGAGACTTCCCTGTCAGAGGCTCGTGCAATGCCTGTCATTTTGTGTATGTGGACAGTGGGAATGCTCTTCAGCTCTCCTCATCCCACTGGCAAAGTAAAGAAATTTGAGTTTGGCGTAGTCGCATTTTTTCCCATTGCGCAGAGAGGCAGCATGTTATGGTGTAGTGAGCTTGTGTGGCTGGGTAGCAATGTACCGGTGTTTGGTTAGCCTTTATATAGACATAAATTGGATTCATCCAGCACCACTTGGCACCTGTGACTTGTGAGAGTGTGTTTTTGCGAGTTGATCATTTTCAACTGCTTTTAACTTTGTTGGATACTGTAATTAGCATTTGTAATTGCCCACCATTTCTTCTATTGTTCTTCCGCTTTAAATTCTGCATGTTTGTGCTCTTATCTCAATCCACATGGTGCAGGGCATCAGATTTTCCGAGGGAGTATGATGGAGCATGTGTGCAGATGAGAATGTCCTACAGTCCAGCTGCACACCTGTTCCTTTTCCTCGTTCAATGGACAGATTGCCAACTTGCTGGGGCGCTTGGACTTTTGAGAATCTTGATTTACAAGGTGCGATATTTTATTTCTACCATCAAAATGTTTACTTGGAATCACTCATTTGCTAATCTTGCTTCTGCTCACCTGCAGGTTTACGTGGATGGAACTACAACCATGTCTACACATGAAAGGAAGGCAAGCATTCGAGAATTCTATGGTAACCACAACTTAATTAATCCTAAGATCTTCACTAACTTGTATGTTTGTTACTCTAACTCACCTTTCTCTTCATTTTCCTTGGTTGTCCTCCATTTTTTTACTTTACAGGTGTTATATATCCCTCTTTAATGCAACTTCAGAGGGGTGTTACTGATACAGAGAATAAAAAGCAGAAGGCTGTATGTGTCGAGAAATACAAGAGAAGAGATGTTGACGATGATGAATTCAGACAGTGTTCGGATGTTGATATTGAGCGTGAAGAAGAATGTGGGATTTGCATGGAGATGAACAGCAAGATCGTCTTGCCCAATTGCAATCATGCCATGTGCTTCAAGTGCTATCGTGAATGGTATCCTTTCTACTTTTATGCTTCTTCGTTTGTATTAATATTTGAAATATTGCTTGTCTGTACTGGCAATATTTGCGAATTTCTGGATTGGAGAAACTTATATTTTACTCTTACAACATTGTGTGTTCTTGGGTGAGAGACGTCCAGTCAAGCTGATACTTGTTTTATTTGTTGTTCATTGTTACCATTAGGTGGCGTTTTGTTCTGCATGAGCAGATTTTATGGGTTTAGTTTTATGTCATGGCAAACCAACATAACCTCTGTTGTTTTAGATTAATTGTTCCTGGGTGAATGCTGGTGAGAAAACAACCATCCAACCCTTTTCTTCTAATAGGTAAAAGCCTAGTCCTTTCTTTTGCCCTATCGCATGAAGGAAAGTATACTAAAGAGAGACGTTTAGTTCATGAGGCTCCAGCAATTGCATTGTTTTTCAAGAAGGTATGGGTAAAGCCATGGTCTGATCACAATCATCCACAAAAGTGCTAGTTGTTGGATCTAACATCTGATAGCAATTCTTTGCAATGATTTTCTTTGCTTGAAGATAGCACATGTAGCCTTTTCTTTTAAGATCATATCTTTTCATATACTCCCTCCGTCCCAAAATGAATGTCCAAAAATATATCAAATTTGCTCTTGATCAAGAGCAAATTTAAATTTTTTTTGGGTTCAAAAGTCCTGGAAGCAGCTCTTGCATTCATGCAGGGTAAGGTTTGTCTACATTTCACCCTTGTGGTGGGGACCCTTCCCTAGACCCTCGCCACACGGGGATGCTTTGGTGCACCGGGCTGACCTTTTTTTATTCATTTTGGGACGGAGGTAGTGACAATTTTGTGACTCTATAGATAGATCCTGCAGTTAGAGTATTTGTGAGGGATCATAGTTGAGTAATTGCCAGCTAATTAGACAAACGGTTATAATGCAATGGCGTACATTAGCATTTTAACATTGCATTGCTTGGTGACAATTGTGACATTCTTGGTTGGGTTTGTTTGATGTGTGATTGGGACATGGTATTGTCGGTGTAGGAATTTCTTTAATCCCCTATACAGACGAAGGAGGAGCAACGTTTCTGACGTGTGCCATTTTGTTTATTTTGGATAGACTGACCGAAGGGAGATGAATCTAGAAGCTTTGAGATCAAAATTATATCAGGAAGTAGGTTGAAGGCATCTATGCAGCATACATCCTTTTCTTGGTTTATGAAGCTTGAGTTCTTTCGACACCTGAGGATTTTTTGATGGTAGAGTTTACTGTAGGCATTTTGTGGTCATTTTGCTTTGTACCATCCCACTTGCAATACACATTTTCAAGGGAAAAGAAAAAAAGAAGAGTTGTTAGGATAGAGTGCTTTATTCTTCGGTGTTGTGCAAGTGAATGGTATTCATTTAGCTCAGCAGACCATTTTTATTTCTCTTCCTGAGATATCCCCCTCCCCCAAACTCCCGAAAGAAGGGAAAAAACAAAGAACCCAAAAAACCCTTGCCCACTTTTGCGGCTTGTATTGATCTGTCCCCTAATATATTGATTACACTCTGGAGTAGGTTTATGTGGTCCTTCCCTTTTTTTAAAAGGTATATTTGGATTTTTTACCTTGGAGTTTACATTAATTCCATCAATTTTATTGATTTAGAAACAATTTCTCTGTTTCGTAGGTCAGTTCTTGCACAGTGATGTGGGTGTATCTATGTAAGACATTTCATCTTGGAAATTTAACCTGGTTATGTTGATTGACGTTTCTATGGGTTTGCTTCAAGTCATAGTATATACATGCTCTTATCCGTCCCTTTTCCTTTTGTTTTGATCATTTGGACAAGTGCCAGCTGTGTTGTTTATTTTTCTTGTTATTCATTGCATGTTGTTTGGTACAATGATGGAGCGTTTGGTATTGTTTCTTTTCATTTAGTAACAATTTAAGATTTTCTAAAATATTGCAGGCGCTCAAGATCACAATCTTGCCCGTTTTGCCGTGACAGTTTAAAGAGAGTAGACTCGTGTGAGCTGTGGGTATTCGTCGACAGCAAAGAAGCAATTGACATGGCCACTATAACAAGGGAAAATCTGAAGAGATTGCACATGTACATAGATAAGCTCCCTCTTATTGTTCCTGATTCGCTTTTCGACCCTTGCGATTCTCATTTAAGGTAGTCTGGTAATTGGTCTATCTGACTACTTCCTGTGGTTTTCACATCTTATTCTACTGTTCCTTTCAACAACATTTATCCATTTAGGATTTAGCAATGAAATGAAGTGATTTCTTTCCACTTCTATTTGAAAAAAACAACCCGGCTCGAGTTCTTTTAGGCAGGGGGTTGAAGTTGAAATAGTTTAACAAATGGGGGGTTTTTAAAATTGTATTTAGAAATGTAAATGTCTGTATAGCTTGAGAGCCTGCTTCTCAAATCATTAGTAGGTACTATTATCAACTTGAATGTTATGTTGAATTTTTATTCCAGTATATTTGAGCAATTATTTATCGAGTTTGTAAAGTGATCTCGGCCATTGACAAGAGGCAAGTATGCTCGATTGCGTACTGTGATACTTTTGTGGGCCATCACTCTTATCCATCCTCGTTATCCGCATGAGTTTGTAGACATACCAAAAAAAATACATGCGGAAAAGGATCAACAGAACTCTAGGAGTATCATATAGCCAACCTAAATTCTGTTGCTTTCACCCTTGTTTAGATGAATGTCCAGGTTTCATTTAGGAGATATAGGGGATATTTTGGAAATAGGTACATTTTGGAAGATGAATGTCTAGGTTTCATTTTGGGGATGTAGAGGATATTTTGAAAATAGGGTACCTTTTGAATATTCTTTTTTTTTTCACTTGTCTTAAAATAATTACTAAAATATACAATGCTAATGTTCAAATAATGCAACATACTCGTTAACGATAGATACATGTGATGTAGTTTTGTATTTGTTATCAAATAATGCAAAATTTTTATAACTTACAAGGCACGATATTAAAAATCTAACGAAGCTATGGGCGATATACTTTCGTATTTGTTATCAAATAATGCAACAATTATTATTATTATTTACGGAGTCCGATGTTAAAAAATTAATGGAGCTACATGTCGGTGTCATGGTAGTGGCACGTCATCATTGATTGTGATTTTTATGATGTGGCATTGCCTTACAGTTGACATGGTATATTGATTGTGATTTTGATGATGTGGCATTGACTTGATATGGCACATCATTAATAATGATTGTGATTTTGATGATGGATATTGACATGATACCCGATATTGACATCATTAAAGATTGTGATTTTGATGATGCGATATTGACATGATACCAATACGATGTCACAAGTTAACAATTCCATGTTAACAATTTCAATAACATGATACCAATACGATGTCACAAGTTAACAATTCCATGTTAACAATTTCATTAAGTGAAAAAATGTTTGTTGCATTATTATTTGATAACATATGTAAAAAGTACATTATCGGTATCTATCATTAACAATTATGTTGCTTATGTAAAAAGTAAAAAAGAGTGTTGTACGTAGTAAAAATACGTTATATATTTTAGTCAATTGATCATTTGAATATTTAGTTTTGCAAATATAAAGAGATAAGTGAAAAATTTGGTAAAATAATATTTCGGGACAAAATTATTTTTAAAAAAAAGATAATACATTTTGGGATAAATTTTTTTTTTGAAAATAAACATTTGGATATAGGGATAGGGATAGGGATAGGAGTATTTGGAATTCATGTCATTCACAACACACGATTTTCATATTTCTGGATTTCATTATCTCATTCATTGATGTAATAATCTAGATAGGCGATAAGTGGCGTTAAGTTAACGCAATATATTTTGTACCGTCAAGTCAACAACACAATTTAACTTGTATTTAGTTAAAGGAAATGATTCCAATACAAAAAGTGCAACATTTTTCTCTTCTTTTTTATCTGTCCACACATATGTTTGCTATGATTTAAGTTTGGGAAAATTATAATTTAGGGCATGAACTCATAAGGGGATCTTCTAGTAGGGCCCGACAACTTTTTTTTGCCAATTAAGAAAGAGCCTTGAGTTTTAAATTTTCGCCCGTTAAGAACTTTTTTGACGAAATTTGATAGAAAATCAATTGAGTAACATGTGTTGCGCAGGTGTTTAACAAATTGAATTTGATTTTCCATTTAAGGGGGTTAAATGATAATTTTTAAATTAAAAGAATTGAAATAAATCTATTTTGAAAATACTAAATAATCTAACTTAAAAAAAATAAGTGAACGAGTACGACCATGGGCCATAAAATGGGTAAGGTGCAAGGGATTGAGCATAATGAAAAATATGAACAAGTCTTAAATACGTCATAGGGAATGGATCAATCATGTTCCAAGTCCTTCAACGCTACATAGAAGATGACAAAGAGAGTGGCCTATATACCTTTGATGATTTCTCCTGCCCGACATATGAACTACTCCCTCCGTTCCATAATACCTTACTCATTTTGCTATTTTGGGCGTCCCACTTTAAAGTCACACTTTCCTAAAAATGAAACTTTTTAATACTTCTTTATTCATGGGACCCACTTGTCATACTCACAACAACTATCCACTTACTATTCTCTAACCCACTTACTCTCTCCTACCCACTCACAACTCCTACTTTAATAACATTATATATATTCACTTCTTATTTTCCGTTCTCAACAGCAAATGGGTAAGCTAATATGGGACGGAGGGAGTATGTTGATCAACGCATAAACGACGACTATGACGAGAAGCACGCCTCCCCGGCATACGTCTTGTACCACACTTAGAATCCTAGTTCAACAAAGACATCAAAGAATTAGGATCTGATTAGGATTTAACTAATTATCTCTCATAACTTCCTATGAAAGGCAGGATATACATCTATAAATACAAGACATAAATCACAATTTTCTGTTAACGCATTTTTTAACTCTGAACTATTGTCAATTGATTTGCTCTTATAAAATACAAATACTTACTCTCACGCCGGAGGACATTCGCCGGTGAAGCTCATGCTTAGTTTACGTGTTTGTTCATCTTTTGAAAGCTATTCAAGCATCTAGGATATATCCGAACCACTGAATTTGGACTGATACAACGTTTTTGGCATCATCAAAAGTATAAAATAAAAACCAAAGCTAGTTAATATAATTATTGTTAATGAATTTTATAAAATTTAAAATGTTCTAAATTAAAAGATTTGAAAATAAATTTATTTAAAATATACTCCCTCCGTCCCATCCGAATTTGGACAAATTTCCTTTTTGGGCGTCCCATCCGAATTTGGACAACCCAAAAAGGAAAGTTTATAATAATAAAAAAATGGACATACCCCACTCACTCATTAACTCCACTCATTCTCCACCATACAATTTATTCAACCAACCACTATTAACTCCACTCATTCTCTCTCTTCATTTTCTACCACACATTTTTATTATCTTATTGTTATTTCTTAATCTCCGTGTAAAGTAACTTTGTTCAAATTCGGGTGGGGCGGAGGGAGTAATAAATAAGAGTTTTATAAGAATATTCTAACAAGTGAAACCATTTTTGTTCGACAAAACACCCTCTCTTCTATATAGCAAAGTGAATAAATTAAAGGGGTATAACCGTAATTTTGAAATTAATGATAAACCCAATTATCATCATGTATTGTAAATGTAATCCTCTCTAATTCCATAAGTTGACTAATTCCATAAGTTGACTGCTTCCCCTAATTGCTTTCTTCCCAAGTATTTGAATGGCAGTGGAAAGAAAGCAATTTGCTATTTTGATTGGATAATTAATAATTATCGGATAAACTATTTTTCTCAAAATCTTTGTGGTGGGTTGATGGAATGGATGATTCCAATTCTCATGAGGCAAACTTAATAAAGAGATGGGGAAGATGGAGGATTAAAGTAGAGGTAACCAATGTATCAAAAGCAAGACATTTTTTTGCATAGTGTTGTAAAATTAGAAAAGCACAAAAGTGATATCCTCGCTAAGCAAAGCTACAAAGTGAATGCCCGCAAAAACAAAAAGTGGATGCCAGCATCGGTCACAACCTGCTGATGCGCGGTGATCTCCTTGATCGCAGACCGCATGCCCGCAAGGAAGGCAGCACGGCCCAAAATCTGCTGATGCGCGTAGGCCTCATTGGTCGTTGATCGCATGCCCGTATGTACAAAGGTCAAAATTGAGCCTGTACACGATCGCCACAAGACTCAAAGAATCCAAAACGCGTGAACCATCTACAAATGGATATGGAAGCCAGCATCGGTTACACCTGCTGATGCGCGGACTAGCCTCACGGCCACATTCTGCATGCCCGCATGAAAGTAGCTTGTCTTGGCTCTTTCGAAATACGCCACGGACTTAATAGTCCAGACAAGCGTACATCATTAAAAGTGAACAGACGAGAGTGATGCACGGTAAAAGCCCACAAGACAAGCAGAGGTTAAAACCTCGAAGTCAAAAATGGCCACAATAAACTGTGATCATAGAGAAAAAGGTTAACTTAAACGATTAAAACTAAGAGTTTTTAAACAAGAGTTACTAACTCATAGACGCGGCCATCGAGCATTACATTGCCCACGACCAATGCATTGAGTTCTCAAAGATTATTCACAAAGTCATACAAACTTTTCAGTCTTATAAAAAGCATTCAAACATCGCTAAAGACCCATAAGTAAAAAGACAGAAGTTGAATAAAACTTTCAACTAATAAGACAAAAGATTACATAGTCCTAAAATCTATTTACAGAAAAATCAAAAGAGAAGTCATAAAGCTATTTTTGTGCAGACTCAGGGGCAGCTTAGGCTTCAGAGTCAGGAGTAGGAGAAGGGAGAACATCACTTAAAGCAGAGGCTGGAGCTGGAGCAGTAGTTGACCGCGACAAAAATAGCACACTAATTGCAGGCCCATTGGGAAATATGCGAGTTGCAGCGACATCTAGGGATAATTGATCTTTACCCCACCTTAGAGTATCAATCTGGTCGATGAGGCTGGGGGCAGTGACCACGAAAACTGAAGGCAAGGTGGAGGCTGCTGCTATGTCCACATTATCAATGTCTTCTTGAGCCAGAGGGACCAAAACATGCCCGGGAAGACGCTCCAAATTAGTGGCAGTCAAAGAG
Organism: Adenophora triphylla var. japonica; assembly: GCA_022495995.1. Taxonomy (NCBI): domain Eukaryota; kingdom Viridiplantae; phylum Streptophyta; class Magnoliopsida; order Asterales; family Campanulaceae; genus Adenophora; species Adenophora triphylla. The sequence goes on from JAFEMH010003070.1 coordinate 80,094, forward strand.
CCAATTAGGGCTAATTGCTCCACAGTAAATTTGCCCATAGCAGCAAAGCTCCGTAGCTACGTCCTAGTAGCAGCCTCAAACTGAGCGGTGGATTCCGCCAAGAGCTCATCTTTATACTCTTGGGAGTTCCTAAACTCCTCAGCGCCTTCCTTGCGAGTAGCGACAAGTTGGGCATCTTTTTTCAGCTGGAACTGCCTCAAAGGAAGCAACTCTTCAGACTGTTTGTCAACAGTAGCCTCCAAAGCCAAGATAGTCTTTTTAGAGGCCTCCAACTTGGCCGCATACTCATCCTCCCGCTTTTCTAGCACCTCTTCGTGCCCGAGTTACTCATCCCTTGCCCCCTTGGCCCTCTCCAAGGATTTGAGTGCCTCATCATGATTTTCGCAAAAATGTTTGAGGTCGCTCTCTTTTTCCTTAAAGAGAGGGTCAGCGCTTTGTTCTCCTTCGTGGCCTTCGTCCACACCTTTTTTCTCTCCATCAAAGCAATGTTGGCCTCATCGGAGAGCTCCCTAAGTCTCATAGCCTTATTGGCCATCTGCAAACAAGAAAAAGTCTCGATTAACGATCAACGGTCATCAAAAGAAAAGTACAGAAGTAGAAAAAAGAGTAAGAAGTTACCTCAGTGGCCATTAAGCCAATATCGCCCGCCAGAGCAGAAGCATTCTGCTTGGTCACCACATTTTTGTAGAAGTCAGGGGCATAGAGCCTATTCAAAAGCCTAAGCCCTATGACTAAGTTGTAACCTCCACGGAAATATGGATCCACCCCTTAGATCGGAGGCACCTCCCCGAGCTTATTGCTCATTTTCCACGCAGGCTCGCGAGCATCATTTGGCGCAACCGAATAAGAGCTGGTGAAATTAACCGGGATTTCGCGCGGGCGGCGCGAAACGCGGTTGTCTTTCGCGGAGGGTTGGTGTCTGAGACCTCGCTTCATGGGAAGGAAAAAAATGAGGAGTCGCTACGCGGTTTTTGTATTTTGAGCCCAAACGTTGAGAAACGGCTTTTGTGAAAATGGTGTCATTTTTATTGGTAGCAAAAACTTAGGAAAAGGCTTTGAAAACGGGGGTCATTTTTATTGGTAGAAAAAATGAGTAAAAAGCTTTTTAGTACCAGAGATTGTTAGGTTCGGAGGTCACGTTACGTTTCGGGAAGAGTATATTGAGATCACCCGAAACGCCTCGTATGACGAGTCTTTCTACCTTTCTCGAAATCGTGTGTGTGTGTGTGTTTTTTTTTTGAAAAGGGGGCTTGAATGACAAGCTTAATCTTGGTTTGAATGTCAAACATTGATTAGGTGATCTTTTGAAAAAGCGATTGTTTGAATGACAAACGTCGGTTTTGAGACGGAAATGAGCATTTGCGTGGCAAACCTCGATTTTGAGTTGAAATGAGCATTTGCGTGGTAAACGTCGATTTTGAAACGGAAATGAGCGTTTGCGTGGCAAACGTCGATTTTGAGTTAGAAAAGGAGTTCGAATGACGAACTTTTGGTTTTGAACCGGGCGATTCATTATTAACGATTTTTACGGGAAAAAACGTATTAAATGATTTTAAATGTCAAATAGCGGCTTTTAGTTTGAAAGATGAGCGTTCGGATGCCAAACGTCATTTCGCGCGTTTTGAAAGAGAGTTCGAAGGACGAACTCCGGTTTTGAACCAGGCATTACATTGTTAACAATTTTTACGGGAAAAATGCATTTTAAATGACATGCAATCAACGAATCGGGTTGCGACTCGGACTTTGAAAAGTAAATACTATCACGATCCAAACGGGTCGGACTTTGTAAATGACAGTATTTAAAGCAGTATCAACGGAATCAAATGATACGGAATCGTAAATGACGATCAACGAGCCAAACGACTCGGAATTGTAAATGACGATCAACGAGCCAAAACGGCTCGGAATTGTAAATGACAGAAAGTAAATGACGATCAACGGATCAATCGATCCGAAATGGTAAATGACAGAAAAAGTAAACGGAATGGGGTCGGAACGCCGTTTTAACCCGTGATTACTTCTCTTACGGAAAGAGAAGAGGATAGAGGGGCTAAAACGTATCGGACCCCGTTAGACGGAGGCGTCTACATTTCAGTAACAGTGTTCGAAACGGTTATAGCGACTGGCTCGTAAACCGAGACGAAGCGAGAGATCAGAGAGAAGGAGTTATACCTATGGCTAGGGTCGACTCCTTTGGCTCGGAAGGTGTGTACGGGACACGGAAAGAGGTTTGAAACGGTGTTTCGTAGTGGTGAGGGACGTATTTGATCGAAATACGGAGGTTTCACGCGAATTGAGGCAAAACGGGAGCTCGGGAGGGGTGAAACTGGTTTGTGCCGTGGTCTGTGGTGAAATTTTGGGGTAATATGTTGTTATGAAATGGCTTTGACAGCACTCCTATTTATAGGTGAAAAATGCAGTAGGAGTCCGGCCGGACTTAGACTGATTTTCAGGGGTTTTGTGGTATTTTGGAATTTTGAGGGGCTTGCTGACAATTTCAGAAAATGTGCACAGGGAGTCCGGCCGGACTTTGACTATATACCAGGGGTATTTTAGTCTTTTCCCTTTGATTTCTGATTGAAAGGTGATGTGTGGGCTGTGGCATGGCTGCCACGTGTCCCATGACTCACCAAATGCGTGGGAGTTCGTTTCCCGGTCCCGGTTTTGTCCGTTTTTTAAAATAACAACAGGAAAATGTCCGAAACGCCCCCGAAAGTGCCGAAAAGTGCATTTTTCTGTGGAAAGCCATACTTTTACGTGAGATGACATGTGTTAAGTACGCTTCGACGTCTGGGAAGCACGGGGCGATCCGGGCGTCTCGTTGGCAACGGAGTTTAACGAGTTCCGGTTAACCTGGAGCGGGCCAGTTAACGGATTTCGGTTAACTTTCTGACGAATTTTGACGATCCGGATTTGGGTACTTACAGTTAGCCCCTCAGCGACGTCTCCTCCGAAGGAGGTGGGGTCGTTGAAAAAGATAAGTATCCAAATCGGGATGCCTTACTTTGAAAGAGACCTGGGCGGTCAGCTGGCTGGACCCTTAGCGAAAGGATTCCTACGTATCCCGAGCGGGAATCAAGCCGATCGTAGTTCGAAGGTGCAAGGGCCGCGCGTGGGGACCTTGACCTGAGCGAGACTGTTCGGAGGCGTCTGAACCTGGGACTTCTGTAATCTTCGAGGGCGTGTGGTGCCTCAAACCGGAGTTGATGATGCTGACGAGGGCGTGTGGCGCCTCAAACCGGAGTTGCTGATACTGACGAGGGCGTGTGGCGCCTCAAACCGGAGCTGCGAGGATACGTTTATCCTGATATGAAGGCGTTCGTGCCTTGGGTACTGGGCTTATTGCTGCTGCCAGGTTTATCCTGCTGGGGATAGGGCGGCAATGATGAGAACGGTTGTGTTAAACTGGCGTTATTAACAACTCGAAAGGATCGACGTTTCTTCTTTAGAATCCTGCTGGGGATGAGCATTCGGGCTTACCTTGATGGCCGAAGAGGGATCGTTGTGCGGGCTTACCTTGATGGCCGCTGAGGTGGAACGGTCGGGCTTACGACTGGCGGCCGGGGAGATGAATGTTCACTTGCTGAAGTGACAAGGTGTTCGGGCTTACGAGGATGGCCGAAGAGGGATTGTTGCAAGGCGTTCGTGCCTTGGGGTTCGGGCTTATTGCAGCTGCCAGGGGATATATGATGGTGAAAACCATTAGAAAATTTAACGTCGGGAGACGGAATCATAACTGGAATGTCCGGAGACATGATTGAGCGTTTGAACGTCAAACGTCAACTGGGATTGAATTTAACGTCTGGAGACGGAATTGTAACTGGAATGTCCGGAGACATGATTGAGCGTTTGAACGTCAAATGTCAACTGGGATTGAATTTAACGTCTGGAGACGGAATTGTAACTGGAATGTCCGGAGACATGATTGAGCGTTTGAACGTCAAACGTCAACTGGGATTAATTTAACGTCTGGAGACGGAATTGTAACTAGAATGTCCGGAGACATGATTGAGCGTTTGAACGTCAAACGTCAACTGGGATTGAATTTAACGTCTGGAGATGGGCGTTAGTGAGGACTAACTGAGAATTTAACGTCTGGAGACGAGCGTTAGTGAAAACTATCTGGGAATTTATCCTCGGGGGATGGGGTGTTAGAAAGGTCTAACTGGGGGAAATTTTACACTTTTGGGGGCCAAAAGTGGTAAAATTGAAACTGCGAAAAACTGAGGGGCCAAAGTGGCAAAAAATTTTCTGGTGCAACAAGAGTCCGACCGGACATTGATTGAAATTGGCCATGTCCTTATCAGCGCCGAGGCCGAGGAAGGAGAAGCCATTTTCTCCATTAACTCCGACGAGAGGGAGAGAGAGGAGGAGAGAAAATCCACCCCAAATTGCAAGATTTGCTCGGATTTGCGAAGGAAAATCGATATGGAAGGTGATTGGGACCCAATGGCTCGTCATGGAAGGACCGATGACGAAAGAACGCGGTTGGTTCGGACCATTCGAACCATCATTCATCCATTGAATCCGGCGGAGTTCTACCCGGCTAGGGAGAGACACAACTCCAAAGGAGGGATCGAGAGACAAGTAAGCTTCCTACAAATTCCATTAATTTTAAGAATGTGCATTCTTTAAATGTTAGAAATTTGATTAGGAATGAACTTAGGGATTTTGGGTGCTTGAATTGGGGCTTTTGACTTTGCCATGAACCTTTGTCGAAATTGACTAGGATGTAGTTCAATTGACACCATGGGTGGATGACATAAAAATTTTGGTTGCAAAATTCCATGTCTAGATGCATTTTTCAAAATTAAAGTAGCTTTGATTCGGGACGGAGTAAATTTTCGAAATGTTCGAAAGAATTTGAAAGTTCCGGATTCGACGGAGTTTTCGAAATGTTTTGAAAGTTCCGAATTCGACGGAGTTTTCGAAATGTTTTGAAAGTTCCGAATTCGACGGAGTTTTCGAAATGTTTTGAAAGTTCCGGATTAGACGGAGTTTTCGAAATGTTTTGAAAGTTCCGGATTCGACGGAGTTTTCGAAATGTTTTAAAAGTTCCGGATTCGACAGAGTTTTCAAAATGATGGAAATATATGTAGGAAATGAATGAGAACCGTATCTGCATTGCATTCTTTTGACATGCGTTCGTGCACTCTGTTGATGTTGCTCTTGTCTTGTTCACCTGCAGGGGAAAGGGAAGGTTGACGTCGACAATCAGAAGAGTCGGGGGGCCTTTGAGGCAGTGAGAGCATTGTGGGAAATTCTCCCGAACGTGGCTCGAGAGGGAGAGAGGAGTCCACGGCAGCCTGGTGGTTGACTCCGGATTAGGGCACAGGTTCATCAGTCACGTAGCTGCGATCGCTACGACGCTGAGGGCCAGGTCCATGTACGTCGCCCTGAGCGAGTACTGGTGGGATACGACCCACACTTTCCATTTCAGATGGGGGGAGGCGACGGTGACTCCCACGGATTTTGCCGCTATCACTGGGTTGCCGACCTATGGCAACACGCTGGTGTGGGTTGACGGTTATACCCCGGAGCAGCTTGTCCGAGCCGCCGGGTTTTGATATTACCGATGCCAGGGCTTAGGCATTTGGTACAGCCGATGGAGAGGCATCTCGCAGACGGTATTGCAGATTTTTGGCCGGATCTTTGAGGATGACCGCGGAGCGCCCGGGTCGAGGGTTCATTTGGTTTGCGCTGTCGAGACTTTGTTCCCGACTTCCGACACATCCCGTCATTTCCCTTTGCTCGGTCGCCGATGCATCCGGGATGCCGTGAGGGGGTTCGCACGGGGGAGGCCGGATCGGCCGAGCTCTATCATTCCCCGGGATGTGTTCTCGCTGGGAGAGGAGAGTTCCTTGAGCCGCTTCACACCCGTCTTGGATGTAAGTTCATGTCTTTTTCTCTTCCTTGCCTCTTTTATGTACTCGTATGTATCCGCTTTGTAGCCGACATAACTTTCCATTTGCTTAGCGTGTCCGGTGCTACGAGGTGTTCGGTACCGCCAGGAGTGGGACATTAAGGATGCGTATCGACCACTCGTACCCCGCCCGCCGGGCTTTGGCAAGAAGGCGATGAAGCCGGTCTCATCGAGAGCGGGTACGCGACTGTCGTACGAGGAGGTGTCTCGTGCCCCGAGCCGAGAGTTCTCCGAGAGGATCCAATGACACAGTGGGGTACGCCCGATGCCGTCGCCGTTCGGATTGCTAGCGAGACTACACGGCGGCGGAAGCTCCCGGTGGGACTTCATTGCGACGCTATGTATGCCGGTGAGAGGGTGACTCGTCAAGCATAGGCCGGGGGTCCCTTCCATTGGTGCCGGTGGATCCTCCTATGCACATGCAAAGCATCCTCTGAGATGCCGATGGAGGAGCTGGAGGGGTATAGACAGTGGCGTGTACTATACCGAGTACGTCATAGCGGGAGCCGACTATGATACTTTCTTGAGGATGAGGCCGAGGAGCCCGCAGTGCAGCATAGGAGGGCGAGGTCCCCGGAGGTCCTCGAGATCTTCCGATCCCACGCGCTAGGCCGGCGTACGAGGGACCGGATGGCTCACGCAGACGACCAGTGATCCCACTCCTGATGAGCCGAGACCACGATATAGGCGGACCCCAATGCCGGTGAGCACTCTTTGATTTTCTCGCTTTTGATAGTAGTATTCGCAAATGTTGCATCCGTACTTTACGTTCGTCTTCGATGACCTTCCTGGTTCGCAGGTGTCCGGCCGTACGTACAACGATGCTATGAAATTTGGTGGATCTGGGCGGGCCGCCTACTCTAGGAGGCTCGTGGAGTTCATGCGGTGCGGTTCCTGAGGAGCGTTGATGTCCGTGGCCGAGGCCGTCTAGGCCGAGAGGTTCGCCCGCTCCCACACCGGGTGGGGAGGACTTCGCGACAGGATTTGGCCAGTTCGTGAGCGGAACGGCTGGGTTTGGAGCTCCTTCTTCTTCGCACTCGGGGCACGAGAGGGGAGAGTCCTCGAGTTCGCATACGCCGAGGGGGCCTTTTGCATATTCCCGCCTGGAGGAATTTGGCGACTTCTTGTTTGCGACGGATCCGGCAGCGGCGGAGCAGTACGTCGAGTGCTCGGATGACGAGCAGGACTCGGAGTAGTCCCCCTTTTTTTTTACTGCTTTGTTTAGACAAAATGCATGTATTGTCAGGAACAATTTGCTTTGAATTGTATTTGAAAAGGCGCCCGTGGGGCGGAACCTGTACTTCGCACATTTATTCTGTGATTACCTTCTTTTATTTTTGACAAATAAGCAAGTAGGTTGATCAAAAATAAATAAAATGAAACATGCATTAAAATTGAACGGGTCAAAATTTAAGCCTATATGCACTAATATTTAATTAACTGCACTGTTACACAAGCCCGGGGCGGAAGGGATATTGATATTGATTGAATGAAACCAGGGGCAGCATGTTGGTTTCATAAAGGTGTGAATAGGGGATTGTTTGGAATTGCTTCCAATTTGGGAGCAGCTGGCTGCAGAGTTGACCGGGTCAACTGCAAGGAGAGACCGGCCGGACTGGGATTGAATTTCCAGATTCCTTTAAATTGCAGTTTCAGCTTTGCAATTTGTAAAGACTACGCCTTTGTTTCGATCATTTGGCTGAATTCCTTTCCAATTCTTAAGGCTTTTCTTCACTTTCTGTCATGGCTCCCTTTCCTAAGTTGTCGTCTCGGATGCAAAAGCGATACTTGGAAAACTTTCAGTCGTGGGCACGGAACCACACGAGGCAGAACAAGGGGTTTTTTTGAAGGTTGTTACGGGATGAAATCTGTTTGGGCTTTGAAGGAGCTCATGCCAGATTGGGATCTTTTGAGAGCAGCGTCTCGGTTCTGGGACGTATGGAGGAACGTGTACAGCTTTTCGTACAACGAAATCACTCCTACATTCGAAGATTTCCGGGCCATTACGGGAGGACCCGAGATCGGAACAGCTAGTTCTTCCGTATGCTGGTGGCATGACCACTGTTGAGAAGCTAGTGTCTTTGCTTGGTATCTCGGCTGGAGAAGCATACGGGATGCTGATACTGAATACCGATTATATTGACATTTCAGGACTGCCCGAAAGATTTGCCGGAGCTGAGGGGAGCATCTTTGCGTGGGACGCGTTTGCTCTGTGCGTGATTGCTACTCTGTTCACATTCACGTCTCTGGGTGTGTGCCATCACAGTGTACTGGACTTGGTGAGGCAGTGCCGGAGCGGGTGTAAGTGCTCCAATTTGAGCTTGTTAGAATTTTCGTTAGAAAATTAACGAAAGTTATAACATTTCTAACAATTCCTAACTATCCTAACATTTCTAACAAAGTGAGGGTAAAATGGGCATTGTTATTTAAGGTTAAACCTTAAAAAGAATCTTAAAAAGAAAAATAAAAGGAATAAAACCACAAATAGCAATGGCCGGGAGACACAAACCGGCCGTTAATTTGAAATTTCAAAAAGATTATTCCTCTTGTCCAAAGTCAAGCCGCATTTAATGAACAAATGCACGCCGAGGGGATCCATCCGCGCGGATATGTTTGTAATTTCCAGAGGGCTATAAATTGAGCCCTCCAAATACAAAAAATAAGGAGGAAAAACACATTTTGCACCGAACCTCTGGCGAAATATAGAGAGAAAACAAGTGAGAATTCTTCAAGAATTGTCACCATTTTCCTCTCCAATCTTTCCCAACTCATACTCATCCACTCACTCTCATATTAAAGCCCTAAACACTCATACACTCAAGCCAAACACTCAAGAACACAAGGAAGATTGGTAAACCCTCCTCTTCCTAACCCTAAATCTCATCCATGCATGCATCTTCAAACTACAAAATGTAGTTCTTTCATCTTCTTGCTCTAGATCTAAGAAGATCACCATGGAAGACCATTCTCCATGGATGATCTTCTACAAAGATCAAAATTACTTTCAAGTTTTCTTACTTTCTTGCAAAGAAAATTCATTTTCAAAACCCTAAAAACCATTTTCAAAGCATAAAATCTCATTTTCAAAGGATAAAAATCCCCTTCCCAAGCAAATGAAATGCTTAGTCCTAATGTACCTTAAGGATGGTTTGGTATAGTTGATTCACCACTAACATGTCAAGTGATCACTAATCAAAACCTAGGGAAATGGGGACAAGCATGGATGCAAAACCCCTTAAAATCATATTTTCCTTATTGAGAAGTTGCTATCCAGTAGCATTTTTCTCAGACCTCAGTCCATGGTCTTAATTTTTGGACACAGATGAACTTGGAATTTGGTGTTGACTACAAAATACTTTTTGTAGCCAACATCCAGAGATTTCCAGACATATTTTTACTTTATTTTTTGGGTGAGTAAAACTCCTCTTTTCAAATTTTCTTTCAGAGGCTAGTTCATCAGCTTCTGGGAATCCAGATCTCATATCTGAGGTTTCCAGAAGGTTTTGACCCCTCAAATCTTCTCCAAAATGAAAATTCCTTTACAGAAACTTTATTTAAGGTGTCTGGAACAACTTTCATTCTCGGACTTTTCCCAGATTCTGGAGTTTTCAAGCCCTAAAGTCCATTTCAAAATCAAAGGTCCACTGCCTTTTTCATTCTGGCAGAAATGGCTCTCAACTTCAAAAGGTCTTTTGAGTACCAAATCTCAATTCAAAAATCCTCCAAAAAATCATGGGATCAGTTTAAAGCCTTAAAAAGAGTTCCCAATTTTTACTTACCTCATTTTCAACTTATTTTGGCCAAAGTAACACACACACACACACACACACAAACAAATGATTTTGAATGTTTGGAAGACTCGTTTACGAGGCATTCCGGTGCACACTAACGTCCTTCCCGGCACGTAACGTGACCTCCGAACCTAAATCTCTGATCTCGGGCATTTTTCAAAGTTTTGGCCCTCAAAATTAAAATGGCGTGGCGACTCCGTTTTTCGTTGATTTTTTCAAACACAAAAATGGGAAAATTTTCGGATACACATCATCACAGTGGCGACTCCGCTGGGGACATAAGCTTTTTCTAAAAAAAATGATATTTGGTATATTGGTGGAAACCATTAAACTTCCCGTTATCGCCTCCTAACACGAGTCGGGGACAAATTGTGGTTTAACAATCCCACGTACCGGTATCACCGTTTTCAAAAAAAAAAAGCTTTTGAGGGTCAAGCTTCCGTCCCAGCTTTAAAAATTATTTGTTGTGTGTGTTGATTTTTGCACATTTTCGTGTTGTTTTGGCCGCCTCGGAAAAAGTCAAAATTTTGACTGTCGAAATCATGTCCCTAACTGTCAGAATTCTTGTGCTTATGTGCTCATTTCAAAAAAAAAATTTCAAAAAAAAAAAATTTTCAAAAAAAAAAAGAAAATTTTCAAAAAAAAATCATGCATCATATTTTTAAGACACATAAAAAATTTCTATTTTACTCAGAAAAAGAAAAATAGACTACTTGCACACTACGCGCACGTGACCATACACTGCACACTACATCCCTAACCCGGGAAATCCTTGTCGCGGCCCGTTTGGTCTTATTACGCCTCTCGGATGAGCACAGGACTACCCAAACATCCCATGGAGCCTCGTGTCGACCATGCACTTGTCCGTGACACACTTTGTCCGAGACCCGGTTGGTTTTTAGTTTGGTCTGTGTCATGCCCTGTCTGTGTATAGACCTTTCCTTTCAAGCCTTTGTCGGCATACCGACTCAATATCTTTCGGGGACCCTAATCAGTCAAAGCTCGCCGGTTTTGCCGCAGACTTTGACCAAGATATTGACCGGCGCCTTGACTTCGGCTCGATCGGCACAAATTATACACTCGACTCCCAAAGATTGACACTGAGTCATCAAGGATTAATGATTATTCCATGCCTAATTACGGCCTAACTGACGACAAGTCAAGATCGATCGTGGACATTCATCAGTCCAAATCATGCCGACTTTTCGTCGAGCCCTCTGAATGTGCGCTCGCCCGAAAAAATAAAAAGGATTCGCCACGCCGTTTTTAAGAGGAAACATTGAAAACCTTTATTTAGAGAGAAAAACATGGGTTCGGAGGTCAGGTTACGTGTTGGGAAGAACCGAGAGTTCACCCAACACGCCTCGTCCGTAGACGAGTCTTTCAATCAAAAAAAACATCCAAGTAAATCCAAAATGTGTGCATACATTGATAATAAGCAAGATGTGGTAAAATACGTCTTATTGATTATGAAAAGAGGAAATACAAATTGTGAGCCCATTATTTAGGGAGGCCACATCCCTGAATACAAACAATCTTAAAACAGATTACAAAAGAAAGAGGTCTCTGCAGATAGGTCACTTATGTCGCGTGACACGTCGTATCAGTGACCAAATATGTCGCGTGACACAGATCACATGGAGACGAAGGTGTCGCGTGACACATATGGACCATCTCGAGAAGACTTACGTAATGAACACAGACTGACAGTAAAGCTATACGTATCTAATCAATTAGCTAGATGACGAACGAAATACAGAAACGAGACTAAATCAACCCAGGGAGTGTGGATATGGGTAGATCCACACCCCTTGGGGCTCAAGCACCAAATTCAACCAAATCAAACAATATGAGCTCAATTACACAATTTATGTAAGTTAAACAGAGAGATTGCGATTGGGATTCAAGCATTCGTATAGCTAGGATCCGACATCGAATCCAAAACAAAATATAATGCTAGAATTACAAGGAATTAAGCAAGAGAGAGAGAGGGAGAGAGGGTTAGTGGAATCGTTACCCTTGTTGCTTCCTCGAATTCTATATCCAAATCGGATATAGAATCCTTCAATTGCTCGTGCAGATCTCAAAGCTTTGGTGCAAGGGCTCCAATTGGTGTAGTTTGAGAATTGGGTTTGGATGGGAGGAATTGGTTAGTTGGAAGGTAGGAGAGAGAGAGGTTTGGTGTTTGGGATGTTCGTCACAATGCTATTTTGGCAGAGTAACAGTAGGCTAGAATTGGGATCCTCCTTTTCAATGAGGGGAGGGTCTTATTTATAGGCCGCGGTTGGTCGCCTTATTATGTCGCACGACCTTACGCGTCCACTTTCCATGCCTGCCGTCGCGTGACACAAGGTGGCTCAACCGCTGGCGCCAAAAACCGTTTACGGAACATTCCGGGAAAATACCCAAAAGGTCCAACAGTTTTATTCCCAAGGGGTCCTTTGGCATGAATGATGTACCAAAAGGTACTTCCTTCGCGGGAAACTCATGGAACGTTTCCGGAAGTCTCGGGATAGGCCGGGAATTTACCAAAACGCCCCTTAATGTAGTTTTATTATATTAAAAATGCATCGAAAAGGTTGCAAATTGGATTGGCGTACTTACAGAGCCCCTCGGCAACGTCACTTTTGGAAAAGTGGGGTTGTCGATAAAATAAGACCCAATCTAAATGAGCGGTCAGCGAAGGTGAAGGGCTAGAAGGGTGAGAAGGGGAAAATTATGGCTGGACCTTTCTGAGAAAGGATTCCTACGTATCCCTTTAAGAAGGGAATCAAGCCAAATCGTAGTTCGGAATACAAGACTGGAGGGGAAAACGATAAACCGAAGAAGTGAGAACTATGGTGTCTCAAACCAATTTTGAAAATATTATGAGAACTATGGTGTCTCGAACCAATTTTGAAAATATTGTGAGATCTACGGTGTCTCGAACCATTTTTGAAAATGTTGTGAGAACTATGGTGTCTCGAACCAATTTTGAAAATGTTGTGAGAACTATGGTGTCTCGAACCATTTTTGGAAATATTGTGAGATCTATGGTGTCTCGAACCAATTTTGAAAATATTGTGAGATCTATGGTGTCTCGAACCATTTTTGAAAATGTTGTGAGAACTATGGTGTCTCGAACCAATTTTGAAAATGTTGTGAGAACTATGGTGTCTCGAACCAATTTTGAAAATGTTGTGAGAACTATGGTGTCTCGAACCAATTTTAGAAATATTGTGAGAACTATGGTGTCTCGAACCAATTTTGAAAATGTTGTGAGAACTATGGTGTCTCGAACCAATTTTGGAAATATTGTGAGATCTATGGTGTCTCGAACCAATTTTGAAAGTATTGTGAGAACTATGGTGTCTCGAACCAATTTTGAAAGTATTGTGAGAACTATGGTGTCTCGAACCAATTTTGAAAATAATGTGAGATCTATGGTGTCTCGGACCAATTTTGAAAGTATTGTGAGAACTATGGTGTCTCGAACCAATTTTGAAAATAATGTGAGATCTATGGTGTCTCGGACCAATTTTGAAAGTATTGTGAGAACTATGGTGTCTCGAACCAATTTTGAAAATAATGTGAGATCTATGGTGTCTCGGACCAATTTTGAAAATAATGTGAGATCTATGGTGTCTCGAACCAATTTTGAAAGTATTGTGAGAACTATGGTGTCTCGAACCAATTTTGAAAGTATTGTGAGATCTATGGTGTCTCGAACCAATTTTGAAAGTATTGTGAGATCTATGGTGTCTCGGACCAATTTTGAAAATATTGTGAGAACTATGGTGTCTCGAACCATTTTTGAAAATGTTGTGAGAACTATGGTGTCTCGAACCAATTTTGAAAATAATGTGAGATCTATGGTGTCTCGGACCAATTTTGAAAGTATTGTGAGAACTATGGTGTCTCGAACCAATTTTGAAAGTATTGTGAGAACTATGGTGTCTCGAACCAATTTTGAAAGTATTGTGAGAACTATGGTGTCTCGAACCAATTTTGAAAGTATTGTGAGAACTATGGTGTCTCGAACCAATTTAAAAAATAATGTGAGATCTATGGTGTCTCGGACCAGCTTTAAAACGACATGATATGATGACTAGACGCTTGAAAGAAATATGCGTTCATACCTGTATTGTGCTCACTCGCAGCTATCGAAAGGTCTTAGACTACCATTGTTGTTTCTGCTCTGCTGGGGATAAGTGTAGCTTCCGGAGGGCTCACGCTACTTCTTTCCTGCTCTCTTGTTGTTCTTTCTTTCATGTCCTGGGCATTGCTTGGGAAACTGGGGACTTTGCCTTTTTCTGTTTCTTTCTTTCTCAATTTGGTCTGAGGGCCAGTCTTGAGACTCAATTGATTATTGTACCTGCGAGGGTAAGACAACAACTCCCGATGCTATGCCTAAATAAGCTTATCTTGTTAGCAAAGATTAATTTATGTTAGCTTGTTTGCACGAGTCCTGTCTGCAGGAAAGCAAATGCGATTATTGGGTTAAAGGTCAGTTTTGCCAGGTTTATTCATGAAGTTTTGGGATTGTTTCGGATAGGTATGTATAGTAGGGGTCCTCTCCCGTGAGGTGGAAAATGATATGGCGCAGCCTAGGCAAGTCGGGGACGCTCCCGAAAGTACAGATTGCAAGAGAGGGTCCAGAGTGTATCGCGTGTCCGAGACAAAGAAGCCAGAGGGGGCAGAGAGCCATCCGGCTTGGTGAAGCCCCAGGTTGACGGTGCAAAGCAATCTTGGAGGGAATCGAGTAAGGAGAGCCGGAGGGATACCTTAACCAAAGCCCCGGCTTGAGGATATTCCATGCGGCTTCATCGCAGCAGAGTCATCTTGTAGCCACAGAGGCAATTCATCATTTCAAACCGCAGTCAATCAGTCGCTGGACAAGACTCGGAAATGTTTACGCGTAGGGCACATCTTTCGAATGATGGGAAATGAATCCCGAATTCTGTGTATGACACTCTCGCTTTGGGTTTGGCTCTTTTGAGAGAGTATAAGCATCACAAGGTGTGGAAAGTGTATGGAAGCCCCTGCTGACCGAAACGGTGTTTAGCTCTATCTTCCTATGATGTAGCAATAGAAGACTTTTCGAGACACTTGAAAACTTGTCTTATTCGTGGTGATCACAAAGCTGCTTAAAACCCTTTATTGATGTTCGGGTTACTCAACCACCAAAGCTGATATGAGCAAATATTTTTATCAATCCTGAGGAGAAACCCACTCGATGTCGAGAATCGGAAGGATAGACAGTGTATGGGCATGGTCCTTGAAGAGACCGGATTTTCTGAGATTTGTTTGTAATTTCGACCGAACCAATAGTGGTTGCCTACGTTCCCCTCCTTACGAGGAGCTCAGGTCGCCGTAGTTCGGGTTATCCCGAATGAAGAGAATGAACGATGAAGTTCGGGGATGTGAGGACCTTCGAAGATTTTAAGAATTGAAAAATATGTCCTCTTAGAGTGTTGATGGGAGACACAGATGCACGGCCCCAAAGGGACGTCCACGGCAGGTGTTTGCAGAGGAGAAATGAAATATGCTCCCATACAACGTCAAATGAACGGACGGAATTTGCACAATCTTCAATTTATGGTCCTTTGAGCCGGATGGACTTGGCTCTGCTTCAAGCAATAATCTGTTTTAGATCTCGACGATATTGGACCGAAACTCGCTATCCGGTAGTAACTTGCCGGGCTTCGGGATTTCGATCGGTCTTCGGGTGATTTGGGATATCATGACCTCTTAAAATGAGAGGTCGGCTAGGCTTTTTGCTGTACCTCTAAAAATGAGAAGTTGGCTCTTGGGTAGGTGTTTGGGATTTCTAAGGTGAGGGGATCCATGATTGCATTTTCGCTGCCTCTAAGGATGAGAGGTCAATCTTGGCTTTGGCTAAAGGCAGAGGTATGGGTAATGGGAATGTCCTCTAAAATCGAGAGGACGGCTTGGGATCTAAGTTAGAGGTAATGGTGAGGGAACATCCAAGTTGTCTCTTTATTCACTCGAGACTCCTCCCGAGTAACGACCGAATCCTTTGACTTTGCTTTACGAGAGTATCACCTGGGGACTAGGCTCTCTTTCTTTTCTTTTCTTTTTTTGTATCTTTTTTTTTTTTTTTTTTTGTATATTTTTTTTATTTTTGTCTCTCTCTTTTTCTTTTGAGAGGAGAATTTCAGCTAGTCCCCAGGATGGATCATTGCTTTCCATCGTTTTGAGCTTGGACCGGAGTCGATCTTCTTTTGCATCGCGGGAGCCTCAAGGATAGTCCCTCTTCTTCGGGTGATGGCTAAACGGGTTTCAACTAGGCCGATCTTGAAATGAAGGGATATTGTTTAGTGAGGGTAAGGTAATGGTTTTCCTAAGGGTGAGGGGTTTCAACCGCGGACCTACCGGATAGTCCGAACGAGATAGAGTCTTCGTTTGCTTGTTAAGCTTACTTCGCGGAAGATCCATGCAAATTCATCGAGCAACGAGATAGCGAGGACGAAGGAAGATATGTGAGCATATTGGAATCGAGGTGGGGAGTTCTTAAGCCCCACTGGGAAGGATATCAGTCAATTTTTCTCACTCCGATCAATTTAAATATTAGTCATTTCAAAGCGTTGGTCGGTGAGCAAGACAAGTGATCATTTGGAATAAGACCATTTCAATTGAGTGTAACGCAGTGTTCTAGTGATGTCTCGAGTCTAGCAGAATAGAAGCAAATATTTTATTATTGCAAATAAAAGACTCATAACATGGACTTGACGGACTCGCGACCACATAAAAGACACTCTAGAACCTACGACGCCGATCGATTGACTTCGCCGTCTGCGGGTGAGATAACTTCGGGCCTCTGCCGATATCATCAAGAAGATCGGGGGACAACATTGGGGCGAGCCTTCTCAACCTTTCCATCATCAACAAGTCTTTGAATAACCTTCTTCAAGGGGATGCAATCATCGGTGATGTGACCCGGATACTGGTGATATTGGCAATATTTGCTATGATCCAAGTCCGGATTGGGTTTGGTGGGGTTGTAGTTATCAAGTGGCCTGATCATTCCCTGTTGAACCAATCCTCTGAAGGCCTCTTCGGTTGTCATTCCGAGATCATCAAACCGTCTTTTCTTACGGGGTGGCCGCTTTCTACGGTCCCCGCCCGTAGATTGTGACACCGTTGTCGATGGTCATCTCTTTTTGCCTTAGGGATCGTTGAACTTGTCGCTGCGTGTCGAAATCCACCATTATTGCCAACATTGGTGTTTGATGCAAGGTTAAAGAGTCTTTTCGGCATTGCGTGCTCCCATGCTTACCATTTCCCTCAAGTCAGGATACCAACCACTTCCGATAGCTTCACGGAGAACTGGCTTCACACACGATAGAAAGATGTCCTTTTGATCCTGCAGCGGGATTGACTCAGAGAGTTCATTCAGCTTAGCGTTCCATCTCTTGTAGAACTCGGTGATTGACTCATCCTGTTTCTGAATTGTACCGACCAAATCATCCCTGGTTGTGCGCCATTCAAGGTTTCCACGGTACTTTTCAAGAAAGGCCTCAGTAGTCTGACTCCAAGTAGCTCGAGCTTCTGACTTAAGGGTTAGAAACCATGTCAAGGCAGGTCCTTTGAGTGTGAGGTGAAAGTGCTGAGCCATAAACTCGGGAGTACAACCCATTGCCCCCATAGTCATCACGTATGTGTCCACATGAGTTTTCGGGCATGCCGAGCCATCAAATTGTATTTTGGGCATTTTGAACTTGTAAGGAAGAGGCTCTACTTGCTTTGGGTCAACAACCTTAAGTCCACTTGATCCTGCCGTCAACTTGTCAATTTGCTGCTGCATTTGCTTCAACAAAGGCAATTACCTCCTGAGTCATCCCGGAAGGCGAGGAAGAGTGGTAGCGATAGTTGAAGAAGGCTCAAAAATGGCTGGTTGGAAGAGAGACGGCTGAGCTAACCCGGATGCTGGAGCTGGCAAATGATTAAATTGACCGATTGGGAAATTCGATTACGCGGAAAAGCAGGCAGCTGTAAGGAATTGACCGGATGTTGCATAGATGATGAGCCAAATTCAAAAGCTAAATCCATTGAAAGGCCGAGACATGTATTCTTGAAACCGAGGCCGTCTAGTAGGAAACCGCATAAATCCATCCTGGTGAACTGGTTCCTGAGTAAGGATGCCGATTCGGATACTTTGGGCGTTATTCGGGAATTGAGGACCAAGAGACCGGCCTTGCCGTACCGAGAACCCGGAAACCACAGACCTTGATTGTTCGGCGGGACCCCAATTGGCTTAGAGGCATGGAAGCATTGAGAATTGGTGAGGAGGTCAAATCATGGAAGAACAGGCCGTGTTCCTCCAAAACCAACTTGAGAGTTCACCGGCGGCCCACGATTCTGAGCGTAACTGAACTGTGCACCCTGGGTCTGAGGCTGAAAAGGGAGAGAAACATTCACAGCTCCTAGATCAGTGTCATTAACTTCAGTGATCTCTTCATAAGTTCCATCAGCGCGTCGGATCACAGCAATACCTTGGCTTCTCATTGCATCTACGAACTTAGAATGTGCTGCCTCTTCCCTGGCTTGAGCGAGTAATTGAGTCTCACGCTCTCTAGCTAGAGCGGCTTCCAAATTAGCCCTCATCTCTTCCATAGACAGACTATGCATGACTTGTTGATCCGCGGCAGATGAATCCTCATATTGAGTGGTCATACTCTTCTCTGCACTAGACATCTCTGAAATTGAATCGGGTGCGAAATCTGCTGAAACTGCAGCTGCCTCAAGACGCGAACTAAACGAACAATGGGAATCGAATCGCGCACCCAACTTGCCTTATCTGGAGAGGAGAGAGCGTGTATAAAGAGGGGAGTAGAGAATTTTGAGGAGGTACGGGAGAGGGAAGAATACGGAAGGAGACGGACTCGTGCAACACTTATTAATCTTCAAGTAGAAATCGGTGTTTTAAGTCCTAGAGACGGTTGGAAAAGGATAAGCCTTTATTCATACTAACTATACCTCGGGGAACCTAATGACGCAACGTTCGAATTACACCAAATGCTTTGTTTTGAAACATATAATAGGTAATGATACCTAACCAAACCCTAACATCTTTATGGAACGAAAAGGTTCGTCCAAATTTCTAAGGAAATTTGGGCAGCATAACGGGTCTTTTCGAAGAATTTCGAAGAAAAATACGGCATGACCTCTCGTCGGTACATGTTGGCAATGCGGCATGATCTCTTGTTTAGAACACGCCACGAGAGTGACATGTCCTCACGTGAAATCATGTTGCATTTGGCAACATGTCCACAAGGTGTGAGGTTTTGGGAGAAGGTATAAGGACCTATGACATTTTTCAAAAACACTTCATTTTGTTGCAATTAAAACATTGTGTCAAAAACCAACCGTGGGTAAGGTTTAGTGTGGTGCCACCTATAACGCACTAGGGGTTGAGGTTTGATTTCAGGCGCTCAAGCGTAGGCGAATTTCATGGCCGTCCGCGATGCCGTCAATCGCACCCGAGGGTTCTAAATCTAAGTGATGAAGTGTGCGGATGACTATGTTCTTTTATTTTGCGAAAAATGATTTTTTTTTATTTTTTATTTATTTTAAAGAAAGAAAAGACAACACACACCCTCACACAGGATATATAGGGAACCACAATCAATTGAGTCACGCTTGATCCAAGGGACTGCCCTCAAACCAGTCTTCTGATGTTATGTTCAGTGGCCACCCTTTGTCGCGTGACACAGGACAACCAGAGACAAAGGTGTCGCACGACCTGGGTGGTCATCGAACCAACAGCCTCTTCAATCATCAAATCAGCCCCTGTTTTATCATAGCAAGAGCAACACAAAGAGAAGACTAATGCACAAAAAGTGACCACAAGCACAAAGGGCTCACAAGTTTCATAATCAACAAGATGTATGAACCACAAATGATTATCGAATAATGCACACAAAATGGATGTATTGGATGTTTTGACTAAATAAAAGCTTGACCCACTCAACACTTGAAAAACAGGTTTTCAAATGTTTCGTCCCCAGCGGAGTCGCCACTGAATGTGCGCTCGCCCGAAAAAATAAAAAGGAGTCGCCACGCCGTTTTTAAGAGGAAACATTGAAAACCTTTATTTAGAGAGAAAAACATGGGTTCGGAGGTCAGGTTACGTGTTGGGAAGAACCGAGAGTTCACCCAACACGCCTCGTCCGTAGACGAGTCTTTCAATAAAAAAAACATCCAAGTAAATCCAAAATGTGTGCATACATTGATAATAAGCAAGATGTGGTAAAATACGTCTTATTGATTATGAAAAGAGGAAATACAAATTGTGAGCCCATTATTTAGGGAGGCCACATCCCTGAATACAAACAATCTTAAAACAGATTACAAAAGAAAGAGGTCTCTGCAGATAGGTCACTTATGTCGCGTGACACGTCGTATCAGTGACCAAATATGTCGCGTGACACAGGATCACATGGAGACGAAGGTGTCGCGTGACACATATGGACCATCTCGCGTAAGACTTACGTAATGAACACGTAATTGACAGAAAGCTATACGAGATCTAATCAATTAGCTAGATTACGAACGAAATACGTAAACGAGACTAAATCAACCCGGGGAGTGTGGATATGGGTAGATCCACACCCCTTGGGGCTCAAGCACCAAATTCAACCAAATCAAACAATATGAGCTCAATTACACAATTTATGTAAGTTAAACGAGAGATTGCGATTGGGATTCGGCAATTCGAGATAGCTAGGATCCGATTACGAATCCAAACAAAATATAATGCTAGAATTACAAGGAATTAAGCAAGAGAGAGAGAGAGAGAGGGTTAGGGAATCGTTACCCTTGTTGCTTCCTCGAATTCTATATCCAATCGAGATATAGAATCCTTCAATTCGTCGTTGCGGATCTCAAAGCTGCAGTGCAAGGGCTCCAATTGGTGTAGTTTAAGAATTGGGTTTGGATGGGAGGAATTGGTTAGTTGGAAGGTAGGATAGAGAGAGGTTTGGTGTTTGGGATGTTCGTCACAATGCTATTTTGGCAGAGTAACAGTATTCTAGAATTGGGATCCTCCTTTTCAATGAGGGGGAGGGTCTTATTTATAGGCTGCAGTTGGCTGCCTTATTATGTCGCACGACCTTATGCGTCCACTTTCCATGCCTCAAGCTGTCGCGTGACACAAGGTGGCTCAACCGCTTTTGGCGCCAAAAACCAGTTTCTGGAACATTCCGGGAAAATACCCAAAAGGTCCAACAGGTTTTATTCCCAAGGGGTCCTTTGGCATGAATGATGTACCAAAAGGTACTTCCTTCGCGGGAAACTCATGGAACGTTTCCGGAAGTCTCGGGATAGGCCGGGAATTTACCAAAACGCCCCTTAATGCAGTTTTATTATATTAAAAATGCATCGAAAAGGTTGCGAATTGGATTGGCGTACTTACACCCTCGGACATGATTTTGACTTTGACGTCAGCTTTGTCGGTAATTTGCATCGAATGCTCATTAAGACTCGATTACCCGCCAGACTTTTAGGATCGTTTTTCTTTCGGTCGGTGGGACCCGCTTGCCCTATAGGACCCTCGCCCGGGGCTGTCCACCCTGGGAAGTCGAAATACAGGTGGAATACGAGGGGCTTATAGACGTAGTGACGGGGCCCACTGATCCAGGATCCAGAGTAGTTTGCGAAAAAGAAGAGAAATCTTTTCCAACCGATTAGGTTAATAAAACATGTTTTAAGTAAACGTGAACAAATAAATGCATGTTGCATGAGCCCAAAGCCCAAACGCCTGCCCTCTTTCATTCCCAGTCATCTGAACCCTCGTGCCTTTTCCCCCGCAGCTCCTCACAAAGGTTGGTTTCGGGCACCGGGTCACCGTTTGATTAGTTGGGAAGAGTCAAGCGCGTCATCAGCTTCACCGTTTGTTCCGACTCCGGGTTTCAGAATGTCTGCATCAGCCGGTAATGATGGGGATAACGTCACTCCGCCTCCCGGGACCCCTCGGAGACAACAACGGTGGAATCGGTTAGCGAAACGAGATGAGGTTACGACAGAAGCACGGCTAAACGGCCTTATGGAGGCTATTAAGAGCCATGGTTTGGCCGCCAGCCTCAATCCCGATGGCACCTTCACCGTGGAAGAAGACGAGGATGCTAACCCCACTCTCAGTCGCCCTGACTACACCAGGATGCCACCACCTAGCTCCTATGGTGCCACTACCAGAACCCATGCTCCTCGATCTTCGGGTCAGCCAGCTCCCCAACCACAGATCATCGGATCCATGCGGCCGGCAGCCTGGAATCAGCTCACGGTCCCTCGGTGGGGACAAAGCCGCACGGAATGTCTTCTCATGGTTGGGGTTATCTCGGAATGCCCCAACAAATTGGAATGCCACCTCGGTTAGGAACCGATCAATCCGGACCTTCACAAAGAATGTACCACGGTTCGAATGCCGCCACAACTTGGTTCTCGGGGCGCGATCAGAGCCCCTCCTCGTAATAGTACTAGTTCACCAAGCTCCTCACACAAATCCGTTCCTCACTCAGACTTCTATGGGTCACCAAGCCTTCATCCCGGTGTCATCCGAATCACCAGACCGCAGTACCCCGGGTGTTATACACCATCGCCTCGGCCACGGCCATGCAATTCAACAACGAGGACAAAGCCCGCATCTAAGCCTACTTATGGGCCCCATTCTGGAAATCCAAGTTATCCGGCTACATCGGGGCTGCCTCCACCTACTTTGCCAGTTGAAAATCAACAGCAGGCCGCAAGGTTCTATCCCTTTGCCCAGGCTCCTACTCATGCTCCCCTAGGCAATTTGGGCCAAGGACAGGTCTTCACCTACGTCCCCGGATCGGCCGTTCCCTCCACCAGTCTGCCGCCAGTGGTAGCTCCTCTCTCTAGCACAGCCACTAGCTTGAATGCCATGGCTCCGCCACAAGACCCTCATCTGGCCTGGTTCATGGAGCAACACAAGGAAATGAAAGCACAGATCGCTGAATTGACTGCCAAGAAGTCTGCTTTCCGGCCTACAGACCCGGACTCCATTGTTCCTCTGCCCCACAAATTCGTGATGCCTAATCTAGACCTGTTTGATGGGACTGCATGCCCGAAAACTCACCTGGACACATACACTTTGGCAATGAAAGCCAAGGGATGCACAAATCAGCAGTTGGCCGACTACTTCAGTCTCTCTTTAAAGTCAGGAGCTTTGAAATGGTTCTTTCGATTGAAGCCTGAAGCTAGGGCTACATGGGACCAGTTACCGCACTTTCACCGATAAGTATAAAGCCAACTTGGAATGGGAAACAAACAGAGTTGACTCCGCGTACAACGATGCGGCGCCACGATGAGAGTATTGGGGATTTCTATAAGAGGTGGAACTTGAAGCTCAGTGAAATGGTCATTCCTCCCTCTGATGAGGAGCAGTTAGACATCTTCCAGTCATGCTTGAAACCACATCTGAGAGCCTCCCTCAGCCACTTCCCCTACGCAGACTTGCGGGCAATGGTCAACTCCGGGGCTAAATTTGAGAAGGCTTACAATCAACCGGCTGCTGCACCTGCCTACAGATACCGGGTTTCCTCCACCTCCAACACGGCTCCTGCCCAGCCCTATGCGGGACAGGACTGTAACAATGCCACTTCCTTTGTGCCCAAGAAACCTGACACACCCAGATCCCGGCTCCAAGGCTTGGGAAACCTTGGGATGCCTTTGAGTGATATCTTCAGAGGTTTGGTAAAAGAAGGTTTGCTCCGGCCTTTAGAAAATTATCAGCCCAGAAACCCCAATGCTCCTTTGGATACCTCCAAGCATTGTGCCTTTCATCAGTACCATGGGCACCTGACAGATGATTGCGTCCCCTTGAAAAAGGCAATCCAAGGGTTGATTGAGCAAGGGAGGTTAGAAGTGCCTGAAGGGCCCAATACAATCAGTAACCCATTCCCTAGAAACAACAACATGAGTGTCAACATGATCGAGTTTGGTGGTTCAAGCCTTGTGGGCACGATGGAGTTTGACTCGTCCCTTTGCGAGGTCAATAAACCAGTCATCGCAGGCAAGGAAGATGGTTGGATTGAGCAAGAAGTTGACAAAGAAGTCCTGATCGGAAGACCTGCGATAGCTCCCGTCTCCAGCGTCAAAGAAAAGATGCATGATCCAACAGCAAAGAGCATCTAGACTAGGGGCTACCTATCTCTAAAATAGTCTTTTAGTCAACCTTCGTAGGTTCTAGTATTTTTCTTTCACCTAAGTCCATCTTGGACACTTGTCGGTTTTGTCCACCTCGAATGTTGTGGAAAGATAGCTTAACTATCATTTAAATTTTATATATATATATAAGTCTTTCTTCTTTTCTTGCTAGACTCGAGACATCACTTGCACACTCACGTTACACTTAATTGAAATGGTTTTATCCTAGATGATCACTTGTGCTGCTCAACTACTAATTCTTTGAAATAATTAATATTTAAATTAATTGGAGTGAGAAAATCAATTGATATCCCTCTCAAATTGGGGCTTACCAACTCCCCATCTTGCATCTCATATGCTCACATCCCTTTCATCAGCCTCATCATCTCGTTGCTCGATGAATTTGCATGGATCTTTTCTCATTTAAAGCTTAAGCAAGCAATGAAGATTTAATCTCGTTTAGGTCATCCGATAGGGATCGCGGTTGAAGCCTTTCACCCATAGGAAAGCCATTACCTCACCCTCACTAAACAATACCCTTTCATTTCAAGATCGGCGTGTTTTGAAACCCGGTTTAGCCATCATTTTTGCTCCTTACTGAGAGAAAGTCCAAGCGAGCCCAAGAAGTTAGCTTCGAGAGTCGGCGATGCGCAAAATATCTCAAGCCATGAAGGAAGGACAAAGACAATCCTCAACTCCTCGGGAGGCTGTCCAAGTCAAAAAAAAAAAAAAAAAAAGCTCAAGCAAAAGAAGCTTCAAAAAAAAAAAAAAGAAGGACTCGTCGATCCTCACAATTCGCAGAAAATCCCCGACTTCTCAAGAAGCTCTCCGATGATCAAAAAGGAGCCTGAATTCTCGCAAGTTCGCGAAAAGTTGTCAATAGCTTGGATATTCCTCTCACCATTACCTTAAATCAATCCCGATCCATCCTCTCGATTTTAGAGGATATTCCCATTACCCTCGCCTTTGGACAAAGTCAAAATTTGACCTCTCATTCTTAGAGGCAATCAATCTTCCCCGCCATTGATTTTCCAACCACATCCCTGCAAGCCAACCTCTCATCTTTAGAGGCTCGGCAAGAAAGGCCCACTGACCTCTCATCTTAAGAGGTCAAAATTTCCCAAATCACCCGATGGCCGATCGAAGCCCGAAACCCAATTTGCAATTCCTATCGGATAGCAATATCTTTAAGATCTAAATCAAATTAATGCTTCATTGCTTGCTTAAATTGGAATCTAATCCATCTTGGTTCAAAATCATCAATCAAAGATTGTGCAAATTCAAATCTGATGTGAGCATAATTCATTTCTACTCCACAAACACTTGCCGTGGATGTCCCACTGGGGCTTCACATCCGTGTCTTTCATGGACACTCTAAGGGGATATGTTATTCAATCCTCCAAATCCTCAAAATCCCCAAAGGTCCTCAGATCCTCGAATTTCAACATTCGTTCTCTTTTCATTCGGGATAGGCCCGAACTACGGCGACCTGAGCTCTTCATAATGGAGGGAACGTAGGCAACCAGAAATGGTCCGGTCGAAATCACAAACAAATCTCAAAAAAAAAATCCGGTCTCATCAAGGATCGTCCCTATACACTTTCCGCCCTTCCGAGCTTGATTCTCGATATCAGTTGGTTTTCTCCTTGTGATTAATCAAAATATTTGTTCATATCAGATTTAAGGGTTGAATAACCCGAACATTAACAAAGGGTTTTAAGCAGCCTTGTGATCATCATGAATAAGACAAGTTTTCAAGTGTCTCGACAAGTCTTCTCTCTCTCCATCATAGGAAAATAGAGCCAAACACTGTCTTTCTGTCAGCAGGGGCTTCCATACACTTTTCCACACCTTGTGATGCTTATACTCTCTCAAAAGAGTCAAACCTAAAGCGAGTGTATATACACAAAATCGGGATTCATTCCCACTTTTTGAAAGATGTGCCCCTGCACGTAAACATTTCTGAGTCTTGTCCATTGGCTGGTTGAATAAGATCCGAAAAGATGGGTGCCTCCCTGGTCACATGACGACTCTGTCTACAGTAAGACTGCTCTGAATTTCTTCACGCTGGGGCTTGCTAAGCGGTTCTCCCAGGTTCTCCTGTATCAGCTCTTCAAGCTGGGGCTTATATAGTCGTCTTTGGGTCCACATTGGGTTCTTCACTACGAGATAGACTCGCCAAGTCGCTTCTTCAAAATCTGGACTTTGCCTACTCAGGATCCAGGGACTTTGTCAAGATGGTCTTTTGAACCCGAACTTTATCAAGAAAGAATTTCAGCTTCAAAACTTGGTACAAGGCAGCTTCCCGTAGCATCGGAATTCAAGATCAGGGTTTCTCCCGGCATTAGCAATTCCATCAAATCATTCTCCGAACAAGGTTTCGGCCAAAGTCACAGCTCACCCAAATGAAAGAAGCGTTGCTCATATCGACGTGCCCTAGAGCCTGTCAGCATCAGCTTCAGATGACCAAGAATGAGAGGGAAAATTTCAACCAAAACCCGGGATCCGAATCCAATCTCATAAAAATTGAGGTCCATGTGATACTGTCAACAAAACCTCATCAACAATCGCTGTTTAAACTGCGATCGAGGGCTCTCACCTCCCCCACTTGCTCAAAGCCTGTCCCAAACAGTCTCCAAACACATACATCCCGACGCATCCCCTTTCATCGCCATGCATCCCCACAAAAATCTCCCCTGGGTTCATGTAGCATGCACAAAACTTGAATCAATAGGAAAAATCCTAAGTGATTGAAGATCATAAATCATAATTTCCCTGCCAAAATCTTAGGCTAAGTGCATCTTCGAAAGCAAGTAAATGCATCATCTTATAATCATTTTTGGCTCTATGCATGCATCTGTCATCATGAATGTCATATATGCATCTTCCTCTTCACTAACGAATGCAGGAATTCAAACGTGAAATCAAATCCCCCTTTTCGGCAAGGATGATCTTCACCAAAGACGACCTCCAATGTCCACAAATGGGTGAAAACAGCCCCCAATGAAGACCACCTCCAGTGTCTACCATTCGGTCAGAGACGCCAAGTTCTCAAATACAAATAGGTCAGCGACACCAAGTTCTCCAAATGCAAGTCGGTCAGAGACGCCAAGTGCTCAAAATATAAATCGGTCAGAGACGCCAAGTTCTCAAATACAGATCGGTCAGAGATGCCAAGTTCTCAAATACAGTTCGGTCAGGGACGCCAAGTTCTCAAATGCAAATTGGTCAGAGATGCCAAGTTCTCAAATGCAAGTCGGTCAGAGACGCCAAGTTCTCAAATACAGATCGGTCAGAGATGCCAAGTTCTCAAATACAGTTCGGTCAGGGACGCCAAGTTCTCAAATACAAATAGGTCAGGGACACCAAGTTCTCCAAATGCAAATCAGTCAGAGACGCCAAGTTCTCAAATGCAAATCGGTCAGAGATGCCAAGTTCTCAAATAAAAATCGGTCAGAGACGCCAAGTTCTCAAATACAGTTCGGTCAGGGACGCCAAGTTCTCAAATACAATTCGGTCAGAGACGCCAAGTGCTCAAAATATAAATCGGTCAGGGATGCCAAATTCTCAAATACAGTTCGGTCAGGGACGCCAAGTTCTCAAATACAAATCGGTCAGAGACGCCAAGTTCTCAAATGCAAATCGGTTAGAGACGCCAAGTTCTCAAATACAATTCGGTCGGAGATGCCAAGTTCTCAAAATACAAATCGGTCGGAGACGCCAAGTTCTCAAATGCAAATTGGTCAGAGACACAAAGTTCTCAAAAGCAAGAAGTCTCAATGTGAAGACAAGCTCAACAACTTCTACAAGGTTGACGATAACCAGCAAGATGAAGACTCAACCAAACTCCTCCTTCAGGTCAAAATGCCTCCAAAGACAGCAAATCGTCAGCAGAAACCGCAACCCAACAACTCTTCATCAACATCGGCGAAGCCTCATTCCTTCCTGCGGCTACAGTAAGCACAAAGACAGTATGAAAGCATATCTTAGTCAACTACTTTTCTAAAAGAACATTATCATCAAAGCTTAGGGTGACTTCCCAAAAATAGTCAAGTCTTAGGGCGACTTCCCAAAAATAGTCAAATCTTAGGGCGACTTCCCAAAAACAGTCAAACCTCGGGTGACTCCCAAATACCGTCAAACCATCCCCAGCAGTTTTCGAACTACATCCAGGCTTGATTCCCACTCGGGATACGTAGGTAGCCTACCTTAGGTCCAGCCACTTGACCAACTCGGTCACCCTTTTCCCCGATGATCATCGTAAGCTCTAATCTTCCCCTGCGAGAACGCCCTCAAACAGTCTCCCTCAGGTACAAAACCTCGACTTAGGATCATACTCCTGAACTAGGTCCCCATTTAGGTTTATACTCCTGAACTGAAACCCCGACTTAGGATCATACTCCTGAAATAAGCCCCCATTTAGGTTCATACTCCTGAACTAAACCTCGACTTAGAATCATACCCCTGAACTAAGTCCCCATTTAGGTTCATACTCCTGAACAAAACCTCGACTTAGAATCATACTCCTGAACTAAGTCCCCATTTAGGTTCATACTCCTGAACAAAACCTCGACTTAGAATCATACCCCTGAACTAAGTCCCCATTTAGGTTCATACTCCTGAACTAAACTCCAACAAAGGCTAACAAAATCCCCAGCGAAGTTAACAAAATCCCGTTTCTTTTCCCACGGTCATCATTTTTCTCGACAGCAGACGTAAGACCAATCCCTTCAAGTGAAGTCCACCAAAGGACCATCTATCCCAAACCATCAAAGGGAAATCATTTCAAATCAAGGTTCGAGGCACCTAAGATGCCATCATCAAGGTTCGAGGCACCTAAGACGCCATCTCCAAGGTTCGAGGCCCCTAAGACGCCATCATTAAGGTTTGAGGCACCTAAGACGATATCACACACAACACTAGGAAAGCGATAAATCGTAATCATCCCATAGGGCGACTTCCCCAAAATAGTCAAATCATAGGGCGACTTCCCCAAAATAGTCAAATCATAGGGCGACTTCCCAAAAATAGTCAAATCTTAGGGTGACTTCCCAAAAATAGTCAAACCGTAGGGCGGCTTCCCAAAAATAGTCAGATCACAGGGCGACTTCCCCAGAATAGTCAAGTCATAGGGCGACTTCCCCAAAATAGTCAGATCATAGGGCGACTTCCCCAAAAATAGTCAGATCATAGGGCGAGTTCCCAAAAATAGTCAAACCATAGGGTGACTTCCCAAAAATAGTCAAACCATAGGGCGACTTCCCAAAAATAGTCAAACCATAGGGCGACTTCCCAAAAATAGTCAGAACATAGGGCGACTTCCCAAAAATAGTCAGATCATAGGGCGACTTCCCAAAAATAGTCAAACCATAGGGCGACTTCCCAAAAATAGTCAAACCATAGGGCGACTTCCCAAAAATAGTCAAATCTTAGGGTCGACGACTGAAGATGGTCGAAAAACCCGAACTACGACTGGCTTGATTCCTCTTAAGGATACGTAGGTAGCCTATCATTAGGTTCAGCCATCCGACCGAAAATGGTCATTCCTATCCCCACAGAAAGGCACCGAAAATGGTCATTTCCTATCCCCGGCAGAGCGGATATACAATTTCAGCCATCAGACCAAAATGGTCATCTCTTATCCCCAGCAGAGTTTCTCTCCAGCAACCGACTGCGGAGCTTGCTCATCAAGGTTCGAGGCACCTAAAACGCCATCATCTCCAGGGTCAAAGACCCGAACTACGGCTGGCTTGATTCCTCTTAAGGATACGTAGGTAGCCTATTAAATAGGTTCAGCCACTCGATCACTTGATCCTCCTGTCAAATGTGGAGCCTTACTCTTATCGACGACCCCGCTTCCTTCGAAAGCGCCGTCGCCGAGGGGCTACTGTAAGTGCTCCAATTTGAGTTGTTAGAATTTTCGTTAGAAAATTAACGAAAGTTTTAACATTACTAACATTTCTAACAATTCCTAACCTTTCTAACAAAGTAAGGGTAAAGTGGGCATTGCCATTTAAAGTTAAACCAAGAAAAGAATCTCAAAAAGCAAAAGAAATTGGAAAAAACCGAATTGGGCAAGTTGAAAAACAAACTGCTGGAATTTTCTGAAAATATTCCTCCTGTCCAAAAGCCAACATCAGCGAGATGAACGAAGGCACGCTACCGAACCCCTCCACGCGGATCTGATTGACACTCACAGTGTCCTATAAATTGAACCCTCCTCTCTCAGTCTACATAACACATTTTACACACAGAAGCTGCATCTTGGCGAAAAATAGAGAGAAAACAGTGGGAATCCTTAGATTGCCACCATTTTCTCTTGAACCTTTCCCAATTTCACTTCAACCATTCTCATATCACTCTTAAACACACCAAGCTCAAGCTTAAAACACTACTCAAGAGGAAGATTAGGGAGAAAACATAGAGGACTTAAGTGTTATCTACTTGTTTTCTCTTTGATCAACTCTATCATCAAACCCTAAACACATTCAAGCCTTGAATCCACCCAAACACAACTCCAAAACACCAAATCTTGATACTCCTCAAGTCAAACACCAAATCTTGATACTCCTCAAGTCAAATTCCAAGCCTAGGAAGATAGGGTGTCACCATTGGTAAAGCCCTCCTTCTCTAAACCCTAAAATTCCCTTTTAATCTCTTGTTCATCTTGTTCTTCTTATTTTGATTTGCTTTATGTCTAATTTAACTTAAGTCTTGACCTAAGATGGTCATCTTGAAGTTCATCTTCATGAATGACCATCTCAAAGGGTCCAAATTTTAAATCTCTAGTTGATTTGTCTCTTTAATTTCATCTCTACAAAATATCCCCTTTCCCTTTGCAAAGGACATGTTTAAACCCCATAAAATTCCCCAAGGATGACTTGAATATGATAACCACTTAACACAAAGTAGTGGAATCAAGTCTAGGGATGAAAATGGGGTGAACATAGATGCAAATCCCCCAAAAATCACATTTTCCCTCAAGAACATCTTGCTGTCCAGTAGCATTGTTCTGAGATCTCAGTCCATTATCCTATTTTTTGGACATATAGAAACTTGGAATTTGGTGTTGACTACAAAACACTTTTTGTAGCCAACATCCAGATCTTTCTAGACATATTTTTACTTTATTTTTTTTGTGAGTAAAACTCCTTTTTTCAATTTTTCTTTTAAAGGTCAGTTCATCAGTTTCTGGAAATCCAGATTTCATATCTGAGATTTCCAGAAGGTTTTGACCCCTCAAATCATCTCCAAAATGAAAAGTTCTTTTACAGAAACCTTTTTCAAGGTGTTTTGAACATTTTTCATTCTCGGACTTTTCCCAGATTCTGGAGTTTTCAAGCCCTAAAGTCCATTTAAAAATTAAGTGTCCACTGCCTTTTTCATTCTGGCAGAAATGGTTTCCAACTTCCAAAAATCTTTTGAGTACCAAAATTCAACCCAAAAATCACACCAAAAATCATGAGATCTTTCCAAAGTCTAATAAAGAATTCCCAATTTTTACTTTCTTCAGTTTCAACTTGTTTTGGCCAAAGTAACACACACACACACACACACACACAAACAAATGATTTTGAATGTTTGGAAGACTCGTTTTACGAGGCATTCCGGGTGCACACTAACGTCCTTCCCGGCGTGTAACGTGACCTCCGAACCCAAATCTCTAATCTCGGGCATTTTTCAAAGTTTTGGCCCTTAAAACAAAAATGGCGTGGCGACTCCGTTTGATTTTAAAAAAAATCGGGTATCATCACAAGTAGTTGGTCACAATCTCCTTCGAAGTGAGTCCCATTGTCGGATATGATCTCGTTGGGCACTCCGTACCGGCACATGATGTTCTCTCGGATGAACTCGGCCACCTTCTTAGAATTCAGTACCTTGTACGATCTGGCTTCTACCCATTTGGTGAAGTAGTCAACTACGACTAAAATGAACTCGTGACCATTGCTCCCCGGAGGAGTGATCTTGCCGATGACGTCGATTCCCCATGTGGCGAAATGCCATGGCGTCGTCATGCAATAGAGTTCGTGTGGAGGAATGTGATTGAGGTTGGAGAATCGTTGACATTTGTCGCAGCTTCGGACGAACTGGATGCAGTCTATTTCCATCGATATCCAATAGTATCCCATACGGAGGATGATCTGTGTCAATGCTCGGGCGTTCATGTGCGGACCGCAGGTTCCGTTGTGAACTTCGTTCATTAGCTCGCTGGCTTTTTCTTTGTTTACACACCGAAGGAGTGGCCCTTGGTGGCGCTTCTTGTACAACATACCCCCCAGAATGACGAAATGGGATGCCAGGCGTTTTAATGCCATCATGTTTTTGGCTTTGATCCCTTCTTTGTATTTTCCATCTTCATTTGTGAAGGAAGCTTCTCCGTTTTGGAGGTACTGGTAAATTTGATTGTACCAGGGTTCGTCGATCGTTTCCTTTTTTATTTCGATCTCACAAAGCAATAGGCGGGTGTTTCCGTCGCCTATTCTCGAGGGTTTCTTGCTTTTCCATCGGGAACTTCGACAAGAGAGGCGAGGTTGCCGGGCGTCTGCGAGCGGTTCTGTCTCTTGGCAAATAATGAAAAGAGATGTCCTTGAACCGAGCAATGAGCTCCTCCATGTACGCGTGGTACTTCGAAGGCCGAGAATCTACCGTCTTCCACTTGTTGGACATTTGATTGATGATCAATGCCGAGTCTCCATATACATCCGGTTACGAGATGTTGCGCTCGAGGGCGGCTTCCGCACCTGCACAAAGCTTCGTATTCGCTGCATTGTTCGTTGTTTCAAAATTCAACTTGATGGCTATGGGAGTGTGCTCGTCCTTGGGATCGACAAGGAGCATTCCAATACCATTCCCCTTCTTGTTGGCTGCCCTATCGAAGAAGAGTTGCCAGCGGTTTGCGTTGTCGAGTGAAAAGATTCCGTCGTCCGGAAATTGCGGATCAGGACCCTTGGGTTCGTTGCTCGGGAAGTCGGCCAGCTGATCTGCCATTACTCTGCCCTTTGTTGATTTTCTGACCATGTACTTGATGTCAAACTCAGCCAGGAAGAATGACCACTTGGCTAGTCGCATTGACAGGGATGGCTTGTCAAAGAGATATCGGACGGGGTCCATTTTGGAGACCAGAGCACCGAATGTGACTTGCATGTAGTGTTTCGCTTTCCCGACTACCCATACCAAGGCGGTACAAGTTTTCTCTAACGCGAGTAGCGAGTTCACTTCCTTGAAGCTTCCGACTTACGAAGTAGATTGCATGCTCAACCTTGGAATCTTTCGTTCTTGTGCCGACATTGCTCCGATTGACGTGTCCATTGCATCGATACATGAGTAGTGGCTTGTCTTCATGTGGCGAGCACGTAATCGGGGATTCACCAAGTAGGTCTTGATTTTTCGAAAGCCGTTCGGCACTCGGAGTCCCATTTGATGTCGGCATTCTTTTTCATCGGTTTGAACATGGGCTCGCAGAGAGATGTCAACCGGTTGATGAAGCGATATATCTGAAGTCTTCCCATGAAGCTCTTCACTTCTGTTAATGTCTGAGGCGGCTTCATGTCGATGATGGCCTTGATTTTCTTGGGATCGGCTTCGATACCCCTTTTTGTGACCATGTACCCCAGTACCTTGTCGCGCTTGACGCCGAAGGTGCACTTCGCAGGGTTCAATCTCATGGAGTGTTTTTTGAGTCTTTTGAAGAACTTCCTCAGATCTGTCATGTGCTGCATGTATGATCCCCTGGAGTGGATGATCATGTCGTCGACATATACTTCGATTTCTTTGTGAATCATGTCATGGAAGAGGGAGCATTGCGGCTGGTAAGTAGCCCCAGCGTTCTTCAGACCGAACGGCATGACCGTGTAACAGTATGTCCCCCACGGAGTGGTGAAGGCAGTCTTGGCTTGATCCTCCTCGGACATTTTGATCTGGTTGTATCCAGCGAACCCGTCCACGAAGGACTTCACTTCGAAATTTGTCGTGGTATCGACCAGCATGTCGATATTAGGCAGTAGGAAATCATTTTTTAGGGCTGGCCTTGTTGAGATCCCGGAAATCCACACAGCATCTGACCTTTCCATTGGCCTTGGTGACCGTCACGATGTTGGAGAGCCAAGTCGGGTACTCAATCACTCTGATGAAACCAACTCGGAGCATTTTCTCAATTTCTTCTTTAACTTGCAAGGACCACTCTGGCTTGATCTTGCGCAGCTTCTGTTTGACAGGCTTAGATTCGGGATCCAGGCGAACACGTCAACGTACTCCCGGAGGAGGCTTATCAGGGCTTCTTTTTCTGCATCGGCGAAGAAACTGCCCACTTGTGTCTCTTTAGGCTCTTGCACTGACCCCAGGTTCACTTTGGTCATAACCTCTTTGGCAGCTT
This sequence comes from Adenophora triphylla var. japonica, assembly GCA_022495995.1. Lineage (NCBI taxonomy): Eukaryota > Viridiplantae > Streptophyta > Magnoliopsida > Asterales > Campanulaceae > Adenophora > Adenophora triphylla. Next base: position 114,345 of record JAFEMH010003070.1, read on the forward strand.
GGGCCCGGTTGTCCTCTTGGTCAACTACACGCTCGAGAACTTCTCTAATGTATTGTTCGTTTAATGTGTCTGCTTCTTTATCAATTGAGTTATTAACGTCTTTTAAGTTGTTTGTTAACTTATCAGTTGTTAAAGTGGCAATGAGGGGATACTCCGAAAGATCAGACTTTTCATTAAACGAGAACGGGAATACATGGTTGGCTACATTATCATGGTCCTCCGGCGTAAGGCCATTGGATGACTCAGAGGACTGGACTCTGACAAGGACTGACTCAGAGGGTTTGAGACCGGGTTTAGGGAGATGTGGGTGCAGGCCCAGCTTGTCTTCCATTTCTGCCTGGCTTGCCCTTGGTCCGGTGAAGGTTACCCAATTCTTCAGTGGCATTGCTGGATGCTTGATGAGGGTTCGGGGATCGAGAGGCTTGGCTTCTGCTGTCCCAACCATGGCAATCATGCTGTTTTCGGAGCCCAAGTCAATCAAGTTTGGCACCTCCATGACTTCTTCAAAAAGACTCTGTAGAGCTGGTCCACTGAGAGCGTCTTCTATGAATTCTGGTTCCTTCTGCTTTGGAGTTACTGTCTCGAATGTGGCCTCGGCGGCTGATCCGAACAGTCTGTTTCCCGTGAAGAGTACCTTGAGTTGCTCTTCCGCATCTGGGATTCCCTTGAATGTGTACTCGTCTTTGGCGTGGTGGCGGTTGGTCCGAGGTAGAGCCGTGATGTCGAGGAACGCTCCCCTTATCGGATTAGCTTTGAGTCCTCGAAACGCTTGAGGTCCCGTGCTAGCCGTTCCATCCTTTCGTAGTCTCGGTGCGACTATCCCTCGCTTCTTTCTCATCTTTATCGGTTCCACCGTCGGTCCCCTCGGTTCTGCTCGGTTCATTGTCGGTCCCCTCAGTTCTGCTGTTGGTTCCCCTGTCGGTCCCCTCAGTTCTGCTGTTGGTTCCCTTGGTGAAGTAATGAGCGAGGTCGAAACTGTAAGGTCGGAGGTTGGGTGTGCCATCGGAGGTTCCCCTTTTGTGGGCTGCTGCCTTGGTGCGGGCGAGCCTTATATTCTCCCTGATGTCAGCCGGTGTTGGCACGTAGCCAAGCCCCTGGACCGTGGTGTGGTCCTTGATTTCAATGACTTGGTGTTGGCCTTGTAACCTTTTGCCGAGCCCCAGTCCTGGGATGAAGTTCATGCGTTTCATCATCTTCATGGCAGGAGGGATCTTGTCGTGAGACAGTGGAAGGTCCACATTGCATATTTGGATCTTGGAGGTCTCCAGAGTGAATCCAGTTAATGCCATGTCGTCACTATGCTTGATTTCTAACACTGGAATGTCGTTGGTGCTGGTCCCCTCGGTGGTGACGCCTGTCGCCGTAGGCGTGGTTAGCTCGTTGCCTTGCATGAACTTGAGGCACCGATGAAGGGTGGATGCCACGCCATTGATTTGATGCAGCCAGGGACGCCCCAGGATGGCTGTGAAAGTGATTGGAATGTCCAACACTTGGAATTCGGTGGGAATCATCCGCTTGCCGAACCAAATATTAAGAGTAGCAACCCCGAGAACTGTACGGGAAGTAGAGTCATAGGCCTTGACAGTGTGGACTGAAGGCTTCAGATCTGTGGGCTTGATGTCAAGCAGGTCCATCATCTTGGCGGGCAATACATTCATTCCGAACCTCCGTCTACCAACACGCGGGAAGGCGATGCTCGTCCACTGGACTGTGATGTAGAGCGGCTCATTGTGATCAGCCCCAAATTTTGGAAGGTCCAAATCTGTGAAGGTGATAATGTTGCCGTAGTGGATGTTGCTGATCATCTGAATGACTTCGTCTGGGGTTGCGTCCACGGGGACCATGGTACGGGCCAGGCTTTCCTCTAGCTTGAGCTTGTGAGGATATGAAGAGGTGAGCAGAGACCAAAGGGAAATGTTCGCCTGAGTCTGCTTGAGCTGAGTGAGGATCGGGTCCTCTTTCACGAAACTTGTGTCCTCGGGCAGACTGGGTTGCAGTTCTAACTCCGTCGGCTTTTTGGTGGCCTTAGGCGGTAGTGCATGGATTTGACCCGATCGGGTTAGAATGCTGACATCAGGTTTGGTCCCTTCTGAACAGGCCGCTCTGAGTTGAGCCATAGTTAGAGGAGGATTCCTCGTAGCGTAGGGCCATATGTCTTCCCTCAACTCATTGACTGTAGACGAGTTTCCGGGAGCTTCGGCAGCTTGACGGATTCTGTCCCAGGATACTGGCTTGGGTGCCTCTGCGGGGAGGTAGTTTACGGATTGCCGTAGCTGCTCGAACGTCAGTGCACAACAGTGGTTGCCTGAACTGAACTGTGCGTTGTTGACCCTCCGGGGGAGGTTGGAGAGTTCTCGGCTCAAGCGAATGGTCTCCTTGATCTCTTCACGGTATATCGAGTTCCATTCCTTCTTGCTGAGCATACTCAAGGCATTCTGGAGTTGGGTCTGGCGATATTCATGGTTTGCCAGTTTTCCTCCGCTCTTGACCCAGATCAACTTTCTTGCAGCGGAGCCTGCGTCGAGAGTTAGCGCCTGCGTTTCTTCCCATGTGAGAATAGCCAGTGCTTATTTGAACTGCGTGCGGCAGTCTAGGAAAACCTCCATCGGGGAGAGTTTTCTCCTCTGTTTTATCTGAGTGGCGGGTATGTCAGAAGGTGAGTACACGGCTTCCCGAACACCTGCCCATGTGACTGGTTGCTGTCCCAGTTGATCGTTTCTGTAAACGAATGCCGCGGTCTGTGGAATTTCCCTGATTATTTGCTCGAGACGAATTTCCATCTTCCTCTTGTTTTTAAATAGACCTTCCTTTCTAAGTTGTCCTTTCAATTTGAGTGCGGAAATGATCCGTCCCCATCCTCCCAGGACCCTTGGGAGTCCGGTTTTGTTGACTTCATGCCCGACTTAGAAGAGAATGGTTTCATCGTCTACGTCGTCGCTTTCAAAGAGAACTTGCTTTCCTCGGGGAGGCAAGCGCTGGGATTCGTTCTGCTGTGTCGTTCCATCTCCTAGGTCATCGGGACCGTTGACCACCCTCGTGTGGCAGAGGGGGTTGGATGAGAACAGACGATAGTCGAGGAAGTTGCCGTGAGCAAAACCCCTGAGGTCGAACTGGTCTAGAGTGGCCTCTAGCTTTCTGTCTGAAGCTGCCTGTGACACTTTAAGGGCTCGGTCCCTGTCGGTCTTTTGAGCTTGGTTTTCGTCCCAGAGACGGATTTCTTGAGCGGCTAGTTCCATGAGGGCTTTCCTTGCGAGAGCTAAACAGTCTCCATAGGTGCGTGCCGTCTGACTAGTGTCCAAAACCGTGATCACATTCAAATCGCCGAATGGCGGAAACACTTGGATTACATTAACGAAGGAAGTCGGACTGGGACATTCCATGCGGCCTTCCTTGATCTCGATTACCAAGAAATTTGCCCATATCTGCTTGATTGACCCCACGGGGGTGTTGAATTCTGCAATGTTGACAGTCTCGTGATCTCGCTCGATCACTAAGTCTATCAGAGCTAGCAATCTACCGGGATGTTCGAATCCGGCCGTGACGGTGGGAGCGAGAATCGAATGGAGCATGTTGATGCCGAGGTGGTCATTTCCTATGTCGGAAGCCGACTCGCCTCGCGGGGAAAACCTTCACGAGATGTTTTTGGGGTGGGCCGCCAAGCGTTCCCGAGGTTGATCGACTCGTAGCAAGGTGAGGAGCTTTGTCTCCTTCGTTGCCCTTGGCCTTGGCGCCGCTTGAGGGTATAAGCTTGACCGACGGCACGGGCCGGTTTCACCGGGCCGGTACTCGGAAGTAATGATGAGCTCTGAGCTCGCTTGGCCAGGGCCTCATTTACCATGAGCAGGCAGTCGTCGAGGGTGACTTTGGCATTGCAAAATCTGACGATAAGGACCGGATCCTTGGCATCATCAGGATACCTGGAATAGATGATGTTGACGAAGTCGTCGTCAGTCACTTGATCACAGGGATTCTTTGTCGTGTGAACCAGTTGCTTCCAATTGTCGGATAGCTGCCTATACTGGACGTTGAGCTTGACAATCTCCATGGTGTTGGAGCCCTGGTCGTAGGTGACTTGATCGGAACGGGTGCCGTCCTCGAAATTGAGCATGTGAATGCAGAGATCTGCCCGCGGGTCTGCCGCATCCTCGACTCCGGAGAGTCCTGATTCATCGTCGTCTGACGGCTCAACCCAAACGTAGGGACGTATCGCGTCCGGGTGCGTTGCTGGAGCTGCTAGAAAAACATCATGCCCTTCATTGGAGAAGAGGGGTGCAACGGGTAGTTCCTCGTGGAGGACATCCCATACGACTTCCATGCATTCATCACGAGTGTGACGGTGCTTGTTGACCTTTATCCCGAAGATCTCTTTGCCTGGCGGGGCCAGAGAGTTGGCTTGAAGAATACTGACGAATCTCCGATTGGAGACAGGGGGTTTGTGTGCCCGCATCATGGTGAAGCTCAGTGTTTCTTTCCAATCTACCTCCAAATGTTGGAAACGACAGTTGAACTTGATGTATCGGATCGTCTGTGGTCCGCTCGCTCGAGTACGTTTACATAGTTAGCATCTCCGGACTCTGAGGGATTCTGATGAGATTTGCCTCGATAGTCCCCTGGTCGGTTTGAAGGAGGTAGCCCTGGTGCCTGACTACGGGCACGCTTGGCTGCTGTCCCGGCTTCGTTTCCTATGAGGAAATTGTCCCCTCTGATGACTTCAAGATCTCCCTGCCGGTTAATGAACTTAACGCATTGATGGAGAGTGGAGGCTATGGCTTTCATGTGATGCAGCCAAGGGCGTCCCAACAGAGCTGTGAACTCGGATGGAATGTCCATCACGTGGAATTTTGCTGGCACCATTTGGGTTTCGAACCGCATTTCCAGAGTCACCGTCCCCGTGATGGGACGAGACGTGCCGTCGTAGGCCTCGATAGTCCGAGCCGACGTAATCGTGTGGCTTTCGTTGATACGGAGGGCTCGCATCATGCTGAGAGGGAGAACGTTAACGACTGACCCGTTATCTACCAATACTCTAGGGAGTGTTATGGTGTTGAGCTTGAGAGTGATGTACAGAGCTTCGTTGTGCCCCGAGGCATTTCTCGGTAAGTCTTCGTCGCGTAAAGTGATCATACCGCCATACGCCGGGAATCGTAGATCTGATCTCTATCCGGAGAAGGAGAGTCATCCAGCCATCCGTTTCCTGTTTCCTCTTGCGAGGTAAAGCCTTTGCTGGAGCCTCGAGATTGCGTTGAGGCTGTTTGTGGCGGTTTCCGCCCTTGGTTAGCACGTTGATCGAGTGCGAGTGCCAAGCTGACTTTGATCTTCCTTTGCCGGTTCGAGCTCGAAAGCTGGACAAAATGAATCTTAGCCGATCCCGCGGGGTTAGGCTTCGACCGGCAAGATTACCAAGATCCGAGGTATTCCGGTGTCCCAAGGTCTTAGCTCTATTGTCGCCAGGACTTTTCGGCTTTCCCACCCCCGCTTGCTCTAAAGCCGTATGGCTGGAGGAAGAGAGGACTGGCCGGAGTACAAGCACGTAGTAATCGAACCTCCCGAAGGCTCTTCGAGTGTACCCACACCGGTGTCTCCAGCTTTCGTATCTTTCTCTTAGTTGCCGCTGAGAGGACTTCTTCTTCTGTTTTTCTGAGGATCGCTCCGAACCATGTCTTGGGACTCGTACTCCAGGCAAAGTGAGCGATCCACAAACATCGTAGCCGATGTGGACATTTGATGAGGACCCGATTGGAAGAGGCGGAGGGACCGGCTCTGCGGCAATCTTCTTGGGCACCCACTCAATGGAATTCACGTCGTTATTGTTCGGAAAAGGGTTTCCGATCGTATTGGGCCCACGAGGGCGCTCCAACTTGCCTTCTTCTATCAAGTTCGGATTTCGTATCGTAACCCCACGCAGCTTGCCTGGTGTGGTACGACCGTGATACTCACGGGAAGGCGCAAGACTTGCTCTTGTCCGCGTTGACTATGGGATTCTTGGGTTTGTAATTGGCAACGGGTTTAAGGAGACCTTCCTTGATTAACCCTTCCAAAGATCTTGCTCACGGCATATCCAACTTGTCGAAGTGCACGGTAGACCGCTTCGAGGTGGAGTTGTTGCTTTGTGGGACTCGGGTTTCGTTGCCCGACCGCTGTCCCCGATGGATGTAGTTCGACAGACGTATCTTTCCCTTTGCCGGGGCCGGTGCGGGATTGAATGCAACCGCGAGCGGTATCTCGTATGGCCGTGCAAGAGCCAACTTCTCCTTGAGATCCTTCTCGAACCGTGAGCCGGCATTGACCATGGCCCGAGATCCGGGAAGAAATGGTGATCGATGAGAGTTCTCGATGGACGGTCTTAAGCGTGACTTGAAGATCCGCATCTGCTCATCCTTGGAGAGGGGCTCCATGATCTCGGAGAGTTTCCACTCTCCACCTTTTGTAGAATTCTCCGACGCTTTCGTCCGCTTTCGCTTAGTGGTGATTAAGTCCTCACGACTTGTTTCCCACTCTAAGTTGGATCGGTACTGCCTGTGAAGATGTTACTAATCCGATCCCTGTGTGTGGCGATCCGCAGCTTGACCCTCAGAAACCATCGTAACGCTGAACTCTTGAGCATATGCTGGAAGTGGTTGGCCATTTGCTGGAGGGTTGCTCCTTTCGCTCTCATGCCGAGAACGTAGGTGTCAACGTGCGTTTGAGGACATTCGGTTCCGTCGAATCAATCCATCTCCGGCATTCTGAACTTGGCAGGGAGAGGCGTGACCATTCCCGGATCCGTGGACTTGAGCGTTTCCTGCTTTGAGCTGCTCATGGTGGCTTTCAGGTCTTTCATCTGTTCGACCATCCAGGCCAAGGTTGGGTCCAGTGGTGGACTGTGAGGCTCGGCGTCGGGTGCTACCACGTGAGCGGTAGTGATTGGAGGTGGAAGGCTTGATATATGCGGATATATGGGGGCCTTTTCTAAACTGTATCGGGGTTTGTCCCCGGTGTTTTGGGATTCGTGTATAGGCAACGGGACGAACCCGGGAGGGTATTGAAGGATATTGGCATCCTGAGATGATCCAGCAGTGCGCTGGTGGTATTGAGTGATAGGAGTAGCACTGGCCTGGCCAAATATGACAGGGTTACCCTGGGAGGTGGCAATGTGAAGCCTAGGTCGGCTTTCCTTGGTTAGAAGTCATCCCGTATGTTGGCGGGGAGGAACCCGGTTGAAGGTTTGGTGAACCGGTTTCGGGGAATCGTCATCCTCGACTGTGACGAAAGTACCGTCCTGACTCGGGGGATAGCCGCTATACCTCGCTCATTCGTAAGCCGTACCACGAAATTCCCGCCGATCTTCTTTCTCGCCTCTTGTGAACCTCACAAGCCCTGATGGCTTCTTCCAAAGTCATATTTGTTACCGGTGGCGGGGTCCTTCCCATCACGATTTCTCGAGTGAGCTAGACATGTCGGATATTCTGGCCGAGGGAACCGAGGGAACCGAAGAACCGCCCGACGCCGCCGTAACGGTGATCCCGGCAAGGCACCGACCCGAAAATCTGAACCACTTTCGCTCGCTACAGGAACGAAAGGAAGGGTTTAGGCTTCGGAAAGGGAGGATTTGGATCAAGGTTTCGGGCTTGTGCAATGTGCGCTACCGATTAATGTTTACTTAAAGCGCGTTTCTCGTGAGTCCTAATCGGTTGGAAAAGAGCGAGTCTTCTTTTTCGTAACTAATCCTAGAGCTCTAATCAGTGGATCTCGTCACTACGCTTATAAGCCCCTCGTTTCCATTGTAGATCATCTTTCTCGGGACGGACTATCCCGAGCGAGGTCCTATAAGGCAAGCGAGTTCCACCGACAAAGGAAAAAGTGAACTTAAGGCTAGCTGATCACGCAAACTTTCAACGTATGTGACGCACGGGCCACAGTCGAAGTCAACGTCCTTAAGTTAAGGCAGGGATCGTGCCAAAATTTCGGCATGACCTCTCCTGACTCGCTTGTGCGAGAGACCTTAGCTTTTGGCGTTGGCCAAGTTGTGGCTGGCACGGTGAATACGGTGAGGGTTTGGTGACACGGCGTCACATTGAACCTTCAGGTATATTTTTCGGCAGAGCTCCGCGTCAAAGTCAAGGCTGAAGAGCTCGAGACTTCGGGTCGGGAACGACCTTCGGTCTCATCCTCTCGAGCTTGACTCGGGGCGGGGCCCGACGTAAAAAACATACACTTAGGCTTTATGACACGAGCTAAGCCAAAAACCAACAGGGGTCTTGGACAAAGTGTGACACAAAGATTGCATGGCTTACACGGGCTAGGATGGGATGTTTGGGACGACCCCGTGCACCCCCGAAAGGCATCTGGCAGGCCAATCGAGGTGCAACTGATAAGGCCATCCCGGGTTACGGGTTGTAGTGTGCAGTGTTCCGAGGCAGCAAGTGCACGTGAAGTGCGGTGTTCCGAGGCAGCAAGTGCGCGTAGTGTGCGGTCACTAAAATTCCTTTTTTTTTCTGAGTAAAACAGAGATTTTTCAGAATGAGTCTTAAAGAATTATGATGCGCAGTTCAAAAGACAGCAATGAAAATCAAACATGAATGGGGATGCACAAACATGGTATGATTTTGAAAAATTGACAATGTAATGCCTTTTGAAAAAAAACCGTTTGAGGTTTAAAGGAACACACACACACGAAAACGAGGAAGGGTAAACGAAAGTTTGACCCACGGAAGGCTTTTTAGAAAACAACGGTAGTTTTGAAAAAAGTATCACTCTCCCCAGCGGAGTCGCCAACTGAAATTACCCGGACTTTCGCGCGCGGGCGTGGAAAGGGCGGTTGTCTTTCGCGGGGGGGTGGTGTCTGAGACCTCGCTTCATGGGAAGGAAAATGAGGAGTCGCCACGCGGTTTTTGTATTTTGAGCCCAAACGTTGAGAAACGGCTTTTGAAAATGGTGTCATTTTTATTGGTAGCAAAAACTTAGAAAAAGGCTTTAAAAATAGGGGATCATTTTTATTGGTCGCAAAAACGAGTAAAAAGCTTTGAGTACCAGAGATTGTTAGGTTCGGAGGTCACGTTACGTTTCGGGAAGAGTATTACGAGATCACCCGAAATGCCTCGTATGACGAGTCTTTCTACCTTTCTCGAAAACGTGTGTGTGTGTGTGTGTTTTGAAATGGGGGCTTGAATGACAAGCTTAATCTTGGTTTGAATGTCAAACGTTGATTAGGTGACTTTGTTTGAAAAGACGAGCGTTTGAATGATAAACGTCGGCTTTGAGTTTGAAATGAGCGTTTGCGTGGCAAACGTCGATTTTGATCTTTTTTTGAAAGAGAGTTCGAAGGACGAACTCCGGTTTTGAACAGGGTGAGTCATTGCTTGCTTAAACTTTAAATGAGAAAATATCCATGCAAATTCATCGAGCAACGAGATGATGAGGATGATGAAAGAGATGTGAGCATATGAGATGCAAGATGGGGAGTTAGTAAGCCCCAATTTGAGAAAGATATCAGTTGATTTTCTTACTTTGATCAATTTAAATATTAATCATTTCAAAGAATTAGTGATTGAGCAGCACAAGTGATCATGTGGAATAAAACCATTTCAATCAGGTGTAATGTGGGTGTGCAAATGATGTCTCGAGTCTAGCAAGAAAAGAAACAAAGACTTTTATCATTGCAAGAAAAAACTGGTCTAACGTGGACTTAACAAACTCTTGTCCAATAAAGGGCATTCATTAAAGAAACAAACAGACAATCTAGAACCTACAAAGACTGATTGACTGTATTAATATTGGATGGGAGGGCCCTGGGTTTTGGTGAAGATCACGGAAGAAGATTGGTAACCACATTGGGGCGAGGAGCCTTCTCAATCTTCCCTTCATCGATAAGCCTTTGGATGAGCAGCTTCAAAGGGGCGCAGTCATTGGTAACATGTCCAGGATACTGATGGTACTGGCAGTACTTGCTAGCATCCAGATTGGGATTTGCCTTAACCGGGTTGTAATTATCCAGAGGCTTGATCAGCCTAGTCTTTACCAAACCATTAAATACCTCTTCGATCGGCATCCCCAAATCATCGAATTTCTGTCGCTGAGGCCTTCCTCCACCACGTTCGGATAACTGGCCCTTCTCCCCTTGAATATAGTTGACGGTGTTAGAGACAGCAGTTTCTTTACCCTTCAAAGCAACGGGGGTAGAGCTTGGAACGATGGAATAGGTGGCATTCTCGCTTTCGGCCCCCGCACTCACCATTTCTCGCAGATTTGGGTAGTACCCACGCCCAATGGCTTCCCTAACAGCTGGCTTGACACATGAAAGGAAGATGGACTTCTCATCGGATAGGGGAATTGGATGAATCAACTCACTCAGCTTCTTGTTCCACCTCTTATAGAAATCCGTCACGGACTCGTCATGCCTCTGGATGGTGCCGATCAAATCACTACGAGTGGTGTACCACTCGACACTTCCCTTGTACTTCTCCTAAAAGGCATCACTGATCTGGGACCACGTAGCTCGCGCCTCCGGCTTAAGGCCTAGGAACCATCTCAAAGGAGAATCATCGAGAGACAAATGAAAGTAGAGGGCTAGCATCTCCTCGGTGGCCCCTTTGGCACCCATAGACATGATATAGCTATTCACGTGAGTTTTAGGGCATGTGGAGCCTTCAAACTTAGCTATAGGGGGCATCTTGAAGTTCTTCGGGAGGGCCTTAGAGTCCTTGAGCTCTACAGAATTGACCACACTCGATCTGAAAGTCATTTTGTGCAACTGTTCCTTTACATACTTCAACTCTTCCTTCAAACTCGAAACCTCGGAAGATGGGGGTTGCCCTACAGTTGGAGCTACCATGGAGGATGGAACAGGACCACTTGCCTGAACAGGCGCCACAAAAGGAGGAACAGCAAACTGAGAAGCAGACGGGTTAAAGGGCAAAGCGGCCGGTGGCAACGACACTGTAGCACCCGCATAAGACCCACTCGGATTTTGGATCTTGACCCCAAAAGCATCAAACCCGTTAAACTGTGGCTGCGCTACTGGTGGAGGAAAGCTTTGGAACTGGGAACTAGGATACTGCAGAATACTGTCTTGACAGATTTGGCTTTTCGACAGACGGTACTGACCGCTCTGCTGCTGATTGGACTGATCATGAGGAGCAACAAACTGACCACCAAAAGTTAGGTTGAGCGGCTGACCCGCGCTGCTATACTTACCATGACCTTGGAACCCATACAGATTCTGAGTCGATCCAAACTGATTCTGAGCGCTAACCTTCGGGAAGGAGCTTGACTCGCCTCTCAATCCGTATTGCCCGCCATAAGTAGGCACTGGGATGGGGGGAGGTCTTGATACATTCACATAAGTCGGCATCGGAAAGGAGCTAGGCACACCATAAGAGATTGGTGGGGGCACATTGTGATAGCTTTGCCTAGGTGAGGACGAGGGAACCAAACCAGTACCGGTGATAGTAACATCGGGCTCCTCCCTAACTTCTTCATACGACCCATCGGGGCGACGGATTACAGCAACGCCTTGCATACGCATCACTTCGACATAACAAGCCCAATCGGCCTCCTCACGGGCACGAGAGGCTTCAAGAGCAGCACGGAGAGAAGCCTCCTGAGAGAAGTTGAAACCTGGGTGAGGGTTAACAAACGGACTTCCCGGGGGTGTCATATGAGGACCCATGCCATGACCACTGCTAGGAGAGGCATTCAAACCCACGTTCGGCACCACATTCTGAACTTGATTCGGCCCCAAACCTTAACTGACATTCTGACCCTGAGCAGGATCCAAACCCGGATTCTGACCCAAGCCTGCCGAAACTTGCGAATCTGCCATCTCTGAGACTGCTGGAAACGAATCCTTGACTGGAGAGAAACTGATTAACCGACCACCCGGAACTCTGACCCAATACTTGCTCACTGAAAGGGGGAGAGAATTGTTTTAGGTAGGGGAGAGGATAGACTCGGGACGGACTTATGCATATGCCTTATTTAAAAATTTGAATAAAACAATTTTTATTAATCCTAAGAATGGTTGAAAAAGGGGGACACCTTCTTTTTCGCATTCTACACTATTCCTGGACTAGTGGGTTCCATCACTACATCTATAGACCCCCTGTATTTCACCTGTATTGCACCTCCGGGACGGACAATCCCGGTAGAGGTCCTATAGGGCACGTGGAATCCACCAATCAAAAAGCAAAACGAACCTAAGGGCATACAAATCAAAACAAGTCAAACTCAAGATTTTCAAAACCAAGTCCAAATCAACAACGTCTTGACTCGGGGGTAGAGAAGATCGAAAGTACGTTTGAATGTACGAGACCGCAATTTGCAGGTAAAATCCTGGAAAAAAATCGGCATGACCTCTCCTCACTTCGAGTCGAAAATCCGGCATGACCTCTTGTCACTTCATGGCGAAATTTTGGCATGACCTCTCGTTAGTACGTGTCAAGAATTCGACATGATCTCGCGTTAGCACATGTCGAAAACGCGTCATGACCTCTTGCGAAGCCAAGTCGAGAAATCGACATGTACCTATGTCGAGACATGTCAAAATTTTTGACATGTACTCACGTTAAGTTATGTCGTAATTTCGACATGAAGAGGGAGAGTATGCCAAGACTTTGGAGACGAAGTACGACTCGGACTTTGTGAGAAAAAATTTTGAAAGTCGAGTTTGAAAATGTTTTGAAAAGTATTTTGCCAAAAACCAACCGGTCACGGTAAAAAGTGTGTCACGGACAAGTGTGGCTCCTAACACTCTATAGGCCGGGAGGACTTTAGGCACTCAAGCGTAGGCGAAACACGTCACCGTCCGCGATGCCGTCCGTACACTCCAAGGGTTCTAACTCTATGTGCAGGTAGTGTGCGAGCAGTGTGAAGGTATCTTCTAGGAAAAATATTTTTGCTTTTTTTTGTTTTTTGTTTTTTTTTGTAAAAAGAGTTTTTCAAAAAATGCAATATTTACCAATATGCAAAAAGGAAAAACAAGAGAATGAGTCCAAAGCACGACAAAAGGGGACTGCCCCAAATGCCAAGAAAAAACCAGCAGCTGCATCTCAGAATCACTAGAAACACTCTGCCCTGTCCAACTGATCAACTGAAATTGTCCCTGCACTGCCTTCCTATGTCGTCCGACACAGGACATACCAGGAAGGGGATGTCGTCCGACACAGGGTATCTCACCAACAGGGATCAAAATAACAGCAAGGGGGAGAACCCCATCACCAAGCACCAACACACCAAGGCATGAAAAGGCAGGTAGGCACATAAGCATGGCAAGGCACATAGGAGCACATAAAGACACGAATCATACACAAAGAGAATGAGAAAATTGTCCAAGTTGATTTAAAGAAAGTTAGACCCTCTTAAAAAGAAAGCTTTTCTTTTTCAAAAAAGAGGAATGATACCGGTACGTGGCATTGTTAGACCACAATTTATCCCAAGCCTCGGGTTAGAAAGCGATACGGGAAGCTTAATGGTTTCCACCTATATACCAAGTATCACTCTTTTTATTAAAAAAAATAAAAGCTTTTCGATGTTATGATCCCCAGCAGAGTCGCCACTGAATGAACGCTCGCCGAAAAAAAAAGGAAAAATCATTTTTCTTCGATTAGAAAGATTGTTTGTTTTCTTTTTTTTTTCTTTTTGGGAGTCGCCAAACCGTTTTTAAGGAAAACATTGAAAAACCTTTTTTAAAGAGAAAATGGGTTCGGGGGTCTGGTTACGATGTGGGAAGAGAATATAGAGCTCACCCACATCGCCTCTTTCGAGACTTTCAATCAAACAATAGACAATAAGATCATTCTAAGTGTGTGCAATTTGTGTCAATAAGCAAGCCATGCAAATTTGGATTTCACTAATGATATTGAAACTGGATACAACTTGTGAGCCATTGAAAGGGGGTCACACCCTTACAAACAATTTCTTGGATTACAAGGCAAAGGCTGAGACAGTCTGTCCAGGGGCCTCGGATGTCGTCCGAATAAGGACTTCCTCAGGAGAGGGATGTCGGACGACATAAGACATCCTGATCAGATTGCCTCTTACAAAGGGGGTGGTTAAGCCACCAAAGCTAATCTAAAACTAATACAGAGCTATTTTAATTATAGAGAGACACTATTTAGGGTCTAAGAGCAATTTGGGGTTGATTGGAGTAAATAAAGTCAGGATTGACTTTCTGTGATACGGATGTCGTATGACACAGACACCTGTGGCTGTCCATGTCATACGACAGAGACCGCCTCCATCAATAGGTTACACCCAAACGGATCTCAGACTTCCCAAACAGTGGTAAATGAACTAAAAACTACTTAAACACAGCCTTAAAACACAAAGGGGGTCAATCTGGGTTGATCTGAAGTCACTGAAAGCCAAGCAGCTTTCTGGGAGCTCTATGTCGTATGACACAGGACTCCTTGAGGTGTCCTGTGTCGGACGACATAGGTGTCCTATTTCAGTGCCTTCAGCAGATTGATCCCACACTGTTCACAATTATAAAACTAAGCTATAATATCAACTGAAAGCAGTGGAAAAACAATAATACGTGAGTATCATGGGAGGATCACATGGCTTTAATGGCCAAATGTGAGTGATCACATGTTTTTGGCCATGATCATGGGTGCCATCACCTCCTAACTCAAACAAAATCAACCAAGATGCAAACTTTAATGCAACTAAGGCTACTAAATGTTCAGATCTGAGGTGAGGAGATGTGAATATTGAAGATTCACATCTCCATCACCTTTATCATGCAAAGATCCCAAATATTTCACATAATATCAAATCATGTAAGCATGCAAGATGAAATGAACAAGTAAGCAATGTATGAATCAGAGATTAAGGGGGTTAGGGTCTACCTATTGTAGTCCACAAGGTAAAAGCACCAATAGTATGGTGTTTACCCCTTCAAAACCCCAACAAGGAATGACCACCTTTGGACTTTGGCTTGGATGTGTGTATGTGTGAGGTGGGAGGTGGGTGTGTGTGCATGAGAGAGAATATGGGTCTCTATTCCAGCAGAGTGACCTTACTTGCCAAAAGTCCCCCCCTTAAAATGATCAGCAAGACCCTTTATTTATAGGCATGCTGAGGGGAGCTCCTATGTCGTACGACATGGAGTTTCCACCGCCTTGGGGTTGTCCTGTGTCGGACGACACCGGTCAATCTTAGGACATATTGGGCCGAAGGGAGGCAGGCCCAAGGAAGAGTAAATGGATCAAGTAAATAAATGACTAATGCAAGCCCAAAACTAATGCCAATCATGGAAAGCAGACCCAAAAACACGAGTTCGGGTCGGGGTACTCACAGGATCATCGACATGACATGGAAGATTGCATCTCCCTTAAGAGGATGATCCAAAGGTGGGTCGATGAAGGGAAACTTGACCGCTATGTTACGCGAAAAGATAACAAGCGAAGAATAGATGACGATAATAGAGAGGAGAGAGAGAACAGACCTCCCTGGGCAAAGCTACACGTCATAAGGGAGGAGGTTGTCTCCAACAAAAAAATTGAAGGACCAGATACATGAATTGAGTAAAGTCTACCACATTCTTGCATGGGTCTGAAATTACCCGGACTTTCGCGCGTGGGCGCGGAAAGGGCGGTTATCTTTCGCGGGGGGTTGGTGTCTGAGACCTCGCTTCATGGGAAGGAAAATGAGGAGTCGCCACGCGGTTTTTGTATTTTGAGCCCAAACGTTGAGAAACGGCTTTTGAAAATGGTGTCGTTTTTATTGGTAGCAAAAACTTAGGAAAAGGCTTTGAAAATAGGGGATCATTTTTATTGGTAGCAAAAACGAGTAAAAAGCTTTGAGTACCAGAGATTGTTAGGTTCGGAGGTCACGTTACGTTTCGGGAAGAGTATTACGAGATCACCCGAAACGCCTCGTATGACGAGTCTTTCTACCTTTCTCGAAAACGTGTGTGTGTGTGTGTGTTTTGAAATGGGGGCTTGAATGACAAGCTTAATCTTGGTTTGAATGTCAAACGTTGATTAGGTGACTTTGTTTGAAAAGACGAGCGTTTGAATGACAAACGTCGATTTTGAGTTTGAAATGAGCGTTTGCGTGGCAAACGTCGATTTTGATCTTTTTTTGAAAGAGAGTTCGAAGGACGAACTCCGGTTTTGAACCGGGCGAGTCATTGTTAACGATTTTTACGGGAAAAAATGTATTAAATGATTTTAAGTGTCAAATGGCGGCTTTTAGTTTGAAGATGAGCGTTTGGAGGCCAAACGTCATTTCGCGCGTTTTGAAAGAGAGTTCAAAGGACGAACTCCGGTTTTGAACCGGGCATTACATTGTTAACGATTTTTACGGGAAAAAGCGTATTAAATGACATGCAATCAACGAATCGGGTTGCGACTCGGACTTTGAAAAGTAAATACTATCACGATCCAAACGGGTCGGACTTTGTAAATGACAGTATTTAAAGCAGTATCAACGGAATCAAACGATCCGGAATCGTAAATGACGATCAACGAGCCAAAACGGCTCGGAATTGTAAATGACGATCAACGAGCCAAAACGGCTCGGAATTGTAAATGACAGAAAGTAAGTGACGATCGACGGATCGATCGATCCGGAATGGTAAATGACATAAAAAAGTAAACGGAACGGGGTCGGAACGCCGTTTTAACCCGTGATTACTTCTCTTACGGGAAGAGAAGAGGATCGAGGGGCTAAAACGTATCGGACCCCGTTAGACGGAGGCGTCTACATTTCAACAAACGTTGTTCGAAACGGTTGTAGCGACTGGCGCGTAAACCGAGACGAAACGAGAGATTAGAGAGAGGGAGTTATACCTATGGCTAGGGTCGACTCCTTTGGCTCGGGGGTGTGTACGGGACACAGAAAGTAGTTTGAAACGGTGTTTCGGAGGGATGAGGGGCGTATTTGATCGAAATACGGAAGTTTCACGCGAATCGAGACAAAACGAGGGCTCGGGAGGGGTGAAACTCAGTTGGGCCGTGGGGTAGAGTGATTTTTGGGAGTAAATTTGTCCTCCCTTTGGCTTTGACAGCAACTTCTATTTATAGGTGAAAAATGCAGTAAGAGTCCGGACGGACTTAGACTGATTTCCAGGGTTTTGTGGTATTTTGGAATTTTGAGGGGCTTGCTGGCAATTTCAGAAAGTTTGCACAGGGAGTCCGGCCGGACTTTGACTGAAATCCAGGGGTATTTTAGTCTTTTCCCTTTGATTTCTGATTGAAAGGTGACGGGAGGGCTGTGGCATGGCTGCCACGTGTCCCATGACTCACCAAAGGTGTGGGAGTTCGTTCCCCGGTCCCGGTTTTGTCCGTTTTTTAAAATAACAGTCCGGAAAATGTCCGAAACGCCCCTGGAAAGTGCCGGAAAGTGCGTTTTTCAGGGAAAGCCATACTTTCACGTGCGATGACATGTGTTAAGTACGTTTCGACGTCGGGATGCACGGGGCAGTCCCGGGACGTCTCGTTGGCTTGGCAACGGGGAGTTTAACGAGTTCCGGTTAACCTGGAGCGGGCCAGTTAACGGATTTCGGTTAACTTTCTGACGGATTTTGACGATCCGGATTTGGGTACTTACAGGGTCCACAAAGAGGAATAAGTTATTAGCTTCTCTCCCAATGAGCTAGCAGGAAGTCGGGCTGCTCATGAACAACCCATGGTGATCAAGGGAAGAATCGATAATTGTGAATCTGAGAGACTCCTTATCGACTCAGGGGTGTCAAGAGATATTTTATACTACTCTACATTTCAGAAGATGAACCTAAAATACAGTATGTTGGAACCATACTCCGGTAAGTTGGAAAGTTTCACCAATCACAAAGTTAACGCCATGGGTACAGTTGACTTATTACTTGAAATCAGTGAATATCCCTACCATACAGAGGCCACAATAACATTCGTGGTCATGGACTTAGCCAGTGAATACTATGCCATCTTATGCATTCCAAGTCAAGGAAAACTGGGGATGGTTGCCTCCCTTCCTCACCAGCGGGTTAAATTTCCGACCCCGACAGAAATTGGATGTGTGAGGACAACCCCCAAGTACTTCTTGGAGCATGTGATGTAAACAAGGAAAACGGCTAGAAAAATGGAGATCGATACGCCGGAAGAAAATTTGACACTTTTAAAGTCTGTTAAAATGACTAGCACCAGCTCCCGAATCCATATTATTTTTGAAGCCGAAGACGAGGATCTCATGGTGCTCGACATTCAGGAAAGGGAGGAAGAAGCAGAACCCACATCGGACAAGGGAACGACGAAGTGGTTCAATGGAACCAATGGATCCGGATACATCACTCCTGATGACGGCGTAGAATTGCAACTAGACTATCACATGTCTATTAGGACAGATATACATGATAACACTGAGGATAAAATTATGCCCTACCCCGACATAGCTACTCATCTTGTCGTCGGTCAGAATTCGGGGGCCGACCAGGACATAAAATCAGATGATAAGGTCATGGATGAATTGATCGAAATAGAAGATCTGGACTTGAATGGTGATGATGGAAGACGGCTTAGAGAAATCCTCATTGAAACATTGCAAATCAAAGATGGGCCAGAAATGTAGACCGTGGACCAATTGGAAGAAATAGTACTCAACCTAACTATCTAGAGCAAAGAATAAAAATTGGAGGGCAACTCTCCTTAGAATAACGGGAAAAGATTGTTGCACTACTCAAGGACAATCTTGACATCTTTGTCTGGAGGGTCGAGGACATGAGGGGAATAAAAGAAGAGGTGGTCGTCCACAGGCTGGAGGTCGACCCATCTGCTAAGCCTATCTAGCAAACAAGAAGAATCTTTGCTAACGACAAGGAGGATGCAATAAAAGAAGAAGTATAAAAATTGCTAAGGGAAGGAATAATCAAAGAAGTGACCTATCCTGTCTGGTAGGCCTATGTCGTGATGGTCAAATAACAAAATTGGAAGTGGCATATATGTGTAGACTTCACAAATCTCAACAAATCCTGCCCAAAAGACAGTTACCCACCCCCAGAATTGATAAGCTGGTAGACTCCATTGCTGGACATAGAACTCTGAGCTTCCTGGATGCATACCCTAGTTACCACCAGATTAAGATGGCCGAGGAAGATATTGAGAAAACAACTTTTCAAGCAGCCGAAGGAATTTACTTTTACACTATGATGCCCTTCGGGCTAAACAACGCTGGTGCCACCTACCAACGCATGGTCAATAAAGTATTTGAGGAGTAGATTGGTTGAAATATGGAGGCATACATTGACGACATGGTCATTAAGACTAGGGCGGGCAGTCATGTCGGGGACTTGGAAGAAACCATTGACAACCTAAGGGCAAATGATATGAAGTTAAATCCGAGCAAGTGTGAGTTTGGAGTAACGTCTGGAAAGTTCCTAGGCTGAATGATATCGCAAAGGGGAATTGAGGCAAATCCAAAGAAAATTAAAGCCTTGGTCGACATGCAAGAGCCGACCAGCATCAAAGAAGTTCAGAGGCTGAATGGGAGAGTGGTTGCCCTTGGTAGGTTTATTGCAAAGTCAGCAGAGAAGTCACTACCATTTTTCAAAGTCTTTAAAGGGGGCCAAGAACTTCTCCTAGACTCCAAAATGCTCAGCATCATTTAAACAATTGAAGGAAAACTTGGGTTCCCCACCACTGCTAAGCAACCCAGTCATGTGAAAGATGTTGTACATCTTCTTAGCCGCCACTGACAATGTTGTAGCTGTCTTACTAGTCCGAAATGAAGGGGGTACTCAAAAACCTATCCATTATGTATGGAAATCACTCTCGAATGTGGAGAGCAGATGCTTTAATGCAAAAAAGATAGCCTATGCTCTGATTATAGCAGCAAGGAATTTATGGGCATATTTTTCTGCACACCCCATAACTGTGTACACCAACACACCCCTCAATAAAATCTTGCATAAGTTATACTGCTCTGATCATCTCCTCAAATGGTCTATCGAACTCACGAAATTCGATATCGGATACCAACCAAGGAAGACACTCTTAATACAACCTCTGGTCGACTTTATGGTCGAAACCGCCTTCACAAGCGAGCACGACCCCACCTCTCATAAGCGTAAAAACATGCGGGAGAAGATCCACCATCAAGCTACCACCTAATTTTTGGGTCTTGTACACAGATGATCTGCCACCAAGGAGAGAAGCAAAGTAGGAATAGTACTGGCAAGTTCTAATGATGAGCATACTATTCATGACATAAGCATATTCAAGTTTCATGCATCAAACAATCAGGCTGAGTATGAAGCCTTGATATTTGGACTAGAGCTTGCCTTCTTCTAGGGGGAAATAAAGTTGGTCGCCTTCTGTGACTCTCAGCTGGTAGTCAAACAAATAGAAGGGGAATACAACACCCAGCATCCCATCCTGACAAAGTGCAAGGACCTCGTCCTCGACATGGTAAGAAGTTCGAGTTTTTTTAGATTAGATAGACAGGCCGAGAAGACAACCAAGTAGTAGATGTCTTGTCCAAACTTGCCACCATCGACGTAGCCGACCCGGACACTAACCCTCTCATCGTCTTTGTCGATGAACCGGCCTATAAAAGAATGCAAGTAACGCTCATAGATGGGGAGGAAAAGTGTTGGATGGATGAGTATGTGGAATTCATTGAAAGGGACCGACTGCCAGATGACGAGATACGAGCTAGGGTCATCAAGAAGAAATCAGTAAGGTACACAGTATGGAACGGGGTCCTATACGGAATGTCATTCACTAAACCTCTTCTCAGATGTGTTCATCCCAAAGAAATACAGAACCTCTTAGCTGAAGTCCACAATGGCATATGTGGTAGTCACCCGGGGGCTAGAATCTTAGCTGATAAAATTATCACTTTGGGCTACTATTGGCGAACCCTGAGAGACGACGCCCAATCCTACGTCCAAAAGTGCGACAAGTGCAGAGATATGCTAACATCCCCAGAATCTCGTCAGTCTAGCAAACCCCCATAATCCCTACTTGGCCAGTTGACATATGGGGGATCGACATCATCGGACACTTCCCCCCACTGTAAGTACGTGATCGTGGCAGTCGACTACTTCTCTAAATGGATAAAAGAAAAGGCCTTAGCCAAAATCACATAAGAGAATGCAATTAACTTCGTCCACGACTTCATTTGGTGCTGCTTTGGGATCCCACATATAATCGTTTCAGATCATGGTCTCCAGTTCTCTAGAGCCTGCACAGCAGAGTTGAACAGACTGGGAGTTAGGCACATCAAGTCATCTATAAGTCGACCTCAATGTAATGGACAAGCAGAAGCTGCAAATAAATCGGTACTAACAGCACTCACTAATAACCCAGAAGGAAGTGATGGTAGATGGTTGGACGAACTCCCCTGGCTTTATGGGCATTTCGCACAGCCACCCGGGGGCCAACCAAGGAAAAACCATTTGCACTAACTTTTAGATCAGAGGCCGTGGCACCAGCAGAAATGGTCATCCCTACAGCTAGAAACACCAACTACAACGAGTCAATGAACAAAATCAATAGGTTTCTCGACCTCGACTTAGAGGACGAAAGGAGGTTGGCCGCACAGATGAGAATAGTGAACTATAAACAAAGGACTATAGCCTACCATGACAAAAAGGTCAACAAACAAGTATTCCAAGTCAGGAATTTGGTACTCAAAAAGATTGAAGTTACAAGCAGAAAGGTCGAGCAGAACAAACTCTCTCCAAACTGGGAAGGTCCTTAAATCATCACTCATGTGAAATTACCCGGGATCCGGCTCGCGCGCGGATTTGGCCCCGGCCATCTCGCATTTGTGGATGCGTTCGCGTTCGGGAAGTCGCCCGGATTCGATAGGCAGCGCGATCGCGCCCCGGCATCTGGCTCGTTCCGTTTTGCGTGTTGGAGGTGTCTCGCTGTGTTTTGCTTGTAGAGTCGCCACGCCGTTTTTATTAAGCCCAAATCATTGAAAAAGGGCATCAGTTTAAAAATAAACTGTTTTTTGTGTGATGAGATTTTTGAGTTCGGAGGTCAGATGACTTCTCGGGAAGAGAATATTAGAGCTCACCCGAGTCGCCTCGTAAAAATGAGTCTTTCGGTACCCCTTATATTCTTTAACTGTTGTGTGTGTGTATGTGCTTTTAAAAATGCATGTTGTGTCGGATGTCTACATTGTACACTGCTTTATTGAAATGTATATAAACAGTGTAAAAAGGAAGCCTTACCAATGTTGGTTCGTGTCTGTCTTCCGCGAGGGAATAGTGTTTGTGGATGGAATAGTGTTTCGGTACGGACCGGGATTGCTTCGGGATGAGCCGGTTGTCTGCGGACAGAGTTTCGACGTGCGTGGGGATTGCAGGTTGAATTCGGGCAGAGGTTCGGCGTGCGTTGGGATCACAGGGATCACTCGGATAGAGGTTCGGCGTGCGTTGGGATGGCAAGAGTCACTCGGGCAGAGTTTCGGCGTGCGTTCGAGTTGCCGGTTTGACTCGAAAAGAGCCGGGACGCCACAGGAAAGACCAGGCAAGGCCTCAAAGTACCACAAGGGGCCTCAGAGTACCTCGAGAGTTCCTCGGGGCAGCGTGGGAGCATCGCCGGAGCGCTCGGAGAGGCTTCGGAGCACCACAAGGGAGCTCGGAAAGCCTCGAAAGGATCCGAAAGGGGCCGGGAGTGCCTCGAGAGGACTTAGAGGGGTGCCAGAAGGCTGGAGGAGAGGAGAGAAGAGGGAGATGTGTGAAATGAGGGAGCGGGAGCCCTCTATTTATAGTACTCTGATTTGTGCAATAAGGTCCGTACGGACCTTACAGGTAATCCAAGTTTTTGGTTTTCCTCGATTTGAGGGAATATGTGGACTTTAAGAAGATTCAGCAATGATGGTGTCTGGTTGCAATAAGGTCCGTACGGACCAACCTTGCATGCGATAAGGTCCGTACGGACCAATCATGTAGCTGAGTAATTATTATTCCCGGGATTTGAGGGAATAACTTGGACTTTAAGAGGATTCAGTAATCATTAAAACAAAGAGGTCCGTACGGATCACATTTGCTTTTCCCATTTATGAAAAATTCCTCTGAAGTCCTTTTGTGCTTCTTTGTCCCAGAAAGGTCCCTCCCTTGATTTGGTTGGGGTTTTTTTGAGGGTTTTGAGTGTCACGGGTCTTCGAGACTGCGTTTGTGAGTCTGCGGTGTTTCCCATGTGCTCGGAAGAGGGTGATCCAGATTGGGGTACTTACAGAAGCCCCTCGACGACGTCACTTACGGAGGAAGTGGGGTCATCGATAAGATAAGGGTCCTAATCTGGATCGCGTGCTGGGAGAGGAAGTGACCGTGTAGGTCGGTGTGTGAGGACATGGCGGTGTCCTGTTGTGTGACCGTTTAGGTCAGTTGGCTGGACCCTGTGATAGGATTCCTACGTATCCCTAGCGGGAATCAAGCCTGGTCGTAGTTCAGAGGTCGTGAAATTGTGGGTGTATGCGGGCGTGATGGTGCCCTGAAGTGTCGTGTGACCGCTGAGGTCGACTGTGAGGACGTGGAGGCATCTTGGGTGACCGTATAGGTCGATGGTAAGGACGTGGAGGCATCCTGGGTGACTGTATAGGTCAATGGTAAGGACGTGGAGGCGTCCTGGGTGACCGTATAGGTCGATGGTAAGGACGTGGAGGCGTCCTGGGTGACCGTATAGGTCGATAGTAAGGACGTAGAGGCATCCTGGGTGACCGTAGAGGTCGATGGTCAGGACGTGGAGGCATCCTGGGTGACCGTATAGGTCGATGGTGAGGATGTAGAGGCGTCCAGAGTGATCGCATAGGTCGATGGTAAGGACGTGGAGGCATCCTGAGTGACCGCATAGGTCGATGGTGAGGACGTGGAGACGTCCTGAGTGACCGCATAGGTCGATGGTGAGGACGTGGAGACGTCCTGAGTGACCGCATAGGTCGATGGTAAGGACGTGGAGGCATCCTGGGTGACCGCATAGGTCGATGGTAAGGACGTGGAGGCATCCTGGGTGACCGTATAGGTCGATGGTAAGGACGTGGAGACGTCCTGGGTAACCGTATAGGTCGATGGTGAGGATGTCGAGACATCCTGAGTGACCGCATAGGTCGATGGTAAGGACGTGGAGGCATCCTGGGTGACCGTATAGGTCGATGGTAAGGACGTGGAGGCGTCCTGGGTGTGCAATCTTACTAGAAGATGGGTAATCTTACGAGAAGATGGGTAATCTTACGAGAAGAAGGGTAATCTTACGAGAAGATTGGTTTGTGGTTTAGAAGGGCGTGTCCCGTCCTAAGATGATGTTTTGGGACATTTATGCGGTCTTTCGGACCGAGTGGTTTAGAGCCTTCCGAGCTGGAGATAGTGATGTGGGAGGTTTATACGGTCTTCCGGACCGAGTGGTTTAAAGCCTTCCGGGCTGGAGATAGTAGTTTGGCTGATTTATACAGTCTCCCGGACTGAGTGATTTAAAGCCTTCCGGGCTGGAGATATGTCATGTATGAGGACTTGATTCGTCTTCGGACTACGGTTGTGTCATGTATGAGGACTTGATTCGTCTTCTGACTGCGGTTGGCGGAGGCGTGGCTGCCTTGTGCTTCGATTGTGAGAGGTGTGGATGCCTCACGTTTTGTCCGCTGGGGAAAAGGTTGGACTTACGATGACTGTCGGTGTTCCTTTGCTGGGGATATGTGGCCTCGTAGGGGCTTTGTCCACTGAGAAGGTGACTTCGGGCTTACTTTGATGGCCGGTGGTTGATTCACCGTCTGGCATTTTGGAGGCATTTTGTGCCTTGGGATTTGTGCTTGGAGGTGCTGGCTCCTTTTCGCGCTTGTTTCACCTTTTAGTGGGCGAGGTCCGGGCTTACGATGACGGCCGGTGGTTGAGTTGCCGTTTAGTGGGCGAAATTTGGGCTTTCGTTGACGGCCGGTGGTTGAGTTGCCATTTAGTGGGCGAAATCCGGGCTCACGTTGACGGCCGGTGCTTGAGTTGCCGTTTAGTGGGCGAAATCCGGGCTTACGTTGACGGCCGGTGCTTGAGTTGCCATTTAGTGGGCTAAATCCGGGCTTACGATGACGGCCGGTGCTTCAGTTGCCGTTTAGTGGGCGAAATCTGGGCTTACGATGACGGCCGGTGGTTGAGTTGCCGTTTAGTGGGCGAAATCCGGGCTTACGATGACGGCCGGTGCTTGAGTTGTCGTTTAGTGGGCAAAATCCGGGCTTACGTTGACGGCCGGTGTTGGTTTTGTTGGGTTAAGGACCAAACTGCATTGAATCTGCTGAAATAGGTCTTTGGATAGCCAGGGGCAAATATTATAAGGGCAAAGGAGTAATTTGGCCTTATGTTGCAAAGAGGTCCGTACGGATTTTCTCTCTCTGCAAAGAGGTCCGTACGGACCAATGCTGATTTTTACAGTTTCCAGATTTTGACCAGTTGCATAACCGAGGCAACCCTTCCTTCTTCTTCTTCCAGTTCCTGCACCAGCGAGAGAGAGGGAGGATGGCCCGCCAGGCCCCCCAGAAGTTCCGGTGTCTGGGCCGGATTTCACATATGTTAGTTGTGATTCATCGAGGCGGAGGGTGTCGGTACCCGTCCCTGAGCAGGCTCCTGCTGCCTACCGGGTTGACCCTGATATGCCAGTGAGTGTGCTTACTCTTTTCTGTCTTGGCATATTTTCTGTATTTTTCTCTTTTTGTATGCCTGTATCTCTTTAGCTGAGCGTTTCTTTGGCTGTTTGCTTGTGCAGGTCCCGGGGAGAGCCTTCGACACGCTGACCCGCCGTTATGTGGCGATGCGATCTTTTGCGAAGAAGTTGGCGGGGAAGCTGTCTTGCCGGTCTTCGCGGCGTGTGCCGGCATATGAGCCGATGCCTTCGAGGCATTCTGTGGACGTTCCTCCACCGAGGGTTGAGCCGGGGCAGCAGTTGGAGGGACCTTCTCGGGGGCGGCATAGCATGGATGCCGGGACATCTTCGGGAGTCCAGAGGCCGCCGGTCATTCACCAGTTATGGCCTTCGCAGGAGGCATCGGGGGAGAGTTCGTCAGACCCTGCCTTCTTCGATCCTTTTGCCGGGTTTGACCCTTCAGAGTATTTTGAGTATCCACCCCAGGAGGGGGTTCAGTATTCTGATGATGAGGGTGTGGCTGGCGAGTTTGTCGGGGTGCCCGATTTCTCGGTTGAGGATGTTGATGATGATGATGAAGAGTCAGATTAGGGCTCATTTGCTTTCCCTCTTTCCATATCTTCTTTTTTTTTTTTAGCAACAGACATTTATGGGTACCTGTAATAAAAGACTTGTGTTTGCATAGCAAAAGCATTTTATTTTAAGATGTAATGCCATATTTTGTGATTCCCGGGAGTTGTCCTAGGAATTGTTGCTAGTTTATTATTTGTACATGCCACGTGAGCTAGGAGTGCGTTTGTGGGTAGTGTATGCTTGCCAGAAATGGCTTTGGCCAGAATTTGGGCAGTTTGGAGCAAGGCCCTGCTGGGAACAGTGGTTGTTGTACTGTTTGCTGGGAAAGTAGGGCCATGGTGCAACAAGGTCCGTACGGACCAACCTGGGATGCAAAGAGGTCCGTACGGATCAACTTTTCTTTTGGGAAGGGATAAGTATTTTCCGAATGTCTGGACTTTCCCCACTCCCCATTTGCAGCCATTTCGTGCTTTCTTCCTTATTTTCTCTAGGAACCTCCATTTTTGCCATGGATTCTTCGTACGTTCCACGAATTTTGCCAAGGCTTTTGCAGGAGCGGCAAGCATACTTCCTTGAGCGGCTGAAAATGTGGATGCGACACCGTATGAGGCATCAGAGGCGGGATTTCGAGGTAAGGTTTCGACTTTGCTCTGTTTGGTCGCTTAAGGAGTTGGTTCCTGATTGGGAATTATTGCGGGCTGCCGCGAAGTTCTGGGATGTTAGGAGGCGTGTGTATTGTTTCTCCTACAATGAGATGGTGCCCACCTTCGAGGATTTTCGGGCTTTGATTGGAGGACCGGAGGTGGAGGCCATCTCGCTTCCTTTGATTGGCGGTGCAGCCGTGAGCGTGAAGCTTGCATGCTTTCTTCAGACTTCGTTGGGAGAAGTGCAGGGCATGATCCTTGATTCGGGTCATATTGATATTTCTGCGCTGCCGGAGCGGTTTATGATTGATGATGAGAGTGATGTCTCATGGGATGCATTTGCCTTGTGCGTGATAGCGACGCTTTTCATGGTCAGCTCCCTTGGGGTTTGCGATGGCGCTTTGCTAGATGTGGTTGGACACTGTAGAGCTGGAGAGGATATTGTCCCGTTGGTGCTGGGGGAGACTCTTCATGGTATTGACCGTCTGGCGACTGGGGATCGGTTCATGAGAGGGGAAAGACCCGCTTTGCTCACCTTGTGGCTGCGGGAGAGACTTCAGGCTATGCGTGAGGCTCCGGCGTCGTTCAGCCCGTGGACATTTGCTCAGCATCCTCTTGTGTTGGATATGGATCAATCCGCCTGGGAGAGATGGATGGCACAGCTTGGTACTCATCAGATCCGTTGGTGGGTTCCGCACTGGGGGATTGAGACTAGGAGGGCCTTTCAGGAAGGGTCCTATGTGGTCAGAGTTCCAGGTTTGTCTTGGTCCTCTTTCTACATTCCGTCGCTTGTTTCCCGGCAGTTCGAGATGAAG
The DNA here is from genome assembly GCA_022495995.1 of Adenophora triphylla var. japonica. Lineage (NCBI taxonomy): Eukaryota > Viridiplantae > Streptophyta > Magnoliopsida > Asterales > Campanulaceae > Adenophora > Adenophora triphylla. The sequence continues at coordinate 141,906 of JAFEMH010003070.1, forward strand.
CAGGAGCCTTTGTTGGGCTGGGACGACCTTGCCACTGTGGAGGTAGCTCCTCTTTGTATGGCAGCTCCAGGTGCTCTTTTGTATTTTCTGAGGGTATGGAAGTATTCCGCTTTCCCTCCTGTGGTGCTCCTTAGACGTCGGGAGAGTGTCGTATTGACTACCCAGCACTGGCCCAGTATGAGCAAAGGCGTGTTAGGCGATCCCAAGTGGCTTTGGGGAGCAGGCGTGGAGCGATTCTGGGGCCCGATTGCCGTAGTAGCTATTGCCTTAGGAGTGCCGAAGCCTGGTCTGACCCTCAGGATGTTACTGTGAATGTGTGCCCAAATTTTGGATTCACGCGAGTTTGAAGACATCCGGTTTAATTTGAAAAACGGAGTCGCCACGCCATTTTAATTTCCTCAAAACTTTGAAAAAAAGGATTTTAGGGTTCGGAGGTTAAGTTACCCCTTGGAAAGAACGGATCGTCGTTCACCCAAGGTGCCTTGCCGTAGCAAGTCTCCCTAGATTCCGTTTATCGTGCTTGCTTGCATGCTTTCTTGTGTGCATGTGTTTGAAAAGAGGGAGGGATGTCCCAAGTTGTCTTCCGGACGTACAAACCATTTATTGGTTGTCGCTCGGGATTTCTTGGATTTTATGTATTCGGGATTTTGATCCCGTCCTCATCTTGGACTTGTGATCATCACTTTTTAACCTCGGGACTTGCTTGATCGAGAGAAAGACTCTCTTTTATAATCCAAAATGAGGTTCTTTAGGAAGGAGTGACCTTAGCCCATCAATCCTACACCTTAAGACGATTGATCTTATATATGCTTCATGCTCGTCTTAAGTGATAATCGAAGATATAGGGTTCAAGGTTATCCCTTTCTAAAGAGATTATGGCACCTTTTATGGAAGAAACGATGTAAGGATAGAATCTTTACACCGGTCCTTTCCGAAGGTTGCTAATGGGGACATGGGGGAATGCATGTAAAAATGACATTTTTAGTGAAAAGATGACATTTTTGGTTTGCAAAGGATGCTTTTGATTTGCAAAGGATGCTATTTATGTAAAGAAATGATTTTAATGCAAAGGATGCAACTTTATGTGGAAAAATAGTATTTTAGGTACAAATAATACATAAAGATGTTAAAAGGATGCCACTTTGATGTGAAGAAATGATTTTGAATGCGAAGGATGCATTTTTATGTATGAAAATGAGATTTTAGTGCAAAGGATGCTAATTTGAATGCAAAGGATGCTTTTTATGTATGAAAATGGTTTTTTAGGTGCAAATGATGCACCTTTATGTATGAAAATGGCATTTTAATAAAAAGATAGCATTTTTATGTACAAAGATACTATCTAAATTGCAGATAGACATCAGATTATAGCATGATGGGGGTTAAAATCAGATTACAAACTGAACAGATGAAGATTCTGCAAAATGGCCTAAGTTGTCGCGTGACATAGGTTGCCTATGTCGCGTGACATATTTAGCCACTTGCAGAGTCTTCAACAGCTGGGATCTACAGAGGTAACAAGGCATTAATATAGCCAAGTTACTTCACAAATAGATCTCAGAGAGCAAGTATTTCAATAATGAACACTTCAAGAGGGTATGGATATGGGGGATCCACACTCATCTTGAGTGTTCATGCAAGAAACAATGCCAAGCCGGAGCTTTTACATGAAATGGTATGCAATCAGATGTGGATCTAGGCAATATGATACTAAAGCATGCAACTTTAATCAGGATATATCATTATTAACACATTTAGCATATAGATCTCATGTATAATTAAGATAGGGAAAGGAAAAGGGTAGAAAATCGTTACCCTTGAAGACCACGACTTCCTATATCAAGTTAGATATAGGAGCCTTCAAACAGCAACCTCCGGGGACTGAGATCAAGCCTTGGTTCAATGAGAACCTTTGGTTCTTGATGTGTGTGGGAAGTGTGTGTGGGATTGGTTGTATGGTGGGTGATTTGGGAGGATTAGTGTAGTTTTGGGTGTATATGGGAAGAGGGAGTAGGCTTCTGGGCGTATTCTCTGTAGAGGGGCACTGAGGAGTGAAGGAGGGGTGCCTAAAATGAGAGGTAAAGGCCTCTATTTATAGTCTGTATGCATGGGCTTAGTATGTCGCACGACATAACAAGCCATAACCGTTTTCCTTCTAGAAACATGCAAGGTGTCAAGTTTCTAGAAGTCTTCTTGGTAAGTTATGTCGCACGACATAACAAGCCCCATCCAGTTCCTTCTAGAAACATGCAAGGTGGCAAGTTTCTAGAAGTCTTCATGGCAGGTTATGTCGCACGACATAACAAGCCTCATCCAGTTCCTTCTAGAAACATGCAAGGTGGCAGTCTTCTAGAAGGGAATTTTGCATAAAAGAAAAACGTGTTTCTTTTATTCCAAGCAGTCCCTTCAGCCCTTAAAAGGTTTGAAACATTTCCAGAATTGCCCCGGAACTCTAGGAAAGTCTGGGGAATTGCCGGGAAACTTGCCGGAATTGCCGGGAAACTTGTCGGAATTGCCGGAAAACTTAACCGGAAGGCATGAGCCAGATTTGGGTACTTACAGAAGCCCCTCGGCAACGTCACTTGCAGGGCGAGTGGGGTTGTCGATAGAAAAGGATCCGATCTGGCGAATGCCGATTGGGTGACCAAGTTGGTCGAGTGGCTGGACCTTTTATGAAAGGCTACCTACGTATCCCGGAGGAATCAAGCTAGGCCGTAGTTCGAACCTTTACTGAGTCGAAATGTTATTCCTTCATCTTGGAATAACGGAGATCGAAAGAGAGCGAAATGTTATTCCTTCAATCTGGAATAACGGAGATCGCGAGAGAGGTCGAAATGTTATTCCTTCATCTTGGAATAACGGAGATCGAAAGAGAGCGAAATGTTATTCCTTCAATCTGGAATAACGGAGATCGCGAGAGAGAGCGAAATGTTATTCCTTCAATCTGGAATAACGGAGATCGCGAGAGAAAGCGAAATGTTATTCCTTCAATCTGGAATAACGGAGATCGCGAGAGAGCGAAATGTTATTCCTTCAATCTGGAATAACGGAGATCGCGAAAGAGGTCGAAATGTTATTCCTTCATCTTGGAATAATGGAGATCGAAAGAGAGCGAAATGTTATTCCTTCATCCTGGAATAACGGAGATCGCGAAAGAGGTCGAAATGTTATTCCTTCAATCTGGAATAACGGAGATCGCGAGAAAGAATAGATTTTGTAAAGAAGTAGGAAGGACTCGATAATTTTTGTAAAGAAAGTGGGACGTACCTGATAATTTTTGTAAAGAAAGTGGGACGTACCCGATAATTTTTGTAAAGCAACGGGACGTACCCTGATAATTTTTGTAAAGAAACGGGACGTACCCTGATAATTTTTGAAAATAGAATTGAAAATGCCAAAGGCAAATAAAATGAGCCACAGGGGTAAATTTGTAAAATAGGTCATGGGGGCACTGGAGGGAAAACTAGATTGGAAATGCCAGGGGCACAAAGGGTAAAACAGGCCTATAGGGGACAAAATTGTAAAATGGAGCCTTCAGGGGCAAAATTGTAAAAACAAGCCACAGGGGCTTAGTATGTCGCACGACATAATAGGCCATGTGGACAGTTTATTTAAAAATTCGCACAGTCGTCATTTTGAAACTCAATTGAAATTGAAATTGAGAGGGAGGCGACAACGAGAAGAGAGAGAGAGTAACATCAGAGAGAACTCGAGAGGGATCGAGAGAAATCAAACATCTCGAGTCTGATTCAATTGGAGAAAATGCCTCCTAGATTGCGTCCGACCAAAAGGGGACCTCAACATGCCGAGTTGGCTACTCGACGGAAAGGGGTTCAGAGGAATCAAAGGCCGTTTCTTCCGGAAGCTCAAAGAGGAGATTTCTATCCGCAGCTCGATGAGCATACTTCGGATGTCAGGAAGAAAGATGTGGTAAGTAACCTAGGTTTTTGAAAATTTTTGATTTGGGTGAAATTGATTTGATTTTTTTTTCAGACTGCAACTATGAATTGTCAAGAATTGGCATGTGAACATTGAACTAATTGCATGAATCGACTGCAAATATGAATTGTCAAGAATTGGCATGTGAACATTGATTTGGATTGCTTGCATCTCTTTTTGTTATCAATAATTGCATTTTGACACTTATTATGTCTGCTTGTAACAGGTGTCGGCCCAGGCTTACAGGCATTTGACCAGGGCTTATACTGGCGCTGTGAGCATGATTGGCAAGCTCCAGAAGGGCATGAGCTTTTGGAAGAATCAGTGCCGCTCACAGGGTTCGATCGATATCTCTCCACCTGGCCAGCCGAGAAAGAAGAGGAGTCGCTCTGATGAAGTGGGCACCAGCGGGGGTATTAGTGGACCGACGCCTCGGACAAAGAATCCAAATGTGCCTCTTCACGGACCAGTTGAGATTGATGATGATGATGATGAGGATGGTGGGGCTGAGACAGCCACAGACTACGAGCTTGATTCTGTTGTCATCACTGAGCTTGATGACTATTATCGCATGGGGACCGTAGCCTACGAGGCACCTTCTGACGATCCGGATGACGAGCCTGAGGAGGCTGAGGACGATGATGAGGATGAAGATGATGGAGAGGATGATTCAGAGTAGCCCCCTTCCCCCCTAGATTATTATGACTTTTTGGTTATTGTACCCTTTTTGGGAAAACACATCATATTATTTTTGCTATGCACACCTTTTAGACTTGGTCTATTTTGGCATGTACATTGTTATCCCTTTTGTTGCACGCATTTATGAAATGATGATGGTATGGTAAATGGCTTGAATTGGGTGGCTTAAATGGATTTCTAGCTTGCATATGTACCAGGTAGATGAATGCATGGGTGTACACGGGGTAAATGAACCCTCCCCTATGCATTTGAGAAGTGGATGAGTGGTATTTGCAGCTTTTGACAAGTCGGGGAGTGCCCTGGGGAATACAGCACACTGCAGACTGCTGATGTCTGATGTTGGCTTATTATGTCGCGCGACTTAGTAAGCCAAGTGGCTAGTTTTGTCGCGTGACATAAGTAGCCTAAACTGCATTTTTCATTGCCTTTGGAATTGGACTGGAATTGCCAACATAGGTTGGAATTGGGTGACCAAAGGGATCACATGCCTGATCCTACCAGGGCAATGGCAAGGAGATGTCGGTCCCTTCCTATAAGGATGGAAACGAGGTGACCTAGGAGGTCAAACGGCCAATCCTACTAGGAATGTGCCAAATAAAAGGGGTGACCAATATGGTCAGATAGTTATACTTTTATGAAAAGCTATCTTACCACGGAGGAATGACGAAGGAAGAGGGGTGACCATAGCGGTCGGATGGCTATACCTTTGCGAAAAGCTTACGCACCATTGAGGAATGGGGAAAGAAAAAGGGTGACCAATGTGGTCGGATGGCTGGACCTTTATGAAAGGCTACCTACGTATCCCAGAGGAATCAAGCCTTGGTCGTAGTTCAAGCATCACTAGATAGTTAGGAACGATGTCTACGATTCTTGAGGTTTTGACAATTAATGGAGGTTGTCACCTGAGGAAGCTAAAGCTTACGTCACTATCGAGTAGATAGAGGCAGCTATAGCTGGAAAACTTGAGCATACTTCTCAATCTGTGATAGAGGTAGCTAAAGTTGGATTTTTGACAATTAGGAAACTGTCACCTGGCGTTATCTCGTTATAACGGAAGTAACGGAGGCGCTTTTGGGAGAAAATGTTATCATTAGCAATCGGCACGTTACTTGAGCCTAGGGGTGATTTTTTTTCTTGGAAACAATGGTAGGGACTGGGTCTGGATGTACATATGGAATGTGTTTGGAAATTGTTTAAGACGGGTTTCAAGCAAGTGGGGTCGTATCCCTTGGGTGCGAACTGAACTGCTGTTGTTGCTAATATGTTGTCAACGTGGACTAGAATTCCCTCTTGGGCTGAGACTGGGTTTAAAACTCGGATCTCGATGAATGTTCCTTTCTCACACTCTGGCATTTGAAGCTGATGCTGACAGGCTCTTACAACCAAAGACTAAAGCAGATGTCGAAGTGACCAAACCTCTCTTCTAGGGATGGATGCGACTTATTGGAGCCCCGGTCTGAGGAAGAACTTTCTGCAAAGCCCCATGTCTTATTAAAGCAAGGAAAGATCCTTTCATTTGGCAAAGCCCCAGTTGGATGAACTGAGTAGGCGAAGTTTTAGGTTACGAACAAGTGACTTGGTGAAACCCCAGTCTGGTGACCTAGCAAAAATCCCAATCTGATTGGTACTGCGGAAGTGATCCTGAGGTTGATCTGAACAAAACTGAATCCGTCTAGGGACCTAGTGAAGAACCTGATGCGAACCCCAAAAATGGCTAAAGAAGCCCCAGTTTAAAGGAATGCTTTGACAAAGTCCCAACCTTGAAGAGTTTCGAGGCAGCCCTAATGCGAATTGTAGCAGAAGAGGGAAAACCTATCCTTCTCTTTTTTTTTTCATTTTCTTTAGTCAATCAGTCAACTTTAAGGAGATGTGAAAGAAAAGATTTTATACATGCAGGGGCATATTTTTTGAAAGGTGGGAATAGATCCCGATTTTGTGTTATTCCGATGGCCTTATTCGATGTAGGCACAAAACTCGCTTTGGGTTTGACTCTTTTGGAAGAGTATAAGCGTAGAGAGGTTTGTAAAAGTGTATGGAAGCCCCTGCTGACAGAAAATTAGTGTTTAGCACTATTTTTCCTAAGATGTAGAAAAGGAAGACTTGTCAAGACATCTGAAAACTTGTGTTATTTACAATGATCACAAGATTGCTTAAAACCCTTTATTGATGTTCGGGTTATTCAGCCATTAATCTCGATATGAAAAAACATTTTGATTAATCATGAGGAGACAGTCAACCAATGTCGCGGATCAAGGTTGGCTGGTGTGAAAGAAAGGTTTGTGTATAGGGAGGTCATTGATGAGACCGGGTTTTCTGGGATCTGACTGTGTCTATGGGAGAGGTCATTTGATGAGACCGAATTTTCGGGAATTTGGATGTGTTTATGAGAAAGGTCATTTGATGAGACCGAATTCTCTGGGATTTGAATATGGTTATGACCGGACCATTTCTGGTTGCCTACGTTCCCTTCATTGTGAGGAGCTCAGGTCGCCGTAGTTCGTCTTTGGCCGGACTGTTTCAGGCTTTGGGATTTGTGGTTCCTTTAGTGAAAAGGCTTAGTATGAGATGATGAGGTGTGGGCCTCAGGATGATTCCTTTGCCAAGTCATTTTGGATGGCTGCTTCTGATTGCTTCCTCTTTCATTGGGGAAGAAAGGATTTGCACGTGCCTGCAGGCTTATGAAATGCTTCTGGCTTTGCTTCGACTGCCCCATTTTTATCGACAACTTTCATTCTTCGAGCTTTGATTTTGCCTGTCCGTCAAGCTTTTGATTGGCGGTGCTGGGTCCTTGGCCTCATTTTTTTTTTTTTTATGTGCAACCCTGTTTTTTGCCTAGACTGCCCTTTTTTGGGATTTTTCAGCCTAGCTGGGTATTACTCTTTTTGCACTACATTTTTTTTCTTTCTCTCTTTTTTTTTTATTTTCTGAAGCACCTGAGGGCCAAGGCGAGCCCCTGCTTGAACATTCTTGATACCCTTGAGGTCTAAGTCAAGCTCCTATGTTGTTGTCGACATGGGGTCAATCTTTCGAAGCTGAGTGGCCTCTTGTTGTCCCTTGATGTTGCCGCCGTCGTTGACTTGGTCAAGATGAAGGTGGGGACATGATTGGGACAGTGTATGGTTTGATGGAGGCCTTTTGTGGGGTAAGGAAAGTGTATGGGGAAGGCATTAGTTGACTTTCTCACACTGATTAATCGGAACGTGAATTATTTCGAGAGATTATTTTTTGAGCAATGCAAGTGATCATATAAAATAAAACCATTTCATTAAATGTAATGTAGGTGTGCAAATAATGTCTTAAGTCTAGCAAGAAAAGAAGAAGACTCTTTTATAGAAAATTAAAGATTAATTACAATGTCCGTGGAGGACTTGGTTGAAAGAGAAAAGTACTAGAACCTACGAAGGTTGACTGAGAGACTATATTTTTTTCTTAGTCTTACTTAAGGATAAGTAGACCCTAGTCTAGCTATTCTTCACTGGTTGGACTGCCAGGGAGCTTGAGCTTTCCTTCGTAGATCAACCATTGAATTTCTTTCTTCAGATCCAAACATTTGTCTGTCACGTGACCATAATGCTTGTGGTACTCACAGAACTTGGTCCTGTCAACTCTACCTGGGTTTCTTGGCTTATAATTCTCGAGAGGTGTGAGAAGGCCTCGTTTCACCAAATCGCCAAAAATTTTGCTCATGGGCATCCCAAAATCATGCTGACGTTTCTGACCTTGCACCTCCTGAATCGACCCCTTGCCTTAACTTTCTGTTTTTGGCCCATGGAGGTTCTCGAGCTTCCCGTCTTCTATCAACTTCTGGATCTCATTCCTCAAATAGCAGCAATCATCAGTGTTGTGCCTGGGGTATTGGTGGAAAAGACAATGCTTAGACTCATCCAACTGAACGTTGGGGTTCTTGGGCTTCCAATTCTCCAGTGGCTTTATCAGCTTTTCTTTCATCAGCTTTTCCAGCATCTTGCTTAAAGGCATCCCCATGTTGTCATAATGAAGGGAGCAGAGTTTTCAGGAAACATTATTGTTCTCAAGACTTGGATTTCCATTGTCCAGTTGGTTCCATTGTTGGATTTGGCTGAAGGAGGCTACGACACTCTTTCCTTTGTGAGGAACTGGTGCTGAGCTGGGTACGGTTGCTATTTGGTGTTGGTGGCATTGGGTTATACTTGGTGGAATCGATTCCTTGCCTGGTTCGACATCTTGGGTCAAGGGAGTATTGATACTCATCATGAGGTCAAACTTCTCCTGCATTTGTTTCACTTGCTCCATCAATATTGCCACATGGGGGTCAATGGGAACTCTCGAGTTACTGGAACTCGCAACAGGATTCTTATCAGTAGAGTGAACCACAGTAGCAAACTGGTGAAACTGACGGCTGGATTCATTAAGTCCGGTAGGTGACAGCTGAAAACCTGAATCATCCTTTGGCAACTCATGATTGCATTCAGGTGGGTATAGTGGCTTCAGAACATAGCCACATAGCTCGAACTGATTATGTGAAGCTGGAGTATAGACTGGCGGTATTCTTTGGCGGGAACAGGCGGGGTGAAGCCCAATCCGTTCTGAGGAGCTGAGGGCGATGGAGCCCTGATGAGCTGGGATGTTGGAAAGGACTGAGGAGGAGTGGTCCTTGGCAAGGGATTGCATGTGGATGGGGGAAGGTATTGGCTGTAGGATGGAAGGTCTTGGTTATAGGATGAAGGGACTGAGATCACTGTTTCTGAAGTCTCATCTTCGACCACTACTAGAGAACCGTTCGACTCAACTGTTACCTGAATTCCATGACGACGGAGTGCGTCGATAAGCATGGCTTGCTGATCCTCATGAACCGTATGGGCATTTTCCAAAGCCAGGACTAACTCTTCCTTCCTAACCATCTGATTTCCTGCACCCTCACCGTTTTCATCCAAATCTGCCATTCGACTCTACGAGCCGACAAAGCGACGATTACGCCGAACTGTCGAATCCTAAGGTTTTCTCAGACCTGAAAAGCCGCTGACCCGGTATTCTCGCCCACTTCTTTCTCGCTGCGGGAAAGGGATAGGGAAAGTTTAGACTCGGGGATAGGTAAGGTTTAGACTTGAAGGTAAGTGTTTGGGCTGAAGGCTCAAGTAACATGCACTTATCGCTTGAGTTTTGCTTAAAACACATTATCTCCTAATCCTAATTGATCGGAAAATATGAGACCTTGAAAGGTCAAGATTGAAAATTGGGGATCGGACCGAGGAGGTCTCGACTAGGGATTTGACCATGAAAGGTCGAGATGGGAAAATCGGAAATCGTATCGAGGAGGTCTCGATTAGGGATTTGACCATGAAAGGTCGAGAGATGGAAAATCGGAAATCGGACCGAGGAGGTCTCGATTAGGGATATGACCATGAAAGGTCGGGAGATGAAAGGTCGGGAGATGGAAAATCGGAAATCGGACCGAGGAGGTCTCGATTAGGGATTTGACCATGAAAGGTCGAGATAGGAAAAATCGGAAATCGGACCGAGGAAGTCTCGATTAGGGATTTGACCATGAAAGGTCGAGACAGGAAAATCGGAAATCGGACCGAGGAGGTCTCGATTAGGGGTTTGACCATGAAAGGTCGAGACAGGGAAATCGGAAATCGGACCGAGGAGGTCTCGATTAGGGATTTGACCATGAAAGGTCGAGACAGGAAAATCGGAAATCGGACCGAGGAGGTCTCGATTAGGGATATCAGAGATAGGACCATGCAATTATGATTCCGTTAATTGTTCAAGTTTACTTAAAAAATGTCTTTTATTTATTCCTATTTGGTTGGAAAAGGGGGTTTTCCCTTCTTTTTCGCAACTACTCTAGATCCTGGATCAGTGGGTTCCGTCACTACGTCTATAAGCCCCTCGTATTCCACCTGTATTTCGACCTCCCAGGGTGGACAGCCCCGGGCGAGGGTCCTATAGGGCACGCGGATCCCACCGACCGAGAGAGAAGAACGCTCCTAATGGGTCTAGCGGGTCACAGGAACTTTTAACGCGCGAGCGATGCGAATTATAGTCAAAGCAATACCGGGAAAGTCTCGTCTTTCAGCCTTGATAGAATTTCGGCAGAATTTCGCTTGCGCGATTGACGTTTTGACTTTTCGGTAATGTCCGAGAAGATAATAGGCATGGGTCGGCGGTAAAAGCCGGATGACACAGTGTCACATTGAACTTCGTTGCATACGCCGTGCGTGAGTCAAAATCGAAGTCAATGCCGGGTTAAGATCTTGCCAATTTTTCCTTGTCGGAATTTTGGCTGAGCTTCGCTTGAGCGAAAGATCTTTGGATTTTCTTGGCAAGGACTCGGTCTCGACTCTTACGCATTCCGTGCAGGTCAAGGTCAAAGTCAATGTCGGAGTCAAGGTTCAACCAATTTTTCCTTGTCGGAATTTTGGCAGAGTTTCGCTTGTGCGAAGGACCTTGACTTTCGTTATGGACTAAGGCTTGACCTTTACGGGGATATGCAACTGGGCTATATGACACGGACTAGACCAAAAACCAACCAAAAGTCATGGTTTTTTGAAACGTGTGACACGGACTGTGCATTGGTCGACACTGCCATGGGGAGTTTGGGATGATTCCGTGCGCGCCCGGGAGCATCGTAAGGCTGTCCGTGACTGCAGCTGATAAACCATCCCGGGTTTAAAGGGACGTGCGTGCAAAGTGTACAGGATATATAAGGTGCGCGTAGTGTGCGGTCTCCTAAAAATGTTCCTTTTTTGAGTTAAAACAGAGATTTTCATAAATGTGTTTTAAAGGAATGATTTTTGGGACGGGGAAAATGCAACAGATAAGGCACGTAAATTTTAAGGAGCCCCGGTCAGTCTTAGAACTGAATAGCCCCAAGGCTGCCAAGGCCGCGAGATTAACCTCAATTTTCTGGTGGAATTGCCACTGAGGCCGTCCGGTCGAGAATCCAAGGAGGATTGAGCCGTGCGGCTTGCATGGATCAATTTTCCAGGTTCCACTCCTTTGCTATTTCGGGTTGTTTCCCGTTCAAAGTATGCACAAATCCCAAGATGCAAATGATGCAATGCAAGGCAAAGAAAGCAAGCAAAATAAACGGAATCCGCGATGGGAGTCTAACCCACTCAAAGGGAAAATCTTTATTTTATTATTTTTTCGAAAAGGGATACCGGTACGTGGGATTGTTAAACCACCGTTTATCCAAAGCCCCGGGATAGGGAGCGATACAGGAAGGTTAGTGGTTTCCACCTATATACCAGGTATCGTTTATTTTAAAAATGAAAGCTTTTCTCCATTGGGATGTCCCCAGCGAAGTCGCCAAACTGTGAATGTGTGCCCAAATTTTGGATTCACGCGAGTTTGAAGACATCCGGTTTAATTTGAAAAACGGAGTCGCCACGCCATTTTGATTTCCTCAAAACTTTGAAAAAAAGGATTTTAGGGTTCGGAGGTTAAGTTACCCCTTGGGAAGAACGGATCGCCGTTCACCCAAGGTGCCTTGCCGTAGCAAGTCTCCCTAGATTCCGTTTATCGTGCTTGCTTGCGTGCTTTCTTGTGTGCATGTGTTTGAAAAGAGGGGGGGATGTCCCAAGTTGTCTTCCGGACGTACAAACCATTTATTGGTTGTCGCTCGGGATTTCTTGGATTTTATGTATTCGGGATTTTGATCCCGTCCTCATCTTGGACTTATGATCATCACTTTTTAACCTCGGGACTTGCGTGATCGAGAGAAAGACTCTCTTTTATAATCCAAAATGAGGTTCTTTAGGAAGGAGTGACCTTAGCCCATCAATCCTACACCTTAAGACGATTGAGCTTATATATGCTTCATGCTCATCTTAAGTGATAATCGGAGATATAGGGTTCAAGGTTATCCCTTTCTAAAGAGATTATGGCACCTTTTATGGAAGAAATGATGTAAGGATAGAATCTTTACACCGGTCCTTTCCGAAGGTTGCTAATGGGGACATGGGGGAATGCATGTAAAAATGACATTTTTAGTGAAAAGATGACATTTTTGGTTTGCAAAGGATGCTTTTGATTTGCAAAGGATGCTATTTATGTAAAGAAATGATTTTAATGCAAAGGATGCAACTTTATGTGGAAAAATAGTATTTTAGGTACAAATAATACATAAAGATGTTAAAAGGATGCCACTTTGATGTGAAGAAATGATTTTGAATGCGAAGGATGCATTTTTATGTATGAAAATGAGATTTTAGTGTAAAGGATGCTAATTTGAATGCAAAGGATGCTTTTTATGTATGAAAATGGTTTTTTAGGTGCAAAGGATGCACCTTTATGTATGAAAATGGCATTTTAATAAAAAGATAGCATTTTTATGTACAAAGATACTATCTAAATTGCAGATAGACATCAGATTATAGCATGATGGGGGTTAAAATCAGATTACAAACTGAACAGATGAAGATTCTGCAAAATGGCCTAAGTTGTCGCGTGACATAGGTTGCCTATGTCGCGTGACATACTTAGCCACTTGCAGAGTCTTCAACAGCTGGGATCTACAGAGGTAACAAGGCATTAATATAGCCAAGTTACTTCACAAATAGATCTCAGAGAGCAAGTATTTCAATAATGAACACTTCAAGAGGGTGTGGATATGGGGGATCCACACTCATCTTGAGTGTTCATGCAAGAAACAATGCCAAGCCGGAGCTTTTACATGAAATGGTATGCAATCAGATGTGGATCTAGGCAATATGATACTAAAGCATGCAACTTTAATCAGGATATATCATTATTAACACATTTAGCATATAGATCTCATGTATAATGAAGATAGGGAAAGGAAAAGGGTAGAAAATTGTTACCCTTGAAGACCACGACTTCCTATATCAAGTTAGATATAGGAGCCTTCAAACAGCAACCTCCGGGGACTGAGATCAAGCCTTGGTTCAATGAGAATCTTTGGTTCTTGATGTGTGTGGGAAGTGTGTGTGGGATTGGTTGTATGGTGGGTGATTTGGGAGGATTAGTGTGGTTTTGGGTGTATATGGGAAGAGGGAGTAGGCTTCTGGGCATATTCTCTGTAGAGGGGCACTGAGGAGTGAAGGAGGGGTGCCTAAAATGAGAGGTAAAGGCCTCTATTTATAGGCTGCATGCATGGGCTTAGTATGTCGCACGACATAACAAGCCATAACCGTTTTCCTTCTAGAAACATGCAAGGTGGCAAGCTTCTAGAAGTCTTCTTGGCAAGTTATGTCGCACGACATAACAAGCCCCATCCAGTTCCTTCTAGAAACATGCAAGGTGGCAAGTTTCTAGAAGTCTTCATGGCAGGTTATGTCGCACGACATAACAAGCCTCATCCAGTTCCTTCTAGAAACATGCAAGGTGGCAGTCTTCTAGAAGGGAATTTTGCATAAAAGAAAAACGTGTTTCTTTTATTCCAAGCAGTCCCTTCAGCCCTTAAAAGGTTTGAAACATTTCCGGAATTGCCCCGGAACTCTAGGAAAGTCTGGGGAATTGCCGGGAAACTTGCCAGAATTGCCGGGAAACTTAACCGGAAGGCATGAGCCAGATTTGGGTACTTACAGTTACGAGAGACACTTTGTTTGACTACGAGACCAGAGTTGACCGACTGACGGGGAGAGGTTCCCTTTTGCAGACTAGCACGGAGGAGATCCAAGCCGAAGCACGGGCGAATGAAGCCCTGCGAGCTGCTGGATTGTTTGACTCTACTGGGAGGACCCCTGATCTCGGACTGAGAGAGACAGAGATGGCTCGCGTGGAGCGAAAGAAGACTCGCCGGGGACGAGGGAAGAAAGGGAAGAATGGCGAGGGGACAAGCGCAGATGGCACGGAATGACCTCCTAGGTATCCACTCATTGCATTTGTAAACACATTATTTGTTAAATGTATTAAGTGTCTTTTAGCATGTTGTGAACTTGAGAGTAGACTGTGCTTGAACTCATCAAGGAATGTTGTAATTGTTAGTGATTTGTGATTTACTTTTAAAGCTTTGTCGAGACGCAAGATCTCTTGTTCGCTTTTGTTTCTTTTGTGAGCCTCGACGGCGTCCATCCTTGGACTTCTCTGTTGCATTTGCGGACTGAAGCGACCTGGGCCTTGACGGCAATCCCCTTTTATTGGGCTTTGTGTTTGGCTGAGAGGTTGGATGATCCCCTGACAAGTTGTTTTGACGGTCTTTTCCGTGACTTCCTTGCCTCTTGCTTGTCGGCGCTGGGTCCTTGACCTTCCTTTTTTTTTGTAGCTTCTGTTTGAGCTCTTTTTTTTAAGCTTATGCTTGAGCTCTTTTTTTTTTTTGAAGCGCGTAAGGGCGAAGGCAAGCCCCTAGCTTGGAGTTGACATGGGTCAGTCATTTGATGCCGAGTGACCTTTTGATGTCCTTTGATGTCGCCGCCGTTGTTTTGACTTGGTCAAGGTGATAGTGGGGGCATGCTCTTGGAAAGTGTGTAGCTTGATGGAGGTCTTGGTTGACATTCAAACTTTTGACTTTTTTGTGTGTTTTTAGACCGGACCAATTAAGATTGCCTACGTTCCCCCGGACTAGAGGGCTCAGGTCTGCGTAGTTCGACACTACATGGAGTGCCAAGAGATGCACAGTTGTTCTTCTTTAGGCGAAGTATCTGCGAAGTTTGCTTCCGTTGACTGGATTCATGAAGGGATTGCCGTCTAGGTGCATCGGCTTCATAGCACCTCCGGAGAAGATCTTTTGAACCACGAAAGGGCCGATCCATGTTGGTTCCCATTTTCCCAGTGGGTTGGTTCGAGTGGGAGGCTTTTCTTTGAGTACCAGATCGCCTTCCCTGATGTCTCGGGACTTGAATTTCTTGTCAAAAGCTCTAGCCATCCTGCTTTGGTAGGCTCAGACGTGTTCCATGGCCTTTAGTCGTCGCTCGTCTAGCAGAGCCAATTCGTCGTGTCGGCTTCGGAGCCATTCGACTTCATTGATTTCATTTTCCAGCAGTACTCGGAGTGAGGGAATTTCCAATTCAATGGGAAGGACTGCTTCCATCCCGTATGTCAGGGCGAATGGGGTTTCTCCCGTGGGCATTACGGCCCGATGTTTGGTAGCCCCAAAGTGCAAGGTGCAGCTTCTCGGGCCAATCTCGTCCTCGGGTGGTCATTTTTCGAATGATCCGTTCAAGGGTCTTGTTTGCTGCTTCTACGGCGCCGTTCATTTGTGGCCGGTAGGGAGAAGACTTGTGGTATGTGATCTTGAATTCGGCCAGCAGTCTGTCGCATTCTCCCTCGAAGTGGGTGCCGTTGTCTGATATAACTTCATTTGGGATGCCGTATCGGCATATGATGTTTTCCTTGAGGAAATGCGCGACTTTCTTGGAGGTGAGCACCTTGTAGGACTTGGCTTCGACCCATTTGGTGAAGTAGTCGATGGCTACTAAGACAAACTCGTGGCCGTTGCTGCCTGGCGGAGCAATTTTCCCGATGTCGTCAATTCCCCAAGTAGCGAAGGGCCAGGGAGTAGTCATGCAGTAGAGATCGTGAGAAGGTAGATGATTGAGGTTGGAGAACCGTTGACACTTGTCGCAGCTTCGAACAAAGTGGATGCAGTCTGCCTCCATGGAGATCCAGTAGTAGCCCATCCTGAGAATGATTTGCATTAGGGCCCTGGCGTTCATGTGGGGACCGCAAGCCCCATTGTGGACTTCGTTCATGAGCTCGCTTGCTTCTTCCTGGCTGATGCAGCGTAGGAGTGGTCCTTGGTAGCGTTTCTTGTATAGCATGTCCCCAAGGATGACAAAGTGAGAGGCGAGGTGTTTTAGGGCCATGACGCTCTTGGCTTTGGCTCCTTCCCTGCGTTGACCTTCCTCGTTCATGAAGGCGGTTTCCCCATTTTTAAGGTATTGGGAGGTCTGAACTGTGCTGGAAATGGCTTCGGACTGGCGTCTCTTTGGCTCTTCGGCAATTTCGCAAATCGCTGTGATTAAAACCTCCTCGACAGTTTGGGCCCGGTTTTTCTCTCGTTTGACAACATGCTTAGATGTTTGCTTGATGCATTTATTCAATTAATGTGTTTGCTTCTTTGTGTAGATGAATTGTTATTAACTGTTTTGATTAGTTAACTCATCATTTGTTAAAGATGCAATGAAAGGATATTTTAGAAAGGTCGGACCTTTTATTGAAAGCGCAAAGACTGTACATTGTTGATTATGGACTCACGATTTTCCGGCGTAGAGCCATCAGATGACTCGAAAGACATGAATTCACAGACAACACGACTCGAAGCTAGACTATAGGCGACGAGGGATTGGACCAGGCTTCATTACTCTTGGCAGGCTGTAGCTCTAGAGGGAGTGGCGATGGCTTTGGTGGCCAATCTTCAGTTGGCACGGATCTCGGAGGATAGCTTGCATGTGGTTCGACTTCAAACCAGATCGCGGAGGTTTTTGGTGGCTCCCCTGATGATGTACCTTCATTAGTGTTGTTGCCCATCCTTGGGGGACCTTGATGATAGAAGTCGCTGAGGGCTACCTCCAGGAGGGCAAAGCATTCGCTGATTCGGAGTTGATTCTTGCTGATATTGATCATTTTCATAGAATCTGCCTCTTTATCTGGGATCTTTGCTTGGACGACATTTACAATGTCAGACTCGAGAGGGCATGCTATCTCTCCTTCCCAGATTAGGCTTTGGAGGAGGTTGCGCCACCGTTCATCTAGGTCCGACACCGGGATGTTGAATTGGACTATGCTGTGATGGCTGTCCCCGTGAGATTCGAGAGTATCAGCCAGAGGGTTGTCCTGTACCAGTGGGTCGGTGATGAGCCAGTCTGCAAGAGGGTTCTCGGCGAAGTAGGGGTCTACTCCTCGATCAATCTCCATCTGGGCGTCCATCTCTTGATCCTCTCTTAAGCATTCTTCACAGTCCCATATGTCGGAGTTGTCGTCTTGACCCATGAGCTCTTCGATCTCTAGCTCATCGCGGCTTAGAGCGTGGA
Source organism: Adenophora triphylla var. japonica (assembly GCA_022495995.1). Lineage (NCBI taxonomy): Eukaryota > Viridiplantae > Streptophyta > Magnoliopsida > Asterales > Campanulaceae > Adenophora > Adenophora triphylla. The sequence continues at coordinate 159,461 of JAFEMH010003070.1, forward strand.
TGTAGGGATCCACTTCGTAGCGGGACAGGACTGGTGACTCATCTGCAGAAGAGTATTCGGTCATGTCGGGACCTTCTTCTGGGTCGTAGCTTGCTGGCCAAGCGCTTGCCATTGTGCTGCTTCCGCGAATTACCTCGAGCATTCCATTGGCATTGATGAATTTCACGCATTGGTGAAGAGTAGATGATACCGCTTTCATCTGATGTATCCAAGGTCGTCCCAGCAAGGCAGAGAAGGTTGGTTTAATTTCCATGACTTGGAACTCGACCGACTCCAGTTGTGCATCAAATTGGATCCTCAGATTGATGACTCCTACGATTGTTCGTGGAGTGGCGTCATAGGCTCGGATTATCAGGGGCGAAGGTCTTATCAGGGAGCGATCGATGCGGAGTTGTTTCAGTGTGCTCAAGGCAATGATGTTGACTGCGGAGCCGTTATCAATCAAGACGTTCGGAAGGAAGAACATCTCTATCTTTATGAGGATGAGGAGGGCCTCGTTGTGTCGATTCTCACACATCGGAAAATCATCGTCTGTGAAGGCTAGACCGTTCCCCGCGCTGCCATTTGACTCAGTCTCCTCTGGGGAGCGTTCGATCCATCTATTGGTGTGCCATGGTCGGGGCAAAGATCGTAGGGAGACAGTTGCCCTTTGGCATTCTTGTCTGGATTCCCGGTCACGAGACCGTTTGACTCTGGTTTCACGTTCCCAGTCATAGCGGGATAGCATGCTGACGGTTTCAGAAATTGCAGGGGGTCTGCTCTCGCTTGGAGTTTTGTCGAAGGCTATCGTGTTCACCCTGTCGTTCCGGGGGAATGGATTTCCGATGGTATTGGGGCTATGAGGGCGTTCCAACTTTCCTTCTTCGATTAGCCCCTGGACTACCTGCTTTAGCACAAAGCAATTGTCGGTGGTGTGGTCGGGGTAGTTGTGGAAGGCGCAGTGCTTGCTCATATCCATGTTGGGCTTGGGAGTCTTTGGTTGGAAATTCTCGATAGGCTTGAGAAGATTTTGCTTTACCAAAGCTTCAAATAATTGGCCCAGGGGCATTTCGAGGTTGTCAAAATGCTGGAACTGTGGGAAGCGAGGGGGATTGTTATTCCTTGGGGCTGCTTGATCACGGTTTCCTTGAGCTCCGTTCTGGATGTAGTGTACCGTTTCGGCTGCTTCTTTTCCTTTGTTCGGGACAGGTGCTGAAGTTGACAGGTTTGTCCGATAGCGGTAAGACGAAGCAGGGGTTGCTGTTGTCTTCTGAAGGCTCAGGGTCTTCTCAAACTTAGTTTCGGCGTTGACCATGGCACGGAGATCCGGATAGAAGTGATGGCTAATCAAGGTCCTCAGGGATGGCTTGAGGCAAGAATGGAAAATGTCCATCTGCTCTTCTTTGGAAAGTGGATCCATTATCTCACTAAGCTTCCAGTTCCATCTTTTGTAGAACTCGCCTACTGGTTCATCATCCTTTTGCTCGGTGGCTTGCAGATCGTGGCGGTTTGTCTCCCACTCAAGGTTGGCGTGGTACTTCTCCATGAAGATCTCACTGATTTGGTCCCATGTGGAGCGGTTTTCTGCCTTTACGTTAAGGAACCACCTTAGCGCTGTGGACTTAAGAGAATGCTGGAAGTGATCCGCCATTTGTTGAGGGGTTGCCCCTTTGGATCTCATTCCCAAGACATAGGTGTCGATGTGGGTTTTTGGGCATTCTGTCCCGTCAAACTTTTCCATTTCCGGCATCCTGAATTTCGGAGGGAGCGGGACCACCTTGCTTGGATCAGTGGGCAGGAGGGAGTCCTTCTAAGAACTAGATAGCTTGCCTTGCATGTCCTTCATTTGCTCGATCAGCCAAGCCATGTGGGGATCGGCAGGTTGAGGTGGGTTACCGTTTTCGGGAATGGAAACCGAAGATGGAGGTGGATTGGCTGAGGGAATCGCCATTCGGGAGTCTTGGGGAGGTAGTTGAGTATATACCAACCCATACCCTGGAGTGTTGAATTTAAGGGCGTGATTTCCAGGTCCGCTAAGGGTTGTGTTTGGGAATTGGGGAAATGATTCATTAGCCCCAAGTGGCAGACCAACAGGTGGCAAGCTTGAGATGTCGGGATATCCGCTCGGGATGCCTGTCCCAGGGGACTTTTGATTGTGGCTACGAGGCTCATATAGAGGCAGAGGATTGAATCCTGGGGGATACCGAGATGCATTGGGATCAGCGGAAGCGAGGCACGTATGTGTGCTTTGTGTCTGAGCTTGGTGTGTGGCGGAAGGCCCAGCTTGTCTTGAGGCGGGCATGTCGGAGCTGCTTGACTGATGCCTGAGGGGAGCTTTGAGCGAGAGCTGCTTTGCGTTACTAGGATCTCGTAGCTTGGCGGAGGCGGGACCTGCTGATAGCTTTAAGAAACCGGGGGAGCCGGTATTTCTTCGTCTTCTATGAGAACGAAGGTTCCGTCAGGTTGGGGAACTGCAACAGTTCCTCGAAGACGCAGGGTGTCTACGATCCAGTCTTGTTGCTCTTCTTGGCGCTTCTTGATAGTTTTGAAGGCTCGCAGCACCTCCTCCATTGTCTGAAGGTTCCTTAGTGGCGGGGTTCCGTTTCCCTCACTGTTATCTGTTGATCCCGTCATGGGGGAGTAGCGGATGGTGCGGACCGTTGAACTGGAAGGGCCATCGGACCTTGTGACCTTGATACTGAAAAGGCGGCTCCCGGGTATTCTCAACCACTCTCGGTTCGCTGGAGGGGGTGACGGGTAAGGTTTAGACACGGGAAGGCCTTTCGGGATAAGGGGGAAAGCTCACGTGACATGCAATTTCTGCTTCTTTTATTATGTTTTATTTTTAATTTTTTTTTAATTTACTTAAAACATGTTTTCTCAGAGTCCTAGAAGGTCGGAAAAGATTGCTCTTCTTTTTCGCAACTATGCTAGATCCTGGGTCAGTGGAGACCATATGTGCGGCTATAAGCCCCTCGTTTTGCACCTGTATTTCGACATCCCAGGGTGGACAGCCCCGAGCGAGGGTCCTATAGGGCAAGCGGTTTCCACCGGCCTAAAAGAAAAATCGAACCTAAGGACCGAGCCTGTCATGTTCGTTTTAATGCGTTAGCCATGTGAATAGTGAGCCGAGTCGGCCATTGAGTCAAGATCGGGTCAAGAGTTCGGCATGACCTCTCTTTACCTTGCTTGCGCAAGGGATCTGTGATGTTAGGCGTTGGCTGGGTCATATCGTCATGGCTGACGTATTAAAGGCTTGATGACATGGTGTCACGTGGGCATGGATGTAGATCCGGGACGGAACATCGTGCAGGTGTAGCTTCAAAAAATCAAGATCGGAGTCAAGATTTTAGCATGACCTTTCATCGCTTTGCTTGCGCAAGGGATCTTGAGTTCGAGCTTCGACTCGAAAATGGCCGGCGTGGGATATGTATCCGAGGCTTGTATGACACGGGCGGGTAAAAACCAATCGAGTACGGGACAGAGTGTGACTCAAGACTCAAACGTGCGGGGTTGACGCTTGGCTAGGATGGGATGTTTGGAATGATCCCGTGCGCATCCAAGAGGCCTAGGAAGACCAAACGGACTGCAACTGAGACCACTCCGGGTTAAGGGTTGTAGTGTGCAGTGTATCCGACGCAGCAGTGCGCGTAGCGTGCGGTGTAACCGAGGCAGCAGTGCGAGTAGCGTGCGGTGTAATCGAGGCAGCAGTGCGAGTAGTGTGCGGTTTATAAAATTATTTTTCTGAGTAAAACAGAAGTTTTTGAAGAATTTTAAATATATGTACACAGATGTATATTGATGCATTTTTTTTGTATTTTTATTTTTTTTGTAAAATAAAAAGTAAAGCACATGCACACACACACAACAGTTAAAGAAATGGGTAAAATGAAAGTTTGACCCTCATCATTGTTTTAAAAATCTTTTGTTTTTTTTTATTTAAAAGTTTTTAAAACAAATCCTCCCCAGCGGAGTCGCCAACTGAAATTACCCGGGATCCGGCTCGCGCGCGGATTTGGCCCCGGCCATCTCCCATTTGTGAATGCGTTCGCGTTTTGGAAGTCGCCCGGATCCGATAGGCAGCGCGATCGCGCCCCGGCATCTGGCTCGTTCTGTTTTGCGTGTTGGAGGTGTCTCGCTGTGTTTTGCTTGTAGAGTCGCCACGCCGTTTTTATTAAGCCCAAAACATTGAAAAAGGGCATCAGTTTAAAAATAAACTATTTTTTGTGTGATGAAATTTTTGAGTTCGGAGGTCAGATGACTCCTCGGGAAGAGAATATTAGAATATTAGAATATTAGAGATCACCCGAGTCGCCTCGTAAAAACGAGTCTTTCGGTACCCTTATATTCTTTAACTATTGTGTGTGTGTGTGTATATGTGCTTTTAAAAATGCATGTTGTGTCGGATGTCTACATTGTACACTGCTTTATAGAAATATATTGAAATAGTGTAGGAAGAAAGCCTTACCAATGTTGGTTCGTGTCGGTCTTCCGCGGGGGAATAGTGTTTGCGGATGGAATAGTGTTCCGGTACGGACCGGGATTGCTTCGGGATGAGCCGGTTGTCTGCGGACAGAGTTTCGGCGTGCGTGGGGATTGCAGGTTGCGTTCGGGCAGAGGTTCGGCGTGCGTTAGGATCGCAGGGATCACTAGGACAGAGGTTCGGTGTGCGTTGGGATGGCAAGAGTCACTCGGGCAGAGTTTCGGCGTGCGTTCGAGTTGCCGGTTTGACTCGGAAAGAGCCGGGATGCCTCAGGAAAGACCAGGCAAGGCCTCGGAGTACCTCGAGAGTGCCTCGGGACAGCACGGGAGCATCACGAGAGCGCTCGGAGAGGCTTCGGAGCACCACAAGGGAGCTCGGAAGGATCCGAAAGGGGCCGGGAGTGCCTCGAGAGGACTTAGAGGGGTGCCAGAAGGCTGGGGGAGAGGAGATAAGAGGGAGATGTGTGAAATGAGGGAGGGGAAGCCCTCTATTTATAGTACTCAGATTTGTGCAATAAGGTCCGTACGGACCTTACAGGTAATCCAAGTTTTTGATTTTCCTCGATTTGAGGGAATATGTGGACTTTAAGAAGATTCAGCAATGATGGTGTCTGGTTGCAATAAGGTCCGTACAGACCAACCTTGCATGCAATAAGGTCCGTACGGACCAATCATGTAGCTGAGTAATTATTATTCTCGGGATTTGAGGGAATAACTTGGACTTTAAGAGGATTCAGTAATCATTAACACAAAGAGGTCCGTACAGACCACATTTGCTTTTCCCATTTCTGAAAAATTCCTCTGAAGTCCTTTTGTGCTTCTTTGTCCCAGAAAGGTCCCTCCCTTGGTTTGGTTGGGGTTTTTTTGAGGGTTTTGAGTGTCACGGGTCTTCGAGACTGCGTTTGTGAGTCTACGGTGTTTCCCATGTGCTCGGAAGAGGGTGATCCAGATTGGGGTACTTACATCATGTTATAAGAGAAGGGACCTACAAAATGAAGACCCCTAATGGACAAGAGCTAATACACCCATGGCACTCCGACCACCTTCGGAGATACTATCAGTAATTTATAGCAATGTTTTATCTTCGTTAGTAGGTTAGATTTAAATTCTCAGCAATTTTTCTAGTCTTAAGCTAGAGTAGGATTGCGGTTTGATGTAATCACAATTTCAGTAAATAAACTTAGTATTTGTTATGGCAAGTCGAGCAAGTACTACGACAAGCATGGCAATCTACTCAACGCACTAAATGGGTGAAATGCCCATCTCCTTAAGACGGGCACTATTGCTCGTACTAAATGGGTGAAATGCTTATCTCCTAAAGACGAGCATCATTGCTTGCACTGAATGGGTGAAATGCCCAAGTTTTAAATATGGACACCATCGCTTGAACTAATTGGGTAAAATTCCCAATTCCTTAAAACGGACACCTTGCCCCCACTAAATGGGTGAAATGCCCATCTCCTAAAGACGAGTACCATTGCTCGCACTAAATGAGTGAAATGTCAATCTACTAAAGACGAGCACCATTGCTCGCACTAAATGGGTGAAATGCCCATCTCCTAAAGACGAGCGCCATTTCTCACACTAAATGGATTAAATGCCCATCCTAAAGACGAGCACCATTGCTCACACTAAATGGGTGAAATGCCCATCTTCTAAAGACCAGCACCATTGCTCGCACTAAATGGGTGAAATGTCCATCTCCTAAAGACGAGTGCCATTGCTCACACTAAATGAGTGAAATGCCCATCTCCTAAATACGAGCATTAGTGCTTGCACTAAATGGGTGAAATGCCCAACTCTTAAAGACGGGCACCATCGCTCGCACTGATCGGGTGAAATGCCCAAATCCTTGAAATGGGCACCTTGCCCAAACTAAATGGTGAAACGCCAAAGTCGAGCACCCATCTCGGCTTAACAGAATCAAGTGACTATCATTGTAAGACGGGCACCAAGTCTATGCTACATTGACAAAACAATTCAACAAAGCAAACACAAGTAAACTAGCAATTCAAATAAGCAAGCAAGAAAGAAGGAGAGCACAAGTATGAAAACAAAAGTACATCATATTATAAAGGAACTAGCAATGCCTCCCTAAAACCCAGTCTAAGGCATGCTAGTCAAAATATATTGTATTGCCTCCCATAAAATGGGCCAAGGCATTTAAACAGAAAAGAAAATGGTGGAACTTGTTTGAATTACAACATGAGAAATAAAAAAACAATCAGGGTTGATCGGCATCTCTAAACAGGTCCTCTTGCTCGACCTCGCCCCCAGGAATAATCACTTGATCAGCATCTATTCAGGTCACCGGGAATATCCAAACCACTGGATTTGGGCTGATACGATGTTTTTGGCATCATCAATCCTCTATGTGAAATAGTAAATGCATTAATCATATTTCTTATTAAAGATATTATAGCAACTTATCACTAGTATATGATAAAAGATGATAATGGACTATGGTTTGGCATGTTTGAGTCATGGTCTGGGCGCAATCTAAATTATGGTATGTAAAATGGTTTGGACTTCGGTTTGGACCACAAAAAAAATCATGCTTTAAATCAAATCGAACCAAATCATATCGATTTGGTTCAGCTCAGTCTGGATTCTTTCATGATTAAGCTCGATTTGAGATTTATTCAAATCGACTACTAGCGGTTCAACCTCTAAATTTGCTCAAACTGAGCTAAATCGAATCATTTACACCCCAAGGTTATAGAGTATCAGTTTGTGAAGGTGTCAGTGTTAGTGTTCAAAGGTACCAGTATTAGGGTTAAACAATGTCAGTTTTAGTGTTTACATTATATCAAAAGGAAAAAAATCATTAGTAAAAAAATTATATAAAACATTGTCACCCATAAACAAATGCACTGGCATTAATAAACACACGCACGGGCATTTGACACACAATTACACATTAATTGACACTTTATTACACATTTATCGGCACTTTATTATACATTCACCGACACTCTCTTAGAAATTAGGGAATTTTACCCATAAGTTCCTTTTGTAATAAATCAATTCCCCTCAAGTTTTTCATTAATTTAAATGCCCTATAAGTTATTTTCAGTATTATAATATACTGTATTCTATATGATATATTTAAAAATTATGATACAGTCGTCGGATTCCGGTCATCCGGTCAACGGCCATCCGGTCAATAGTCAACGGTCAATGGCCATCTGGTCAATAGTCAACGGTCATCCGGTCAATAGTCAACAGTCATCTGGTCAACGGTCACTAGAATTCGATCAACAGTCACTGGATTAAGGTCGCTGGTCACCTGGAACCCGCCGAAAACCTGCCGCTGATCACCGGAAACTCGCCGGAATCCGGTCAACGGTCGTTGGCGCCACTTGTCGTCATCAATGATGTATTATATGAGTATACAGTATTATGCATTATCTTATATGCAGTATTATTACATAATAATCAACGAGTCAATCATCAAGAAGTCTGAATGGAATTAAATAAAAAAAAGTAGGAATCACCCACCAGTAACGTTGAATTAAGAAAGCACAATTTATTTACTTCATTCGAGTCATTCTCTTCTGGATCCTTCGTAAGCCGTCACAATTAGGGATGGCAATTTCTCCGAATCCGACCCGTTTCCAAGTAATTCGGCTTTGGCGGGGGGGGGAGGGGGTTGGTAACAACTTTCCAAAACCCGGAAGGTTCGGGTCCAGGTTGGTTATCCTTTGACACTCGGCTAAGCCTGACCCGCATAGTAACCTTATATGTTGATTAACCCTTATACCCCTCCACATATCCCTAATTACACTGTTGTTGTTTATATCAAGTTTACATCAAAAGGATTATGTTGTTTGGTTTAATCTAATGAGAATATATGGTTCAAATCCCAAAACAAGGCTAACAACATTTTGTCCGGGTCGGATTCGGGATTGTTGATCATCGGGTCGGACGGGTTTGGTATATTCATTTGTTTTAGTGGGTCGGATCCGGGTTTGGTCAAACCCGGCCCGTACCCGACCCGTTATCACCCCTAGTCGCAAGCGTTATTCAAGTGTAAGCATTCTCCGACCTTAAAAGAACCCAATTTAAAAACAGGTTTTTCCTCATATTTTGGAATACTAGTTTTCCGAAGATTTTGGCTAATTTTAAGAGATTTTTTAGTCATCCTCCAATATTAATGAAAAGCCTTTATTACAAAAAATGTCAAATGAAATGACTATATTGACCTTTCTACCTAACAGACTCAGCAGATTTTGCCATTACTTACCATCAATAATAAACACCTCATATCACCACTCAATACCAGAAAACAAACACCACCATAACCACAAAAATTACTTCCTCCAACCTCTACCACTCACTGCAGTAACACTACCATGAACATAAGAGATGGATCTATCTTGTAAATGATAAGAGCGGTACACATTCGGTTCACGTACTGGCCAAGGAGTTGTATAGTTAGAATAGAAATATTTATTGAGATCTCTATCCATATTTAGATACATTATAATAGAACTCTTTACTTTTAGTTAAGTAGTATATATATTGTGAAGCAATATCATTGAAACCCAAGTTGGGTCAAATATTTCTTTTCATTCTCTGTCGGCTCTTCTTCACTTCTCCCTCTCTATTGTTTTGAGATTATTTTTTCTTCTTCTTCATGAACTCTTTTAATCTAATATGGTATCAGAGCCACCAATCCATGGTGACCTGATTACTTTCGCTTCCGCTATTTTTCTTTAATCTACTCTATTTCTTTTCTTCTTAAAATTAAATTTTTTTAGAAAAAAAAAGGAGAAAAACAATGGATGACTTTTGGTACGATCCCGTATGCTTTGATATGTTACCATCATCCTATGTTATTTGTCAGTTATGTAACGAACTTGGTCATACCGCAATCGAGTGTTTGCGTCGTTTTGAACCAAATAATAATGTTCATACTACTTCTTCTTCTTTTTGTATCAAATTGGCTATATCCGGAACAAAATGATTTTTTAAATTCAAATGACTGTTCTTCCGCCATAGAAGAACTATTAAATGATGTTAATGGTCAACTCCTTCCCTTCTCTTGGAAAAATCGAATTGGTATATTGAGGATCTTCTCGACCAACTCTCTTGTCTTCGAAAACTTCCCTCTCAATCTTTGAAAAAAAAAATCTGAAGCAAAATCAATTTCTTATGCTCTTGATAGGGCCGGATATTCAATATCCGAAATCGAGCTTATGGATTTTCTCGTTGATGGTCTAGATCCATTATACGAAAAAGTTGTCAAATACCATTATTTTCGAAAACCACAAATCTTGTTATATTTTCTTTTCGGTTATCTTATTGATGAGGAAAAACGGTATAGGAAATCATCTATTGTTAAGGCATCTGATAAGAGCCAAAGCAATTTTTTCTCAAATTCGATTCCAAAATTGAATCAAATTTCAGTTAGTGCAGCAAGGATTCAAGCGCCCATGCTTAGCCTGCCTTCACCAAAAGCAACAATGCTTGGTTCATTCGCTTTGTCTCTTGATCCAGCTGTTGACATCCCACTTTCGGCTACAAAGGTTGTTGATGCTACTTATGATCTGAGCAAGCCACCCGAATCTTGCTTGTTTCCTAAATCCACAATTGATTCTTCAAAAGAGTCAATTGTTTTGGTGGATCCTCCGTGTGGACTTTTTAATTCAACAAACCCACATGTTGTACCCTCTGTAGCTACCGCCAAATATGGGTCATTAATCTCTACAAGCCCATCAACCGCAAGTAGCCCAACAATATTAGTCTCATATCCTTTAGCCCAAGTATCACAACCCAATGTTGCAGCATATGGCCCGAGCCAGCCTTCACCATTGCATGACAATCTTCTACCCAAGACCATAGTCTAGGCGGCTCAAGTTCCTCAACTACCACCTCCTTCAGTTGACTCTCTATTTGGTGTTTATGAGCAGGCTACACCAGGCCCATGCGTGTTGTCCCCCTACATCAAATTTCAGTTAGTGCAGCAAGGATTCAAGCGCCCATGCTTAGTCTGCCTTCACCAAAAGCAACAATGCTTGGTTCATTCACTTTGTCTCCTGATCCAGCTGTTGACATCCCACTTTCGGCTACAAAGGTTGTTGATGCTACTTATGATCTGAGCAAGCCACCCGAATCTTGCTTGTTTCCTAAATCCACAATTGATTCTTCAAAAGAGTCAATTGTTTTGGTGGATCCTCCGTGTGGACTTTTTAATTCAACAAACCCACATGTTGTACCCTTTGTAGCTACCGCCAAATATGGGTCATTAATCTCTACAAGCCCATCAACCGCAAGTAGCCCAACAATATTAGTCTCATATCCTTTAGCCCAAGTGTCACAACCCAATGCTGCAGCATATGGCCCGAGCCAGCCTTCACCATTGCATGACAATCTTCTACCCAAGACAATAGTCTAGGCAGCTCAAGTTCCTCAACTACCACCTCCTTCAGTTGACTCTCTATTTGGTGTTTATGAGCAGGCTACACCAGGCCCATGCGTGTTGTCCCCTACATCAGATTTTATTGGGCCCTTAGCACCTGTCGGCCCAACCCCATCCAGTTTGGCACCCTCTCCCTCTCGATCTTTCTTAAACAGCTCAGTCCCATTAAAGTCGGACCTCTTATCCTCCTCTCCATCTGGGTCTTATTTTACTATCCGGCCCACATCTCTCTATGAAGACGATTATTACTTGTTGGATCCCCCGAAAGAGCGAAAACACATGCCTTGTCATGATCAAGCCTACCTAAGGCTACTATTCAACATAAATGAGTTACTTTCGATATTTTCTGTCGGCATGATTTTTGTCTCGTCCTTATCATGGTTTTATGGGGATGCTATTTGAGTTCAAGTTGCACCTCCTTACCTACGATTAGCTTGAGAGAGTGTGTAAACGATAAGAGCAATACACATTCGGTTCACGTACTGGCCAAGGAGTTGTATAGTTAGAATAGGAATATTTATTGAGTTCTCTATCCTTATTTATTTAGATACATTGTAATAGGACTCTATACTTTTAGTTAAGTAGTATATATATTGTGAAGCAATATCATTGAAATCCAAGTTGGGTCAAATATTTCTTTTCATTCTTTATCGGCTCTTCTTCACTTCTCCCTCTCTATTATTTTGAGATTATTTTTTCTTAATCCTCGTGAGCTCTTCTAATCTAATATATCTCACCCAAAATAAAATGAATTAAATAGATAAAGTTGTAGGAAATTAAAATTTGTGCATCCAAATATTCAGGATCTAAAGAAAACAAATCAAGATTTCATTTAGGGCCAAAATCAAATATTATGAAATCTCAGAATAAAGTTCAAACTTTCAATAGATTCAACCAAATCAAGCTTCCTCTTCCCAGATCTGAACCCAGTTTGATTTTCTTCCTCATATATCAACTCCCTTCTTACTTTTACCTGAGCTAGTCCCACTATGATTCCAACATCAGTGATGGGTTGTTTGACAAGGTGTGCGGGTGGCGAGCTAGGATAGAAGGGGAGCGGCAGTGGTAGTTATGGTGGGTGCGAAGAAAAAGGGAAGACAAGGATGGTGGGTTGAAACATATCTACGAAAGTGAGGGTGGGGCAGGGGCGGAAGGACATGATGGTGGCTGAGGGAAGCTGATTTGGGAAAGAAAGTTGGTAGGGTAGGTGGAATGGTGGGACAAGAAGTGTTGGGAGGGGGGAAGGGGCATGTTAGGATGTGTCAAGTGTTAATGCTTATTTAAGGATTTAAAAAGGGTAAAATAGTAATAATGGTAGTGTTGAGTGTTTTTTTTTTGGTAGACTTAGTAATGTAGATGTATTTAATAATGTTGCAGCAAATAACAACTCTCTAAGTTTAATCATAAATATGAATGTATTTCTCTCTTTCTTTATCTCTAACCCGCATCCGGGAGGTTTTTGGCAGCTTTTTACTGTATTTTTAAGAAAAAGCTTTAGAGGGCATTTGGTATTAGGGGTGTGCTCGGTCCGGTTTGGTTCGGTTTGAGGCTAAAACCGAAACCGAACCGAAAGATATCGGTTTTTGTATTTTAAAACCATTAAGCTTCGGTTTTATTCGGTTTCGGTTTTATTCGGTTTCGGTTTGGTGTCGTTTTGGTTCGGTGTAGTTCGGTTTCAACAAGATGAGAAGAACATACATATATTGATAGTTGGATTATGATAGTTACATTCAGCAAGATGAAATTTATTAATTCCTCATTAACAAAGCAAGATGAGAAGATGCAATACTAAAGTACTTAAGATTTTCATGACAAATTTAAGTGTTCCACATGCCACTACAAATAACAGTTAAACTACCGTAAGCATAATATTAACCCCAAAGCAAGATGAGAAAATGAAATTTATATATATATACTCCCTCCGTCCAAGTATTTACTTCACAGTTACTGTACTCACGTAAATTAAGGAGTGAGTATTATATTGAAAGTGTTGTGAGTGTGAAATTAAAATAGGAGAGAGAATGAGTGGAGGGAATAGTAAATTATAATGGTGTTGTGAGTATTAAAATAATGTAGGAGAGAGAATGAGTGGAGGGAATAGTAAAGATTCCTTTCCATTTTGGGAAAGAAACAAAGTGTGAAGTATGTAATTGGACGCCCAAAATAGAAAGTGTGAAGTATGTAACTGGACGGAGGGAGTATATATTAAAATGACATGTCGTTTTAATAGTATCGGTTCGGTTTTATCGGATCGGTTTTTCATTTGAAACCAAAACCGAAATCGAAAGTTTCGGTTTTTAAATGGTTAAAACCATTAACATTTCGGTTTTGTCGGTTTCGGTTTTTTTGGTCCGATTTTCTCGATTTCGATCCGGTTTTATCGATTTTCCGGTTTTGTTGCACACCCCTATTTGGTATGACATTTTAGATCTGGATTATACTATCAATACACTAATAAATGTGTTTGGTAGGTTTTAGCATTAAGTACTATTAATCCATACTACCCGGATAAATGGCCTAATACCCTGACTATTAGTATTATTAATCCGCCTACACCAAGTAATGTGAATTCACTATACTCCCTTCGTCCCACCAAAACTGAGATCAAATTTTTGGGCACGCGGATTAAGAAAAAGCAAGAGAGAGAAAAAGTGAAAGAAAATGTTGTGAGTATGAAGGATTAAATAGGAGAGAGAATGAGTGGGAGAAATAGTTAGGAGAGAGAATGTTGTGAGTGTAAAAGTGAAATATAAGAGAGAATGAGTGGGGTAAATAGTGAAGATTTCCTTGCCATTTTGGAAAGTATCAATTTGGCTGGAACGGACCAAAAAGAAAATAAGTATCAGTTTTGATGGGACGGAGGAAGTATTTGACATAACTGCCCTTCACAACAGTATGCAGAAATTTTGGATCATTAGTTGAGGGACAAATTACAAATAAGGGTTCAAAACTATGGGGATGTTTGTAATATAGGGTTCAATGTAATTTTTTTGTTATTGAGGTTTCAAAGTCCTAAAAATTTGGTAGTTAAGTGCTTTTTGACAGAAATGTTTGACTATTTCATTAAATCATCACGTTTCGTTCATGTGACACTTAACAACTGACATTTTGAAAATAAATATTGGTAAATAAGGGATATAATGAAATTTTATGAATTGAAAAGGCTAAAATAAAAAAATTCCTAAATAAAATACATAGAATCCACCCGCACCAACAACCATTCTTTCACCGACGTCACCCTCCCACACCACCTTCATGGCCGCCGCTACCCCTCCTCCCCACACTTCCCCCTCTCTCTTATTACTGCTCCACGCACCGGTGATTTACCCTACCCTCGCCTCTTCCTCAATTCATTCCCTCTCAAATCTAGATATAGACTAGATCTGGATCTACTTCATTTATCTCTCTACTGCAAATTGGTTCTTCTGGATTTGTCTGAATTATTCGTCAAACTTGTTTCGTCAACTCAACTTTAATATGCCATAACTTTTTCAATTTTAATCCAAATTAAACAAATAAATAGTCTAAGGAAAGATATCACGGTGTAGAACAAAATTTATGATGACATATGTCATTAGATCTCTGAGTCTAACAATGTCAAAGAGCCATAAACTTCCCAAAAAATGCAATTTTCAAAAATTAAAATTGCATTTAAAATTGCAATTGCTCAAAACAGTTCTCAAATTAGTCATAAAAATGGTGAAATTGCTGGCGTTATTGGTTGTCGCAATGGTGATGGTATGGTCATAGTGGAAATAGTATTGGTTTGAAAATATTATATTGGGGGAGGAGTTTTTAAGTTTTAGTTGAAATTAGAAAGGCTAAGATTAATGACCAGATTGGAAAAATGCGATTGTAATGACTAGAATGTGCTCAGTTAAGTGGAACGGGGACGACACGTGATGATTTAACGAAAAAATCTAATGTTTTCTTCAAAAATCACTTAACTGCCAACTTTTCATGAATTTGGACCTTCAATAGCAAAAATAAATATTGTACCCTGTAGTGCAAGCACCCCCTATACTTTGGAATCTTATTTGTTATTTGCCGCAATTACTTGGTTGATAAAGAAAACAGCAAACAAACAAACAAATAATCATAATCTCTCAATAAATAAGAGAAATTCACGGCTCTCAATAAATGAGGGAAATCCAAATCTCTCAACAAAGACGAGAACTATATATTGTGATAAAATAAAAAATCTCAACAACACAATATTTGTAATCTCACTGATTTAGATTGCAACCCTTATTTTTTGTAAATGGAATTACTATTAAAAATTAATAAATAAGTAGTTAAACAAATTCCTAAACTATATGGAGTACTCGAATATTTCTTTCATATTTAATAAATAGATATAAAATATATTTTCTCCGTCCCACTTCAAATCGAAATTTTCAAAATGTCAAAGAATTTGTGTTGGAATTTTGGTTTTGGAAAGTGTGGTTTGACCGACTTTTGATCAAGAATTACATTGGGTTCCATTATAGGAAAATGGAAATTGATTGCATATTAATAATCTACATTTGGAGTAGATTAATTTGATATATTTATTTTCTCAAAACCAATTAGTGGTGAATGAGAAATTAATGTTCAAAGTATGCAAAAAGAAATGGGTATATGAAGAGTTTATGGGATATGGAATAGTTATCCCACATTGCTTAAAGATGTAAAGTGATGATAGTTTATAAGTGGAAGCATCCAAAGGAGTAGTCAACAAGTTGATCTCCTTGGGCCAACCTAGGTGGACCATTGGGCCAATCATGCAAGGAGTAGTCCAATTGTGCTAGATTTTGTACTAGCTCAATTTGGACCACACCCGCGAAGGTCGCAATGGGCGCTTTGAGGTGCACATTTTGCACTTCGCATCGTCGCTAGGAGCCTTAAACTTTTGACAAAAAGTTGGCTCGGTTCATGGTTCGATTCGGTCCAAGGCAGGTGAGGCGGGTTCGGTTCTGGCTAGGTCCGTTTGGGTCTGGGCCGAGTTGGACTAGGCTTGGGCGAGTGGGCCGCTTGGGAAATCTGGTGGCTTGGTTTGGGCCGAGGCCCAGATGGGTTCAGCAAGGTGGGTCTGCGGATGCTTGGGGTGGCATGGTTTGGGCCGAGGCCCAGTTGGGTTCAGCAAGGTGGGCCGGCAGATCTAATTTGGAACATTTGGGTTGTGATAGTTCTTGAAAAGGTGGGTGTGACCCATGCCTTTTCAAATAGGCGGGTCAAGGATGTTGGGCTGACCCAGCAGATCTCCTCCCTCCATCTAGATCTGATCCAACAGTCCAGAATTCACCAGACACCAATTGTGCCTATTCCCAAGAGACACCCTAACTCTTCATCTACTATAAATAACCCCCACTAGTTTGTCAAATTCATATTAATTCACTCAATCATTCCTTCACTTCACATATTCACTCTCTATTCTCACTAGAATTAGAGAATTACTTATCTAACGGAGTTAACTAACTCAATTAGATATTTAACTGAATTATGTAATTCAGTCACAGAATTCAACGGAATTCTTAACATCATCTGTTAGAAGATAAAGCATCTCGTTGCATAAGTCTTCTTCAAATTCTGGAAGGGTCAAACGTGAATTTTGTTCGTCGAATTCATTAATTTGGAGTGCTCCTATTAATGACTGTAAAGTCGTTTCATCTTGAGAGAAGATTGCCGCTAATCCGTAAGCACCAGTGCGGGGTAATATCTTCTTGCGGAGATTGTGTCCAACACAAGACTCGACTTCTTTAATTACTCGGTTTGCTTTAATTTTTGCATTCTAGTTTATCTTTATTTCCTGCCCGTTAATAATGTTATGGTTCATTATATTATTTGTCATTTCGTTAAATTCAAGAAAGCCTTATTTATTGTTATATAATAAACTTTTCCAACAATCGCAAGAAGATATTTACGTTTTCTTGTTTTTATGATAAATATGAGCCGATGGTGATGGACAACCGAAGGACATTATCGTTAGATACTTAACGAGAAAAATGACGGTTTCCAAGGAAGGATAACTAAAAGAGCATTGGAAGTTAACTAGAAGATAACGAGAAGGTCAACAATAATCCCTGAAGTGATTCAAAGAATTGTTGACAACATGGAGCGGACTTATAATCGAATAATCAAGATTCGCCTAGGCATATAACCGAAGAGGAAGAGGATAATGATCCAAATTCGCCAAGGCAAATACACCGAAGAGAAAGAGTATGATGATCCAGATTTGTCAAAGATAACCGAAAAGGAGGATGATGATAATCCAGATCCAAAAAAAGACAGATAGCCAATCCGCAAAGACAGATAGCCGTAGAAGAATGGAATCATGAAAAATCTCATGTGTAGGACGTACATACTGAGTGGACCAAATGATGCCCGTTCAAAGAACATTGTCTCGTGGGGACAACCAAAGAGTTATAGAACACTTTGGAACGGACTATAAGGTTCAAGGAACCAACTCCAAGATTTGTTACAAGATGTGGTAAGACCAATCACGTAGCAAAAAGTTTGTCGTATTCCAAGAAGGGAAATGGACAACATAAATCAAAGCCAACGTCAACGAAAGGTTGAATAGGCTTGATTGAGAATTAATGGGGTTTGAAGCCAACTTAGCAAGTTGAAGGTCAAACCATGAGAATGGTGGATAGACACTGGAGCTGAAACTACCTACCATATATGTGTTGATAAAGAGAGTTTCTCATCATACACTCATTTCAATGGAAGGAATGTGTAAATGAGAAACTCTACTACTTCCAACGCCATGGGATTTAGAAGGGTTGTATTGAAGATGACTTCAGACAGAGAACTGACTCTCGTGAATGTGCTGCATGTCCCAGACATTCGCAAGAACCTAGTTTCCAGATCAATGTTGAGCAAGGCTGGATTTAGACAAGTGTTTGAGTCAGATAAAATTGTATTAACCAAGAAAAATTGATTTCTCGGTAAAGGGTACCTTGCCTAGAGGCAAAGAACAACGGTGTTTCTTATGTTTACCTTTTGGAAGGTTCTAATTTATGACATGATAAATTAGGTTATGTGAATTTCAACACAATTAAGATGTCAGTGAATCAAGAATTAATTCTCATGAATAAATTCGATTCAACTGACAAGTGTGAAATTTGCGTGGAAGATAAAATGACTAAGTCATCATTTTCTTCAGTAATAAGAAACACGACACCTCTTGAGTTAGCTCACACAAATAATTGTGATCTAAAGTTAAGTGCAAAATCGAGGTGGGAAAAAGTATTTAATTACTTTATAAATGGTTGCACAAGACATTCTCTTGATAAGGAAGGATGAAGCCTTGGAGGCTTTCCAAACTTATAAGAATGAAGTTGACGAATCAACTTAATATAAAGAAGATTCGAAAAGCTAGAATGAGGGGAATATGCGGCGCCGTTTGAGGATATTTGTGAGGTTTCCGGCAGTATTCATCAAACGATCGCAACATATTCAACTCAGTCTAATGCATGAGCTAAATGCAAGAATCATACCCCTAAAGAGATGATAAATGCAATAAGCTCTGGCTTAACCGAATTTGTGGGGAAAGATGTAGTGTCATTTTAATGAGATACCCAAGAAAGGATTTGATAAAACTAATTACAAATTATGGCATAATCGTAAGACGTTTTATAAATACTTTATAAGTGTGGGGGTACACCTCAATTGTGGGGATACACCTCAAGTGTGGGGGTACACCTCAATTGTGGGGATACACCTCAAGTGTGGGGGTACACCTCAAGTGTGGGGGTACGAGATAAAGTAAAAGTACTTAAGCGAAAGACAAGGAATTTGGTATTCCTTGAAATCATATTTCCTTGAAGTAAAAAGGAAATAATATAAGTTTAAGAAGAGAACTTATAAAACTGTAAAAGATTTATCTTAATAGTAAGTTGAACTAAGACACAGTTTGTGGACAAAAGAAGCTAGTCTTTTGGTCCTAATTTTCTATGGTAGGAAATTAAACGAAAACTGTTAAATAATGTTGTTAACATTTAGATGAATAGTTCATCATACATTTGGAAGTTGGTTGATCTTCTTCCATAATGCGAACCGTTGAGTTGCAAATTGGTTCTTAAAAGGAAGTATTTGAAAGATGAATCTATAAGTCCTAAGGAAGACTTTCAAGAAGTGTAGTCAAGGGAGTTAGAATTTCAAAAGATAGATTTCTAAAAGGAAAATAATCTTGAGAAATAAACTCTATTGCGACAGATTTTAATCTGAAAAGGCAGATTATTTGAGATATAGAATCTGAATAGAAAAGATTCTTAAAATAATAGACTCTTTAATGGTAGAATCATAAGAGTTAGATAAATTCTCCAAGATAGACTCTCGAATAAGCTAAATTCTTGAGAAGTAAACAGATAGATTCTTGAGAGATGGAATCTATAAGGTAGAATCTTGAGAGGTAATATATGTAAGGTAGATTCCTGAGAGGTAGACTCTAAGGAGGTCAAACCACTTAGAGATACTGAATACTTGGGAAGTCAGACCGGTACAAAGATGATAACCACTCGAAGAAACTGACCGATAGAAGAATTTGATCACTCGAAAGGACTGACCATTCTAGAGAGACTAAAAGTCTAAATAAAAAATTGTAATAAATCACTAAGTATAGTCAAAGTACTTGGAGTACTTAAAGATATTCTTGTGATTACAGATTACAATAAATGAGATATTCAATAGTATGAAAAGGATATACTAATTGGATATCAGACACAAATAAACTCCAAGGTGAAAATGTGTTCACAATAAATGGAGCAGCGGTGTCAAAACTTCCAAGACAACCTGTACAACTCGATTCAGTAAGGAATCTGAGTCGATAGTGTTAGATAAAGATAAAAGCTAAATGGTCTTGGAAGATATTCCTTTGTGGAATAAGTTTCTATCTACATGACCTAAGACATTGTGACGACAATGAGAAATAGGAAAAGGTGTAGAACATCTTGGTAAGTTAAGACACAATGGTCATTGACATATTACCATAAGAAAATTGATCTCAAATGGGACTGTCACAACTGGACATGTGAAGTCAAAAACGGATTCGTATACCAAAGGGTATGAATAGGAGATCAAATTTTTTGGTAAGGGGAATGAGGTTCAAAACCCACACAAACAAAGAAATCCATAGTGGACACTCAACCTTGAGAATTGGAGATCCCATGCCCTTGGTTCAATGAGACAACTAAATTATGGAAATTCTAGTATGTGCGCTTAGAACTCATTATAACTCATTCTAAGAAGCCATCTAAGTGCTAAAACACCTGATGACGTGTGGTGAGGGTAAGCTTAAAGCTTTTAATGATTCCTATACCTAAGTGGTGGAGTATAGCAGGATACTCTTTATGGGAGATCACCTATATAAGTGAGAAGTAATAAGGCCGCTTCTAAATTGAAACACTTATGAATCAAGAACGGTCCAGGGCCAAAATGGACAAAACGTGAGAACAAAACGTATTAGAGTTGTTATTGTGTGAGTACTATCGTCTTGGTATACACTATACAGTCACTGGTTCAAAGCGTCTCGCTACCAAATGGCTAGTATATCCGATAGTATTTCACTAGGGAAGGTTCAAGGCCATAAGCTACCTATCTCGATGCAATAATAGTTTGTCGAAACTTCCAGACGAGTCTGCATTCATGCATGCATTAATTTGTCATTCATGTGGGGGATTGTTGGAATTTTGGTTTTGGAAAGTGTGGTTTGACCGACTTTTGACCAAGAATTTCATTGGGTTCCATTATAGGAAAATGAAAATTGATTGCATATTAATAATCTACATTTGGAGTAGATTAATTTTATATATTTTTTTCTCAAAACCAATTAGTGGTGAATGAGAAATTAATGTTCAAAGTATGCAAAAAGAAATGGGTATATGAAGAGTTTATGGGATATGGAATAGCTATCCCACATTGCTTAAAGATGTAAAGTGATGATAGTTTATAAGTGGAAGCATCCAAATGAGTAGTCAACAATTTGATCTCCTTGGGCCAACCTAGGTGGACCATTGGGCCAACCATGCAAGGAGTAGTCCAATTGTGCTAGATTTTGTACTAGCTCAATTTGGACCACACCCGCGAAGCGCGCGAAGCCCGCGAAGGTCGCAATGGGCGCTTTGAGGCGCACACTTTGCACTTCGCATCATCGCTAGGATCTAAGGAGCCTTAAACTTTTGACAAAAGTTGGCTCGGTTCATGGTTCGATTCGGTCCAAGGCAGGTGAGGCGGGTTCGGTTCTGGCTAGGTCCGTTTGGGTCTGGGCCGAGTTGGACTAGGCTTGGGCGAGTGGGCCGCTTGGGAAATCTTGTGGCTTGGTTTGGGTCGAGGCCCAGATGGGTTCAGCAAGGTGGGTTGGCGGATGCTTGGGGGTGGCTTGGTTTGGGCCGAGGCCCAGTTGGGTTCAGCAAGGTGGGCCGGCAGATCCAATTTGGAGCATTTAGGTTTTGATGGTTCTTGAAAAGGTGGGTGTGACCCATGCCTTTTCAAATAGGCGGGTCAAGGATGTTGGGCCGATCCAGCAGATCTCCTCCCTCCATCTAGATCTGATCCAACGGTCCAGAATCCACCAGACACCAATTGTGCCTATTCCCAAGAGACACCCTAACTCTTCATCTACTATAAATAACCTCCACTAGTTTGTCAAATTCATATTAATTCACTCAATCATTCCTTCACTTCACATATTCACTCTCTATTCTTACTAGAAGTAGAGAATCACTTATCTAACAGAGTTAACTAACTCAGTTAGATATTTAACTGAATTATGGAATTCAGTCACAGAACTCAACGGAATTCTTAACATCATCTGTTAGAAGATAAAGCATCTCGTTGCATAAGTCTTCTTCAAAGTCTGGAAGGGTCAAACACGAATTTTGTTCGCCGAAGTCATTAATTTGGAGTGCTCCTATTAATGACTGTAAAGTCGTTTCATCTTGAGAGAAGATTGCCGCTAATCCGTAAGCACCAGTGTGGGGCAATATCTTCTTGCGGAGATTGTGTCCAACACAAGACTCGACTTCTTTAATTACTCAGTTTGATTTAATTTTTGAATTCTAGTTTATCTTTATTTTCTGCCCCGTTAATAATGTTATGGTTCATTATATTATTTGTCATTTCGTTAAATTCAAGAAAGCCTTATTTATTGTTATATAATAAACTTTCCCAACATTTTTTGCTATTCCCCTCTCTCATTCTCTCTCATACTAAACTTTTATACTTTCAACACCAATCAACTTACAATTCCTCTCTTCTATTTTACTTTTTATACTAACAACATATATTTCCTACTTTACTTTACTTAATCACCGTTCTTGAAAAATATATCTGATTTGAAATGAGACGGATGAAGAATATTTTTTTTGACAAATATACAATATTAGATATACACATATGGATTAGGATATTAATGGATATATATTCGTATGTGTTAGAACAGATTATATGTAAAATATAGAAAACACGCAACAATCACACACCACAAAAATATACATGGTTCACCAACTTGGATACGTCCACGGGTAGAGGGAGAGGATATTATTATCTTTTGAAAATTAACCGATTATAATCTCTAATCTAATGCACGAATTATTGGCAAAGAAATCCTGTATATGCAAACCATAGATCTATAGAAACATATGAGCAAAAGCAACCGCAAATATGGTTGGGGGTAGCCTTATTTATATGCCCTACTGCACCTTGAGCCAAATTCTGCCACGAATATGCCTTTTCCGGACTAGGCGCGTGATCGCCCCGTCTCCCAAATCGGCACCCACGCGATCGCCCCAATTAGGGCGCAATCGCTCCCTTTCGGCAGAAACTTGGCACGGTCGTGCGCTCTATTTCGCTTGGTCGCTCCCTATGGCTGTGTCAGGAATTTCGAATTTGCTTATTTAATTCCCTAATTTAGACGTCCCAAACTTAGATGGCAGCAAACTCTACAAATCTCTACCTTGACATCTAACCTCCAAATCATAACCAGAACTCTCCCTCTGCCTCAGATTCTATATAATAGCTTTGAACATTTAGCAAGTCCAAACAATATTGGAACTTGCTAGTCGGAACGGATTTAGCATGTCAGCAGGATTGTCCGCATTACCCACTTTCTTCACCTTGATCCGCTTCTCATTTCTTAGAAAATGATACCTCACATCTATGTGCTTGGTCGTGATGAACTTGATCCTTGGCCAAACAAATTGCACTCAAACTGTCGGAAAATATTGTAGCATTATCCTGATGTAACCCAAGGTCGCTGATCAAACCCTTTATCCATATCCCCTCTTTAGCAGCTTCTGTCAATGCCATGTACTCCGCCTCCGTAGTAGATAATGTCTCTGTAGATTATAGAGTAGCCTTCCGGTTGACAACTGACCCACCAAGAGTAAATACATACCGATCATAAATCTCCTCATGTCAACATCCCAATAATAGTTTGAAACACAATAACCCTCAATTGCACATTTTGTACCACCTCCGTAAATGAGCCTAACATCTGATGTACCTTTAAGGTACCTAAATATCTTTTTCACTACTTGCCAATGTTCCTTACCAGGATTCCCCATAAACCTACTAACAACACTAACATCATGAGCAAGATCCGGTCTAGTGCAAACCATAGTATACATTAAACTACCAACTGCACTAGCATAATATACTCGAGTCATATACTCTTTCTCTTCATCCAACTTAGGTGCAAAGGCAACTGATAGACGTGCATTCGCTGCACTCGAAGAATCTAACGACTTTGTTGTGTACATGCTAAACTCTTTAAAACATTCTTGATGTAACCTTTCTGGGATAAGAACAGTTTTCGTTGTCTTCTATCCCTATAGATCTCCATACCCAGAATTTTCTTTGTCGTACCCAAATCCTTCATCTCGAACTTTGCAGACAGTAGACCCTTCAACTTCTGAATATCTGACTTCTTGACGCCGCTATTAACATATCGTCAACATAAAGAACCAGATATATGACCGAACCATCCACTAACTTTTTGTGATATACACAACAGTTATACACGCTCCTCGTGTAGCCAATCTCTGTCATATAGCTGTCAAACCGATTGTACCACTGCCTAGTTGATTGTTTGAGCCCATACAAGGACTTCTTCAACCTACACACATAGTCTTCTTTTCCCGAGACCTGAAACCCATCTGGTTGTATCATATAAATTTCCTTTTCTAGCTCTCCATGTAGAAAAATTGTTTTCACATCTAGCTGCTCGAGCTCCAAATCTTGATGTGCCACCATTACTAATAGCACTATGATAGAAGTGTGTCTAACCACTGGTGAGAAAATCTCATTGTAGTCAACACCCTCCTGCTGTGTGAAACCCCTTGCAACTACATGAGCATTATACTTTACCCCCTCTGATGGTGACATACCTTCCTTTTTCTTGAAGACCCACTTGCAAGACACAATATTTCTGCCCTCTGGCCTCTTGGTTAGCTCACATGTCGAATTCTTGTGAAATGACTCCATCTCATCCCGCATAGCTGTGTGCCACTGAGCGGACTCTAAACATGTAACTACTTCCTTGAATGTAGTTGGCTCTGAAGCATCGGGCTCCACTTCCTCAGCAACCTGAAGTACATAAGACTCCATGTCTTCAAAACCATACCTCACTGGAGGCTTCCCAAAATTAGCCCATCTATACCTCTCTTGAGCTAACCCATGTCCCTCAGAAACTGGTGATAAACTTTTTGATGCTTCTATTTTTGACAGAAGATCCTGATAAACATCTGAACGTGGACTGCTCAACTCAAATTATCTTGTAACTCCACATGTTTATCAATAATACCAACACCTGATACAACTACAAATCTCATAATAGGGTTAAGCACAAAGTTTTTATCAAAAACAACATTCTTAATTATTATTACCCTACCCTCTGATTGAGACCAAATCCAATATCCTTTGACACCATCCCCATAACCCATGAATACCCCTTTTCTAGCCCTCATCTCCAACTTCCCATCATCAACATGATAATAAGTATTACAACCAAAAGCACTTAAATTATAAATCAACAGGTTTACCTGTCCATACCTCGTTGGGAACTTTGAGACTCATACCTGTATGTGATTCATGATTGATCAACTAACATGTTGTACTAAAAGCTTCTGCCCGAAACCGTTTAGACAACCATGCATTGGAGAGCATGCACCTTGCCCTAACTAACAACGTCTGATTCATGCGCTCTACTACACCATTTTGTTGTGGTGTACCCCTGATAGAGAGATGTCTAGAAATCCCCACTTGCTTACAAAACTCATCGAACTCAGAACTAAAGAACTCCAACCCATTATCTGTCCGGAGTCGCTTGATCTTTTTCCCTCTCTAATTATCCACTAATGTCTTCCACTGTCTGAAATTGGTAAGAGCCTCACTCTTGTGTTTCATAATAATTACCAAAGTCTTTCTCGAGTAGTCATCAATTATGGACAAGAAATACATGACCCCTCAATGATTCCTGACGTGAAGGTCCCTAACAATCCGAGTGAATGTAATACAGACTAACCTTTGTTCTGTGAACCACCTTAGGAAACTTGCTTTGCTGCATCTTACCAAGTACACAATGCTCGCAGAACTTAAAGTTCTTGACCTTATGGCCACACAGAAGACCATGATTAGCCAATATATGTATCCCTCTAATGCTTATGCGCCCAAGCCTAATATGCCACAACTTTGTCATGTTCTACTTGACCACTTCAGATGATGCAACCAATACTGACACAGAAAGCGTCATTCCTTGTAGGAAATACAAGGAGACCCGCTTAAGGCCTCTCAGAATCACTTCAGAACCTTTGCAGACATAAACTGTTCCACCTTTACCTTTGAAATTGTACCCTTTGTTATCGACCTGACTAAGAGATATCAGGTTTTTTGTCATTTGTGGAACATGCCTCACATCGTTCAAAGTGCAGAACTTACCATCATGAGTACGCAACTTGATCGAGCCAATACCAACCACTCTGCAAGTAACACTATTGGCTATATGAATATTACCACCATCTACCTGCTCATAGGTTGTAAACCACTCTCTCCTCGTATTGATATAATAAGAAGCCCCAGAATCAAGAATCCACACATCTGACTGTTTTGTAGATTATTCTATCACTAGAGCATAATCCCTATCAAAGTTGCTCGTATCAACTGCAGCAACATTAGTTTCATTGCGATTTGAAGGCTCGCCTAGCTTTTTCCTAGGACAATCTGTCTTCCAATGTCCCTTCCCCTTGCAGTAATTACAAACATCATCAGGTTTCGGGCCCCTCTTCCCTGAAGATTTCTTCTTCTTTTGTTTACTGCTAGAACCCCTGCTGTCTTCCGCAACCAAACCTGCCGTCTGATTATCTGTACCACTATTACCGCTTGAATTATGAAGTAACTCTCTAGTTTTGAGCAAGGATTCACCTCTCTAGATTCAGCGTCTCCTTACCACTGATACTTGAGTCAACGTAGTGCTCATATGATAAAGACAAAGAAACAAGAAGCATTAATGCAGCATTCTCATCAGCAACCTTAGCATCTATATTACGCAATTCAAGTAATAAAGATGTAAATCGATCTAGGTGATCACTAATAGGCGTACCTTCTTGCATTTAGACACCTGATGATCTTAGAGTGATCCCTCTCATCTAGCGCGATCTGATCTACCTCTTCCTTCTCTGCTATCTTCTTCGCTTTCTCCGAACCTTCTGCTGTTGCAGCCGCGACAACATCGGTAGGAACGGCTTCTACTTTGCCCTTTAAATCCTGACGATCCCCGATTACAGCAGCCACCGGAGCCCACAAGCCCTTCTCTCTCAACTAGGCTTTCATCTTGATTTGCCAAAGAGAAAAACTATTCTTACCATTTAACTTGTCGACCGGTGATTCAATTACTGATCTCATCTTCTTCTGTAGCGAAACAACCCTATACCTTCTTCCTCAACCTAACCTGGCTCTGATACCAGTTTGTTAGAACAGATTCTATGTAGAAGATAGAAAACACGCAACAATCACACAACACAAGAATATATGTGGTTCACCAACTTAGCTACGTCCACGGGCAGAGGGAGAGAATATTATTATCTTTTGGAAATCAACCGATTAAAATATCTAATCTAATGCACGAATTCTTGGCAAAGAATTCCTGTCTATGCGAACCCTATATCTAGAGAAACAGATGAGCAAAAGCAACTGCAAATATGGTTGGGGGTAGGCTTATTTATATGCCCTACTTCTAAACCTGCAGGGTTTTACACCCTAGGCCAAATTTTGTCGCTGATAGGCCTTTTCCGGACTAGGGGCGTGATCGCCAGATGGTAGGGCGCGATCGCCCTGCCTCCCAAATCAGCACCCGCGCGATCGCCCCAACTAGGGCGCGATCGCTCCCTTTCTACAGAAACTTGGCACGGTCGCACGCTCTGCTACGCGCGGTCCTCCCTCTGGCTGTGTCAAGAATTCCGAATTTGCCTATTTAATCCTCTAATTTAGGCGTACCTAAATTAGATGGCACCAAACCTAGTAGTATAAGTAGTTATAGGATATGAAATAGAAATTATACAAATACTTATAGTTATTTTCACCCCCTAATGTTAATGTTGGGTAAATTTGAAACTTTTCATTTAACAATATCTTTTACCAACTATATATGATTCTAAATCTTTTACCAACGATATTTGATTCTAAAGTTTGTAATATAACCCTTTCACTTTAAACTTCTGCCTTAACAAAAGTTGATTATCCTTAAAAAAAGAAAAAACCTAATTATAAGGATCATTAGGATTTATACCAAAACCTTGGCGGTCATATAATCCCTCTCCCTCGGTCACATTTAAAAGCTCATCATTTAAGTTGGGCACAAAAATTAAAAAGAAAAAAAGGTGAAATATCTTATTGGTTGTGAGTGTAAATAGTTGGATATTACAGATAAATTAAGTAAGTAGGTAACTGTTGTATGACAAGGGTCTCATTGCATTTTAGAAATATGAACTTTTAAATGGGACATTCATTTGGACACTTAAGGAAAAATAAGTGTTGTGAGTATGTAAAGTAAAATAGAAAAGAGAAAATGAGATTTTGCTATGAGCACTCTGTATATTAGAGATCTGGGTGGACAAGGAAACGCCGCCAGACTTGAAAACCACAAAATCTCCATGCATGGTAAAAACAATACCACGGCCAGACCCCCTAATATAAGAACTGATCCCAAAAATACTAATAGAAAATCATGTATCAGCTCAGGTAAATCAATTATATATAAAAAAGAGATAAATAAATTGAAATCTTTCATAACTTTATTGACATGTCCAGGAAAAAAGAAGTCACTCTGATAGTTCTTAATTATGAATTGAATTCAATTTTCATGTATGTGAATTGATGTAGATATAATTATTGGCTCAATTTGCTTCTTTCTCCGAAAGAGTAGTTTGAGCCTATCTATTTTGACTATTTTGAAATCCTTAATATACATATATATATATATATATATATATATATATATATATATATATATATTAGGATACCCACAATAGGAGTATCCTAACAAGTGGCCCATTATTTTTGGACCAAAATGTCCCTTCATCTTGTACATGAAAGAAAAATAAAGAAGAGATATTTTGGTATTTTAGGCACGCTGTTGCTGGTGTTCACGCGCTGCTGGTGTCACGCGCTGCTGATTCCCAAGGCGCTGCTGATTCCCAAGGTGCTGCTGATACCCAGGTGATGTTGATACCCAGTATTCTTGGTGCCTAAAATACCAAAATACCCTTCTTTATTTTTAGTTCATGTGCAAGATGAAGGGCATTTTGGTCCAAAAAATGGGCCACTTGTTAGGATACTCCTATTGTGTGTATCCTATCTAACAAAACCCATATATATATATATATATATATATATATATATATATATATATATATATATATATATATATATATATATATATATATATATATATATATATATATTACAAACTACGACTCTAAGCTAAAAGACAACCTAAAAAGAATAACAAGGACGGAAAGAAAAGACATAAAAAAGACAAAAAACTTGATGGCGCACTAAACTTGATGTAGCTCCAAAATGTCACCTTCTCCTACGAATGGGAGAAGCATGTCCCAATTTTTATATGCCCAAATCTGTGTATAATGGCCTTCTGACATTAATTTGTACTCTTCCAAATGAAATGAGTTAGGAAGTTTAGGAGTCCTTTGTTGTTTGTGTATAAAGAACTTTTGGACATTGTTTATCGAAGCTAGACTTCCCTCCTGTTTATGTAGCCAGAATAGACTGGAAAAATCTATATTGTCTTCAACTTTTACTGCAAATTTCAACAATTCTTAATCTTGTGGTCTGTGACTGATAAAGATCCATTTTCTGGCTGGTCTGTATGTATGACTGTCTGCGTCTGGGAACGAGGTGAATATTTTGCATCCTGGTCCGGTGGAAATGCATGTGTAGCAATGTTTCCTGCTACCAATGTGAATTTTTCGCCAAAACCATTTAACATTTTTTCTGTTTTTGGAGTCGGCCTGAATTTAATGTAATCAATCATCCCGTTATGGTAGAATTGAAGAATTAAATTGTCAGGCATATCTGTGTTTAATAAATCGATTTGTAAATGAAGGACTCATGTTTCTTCTCCTTCATTGTCTATTATTTCCACCACTGTAACATATTTGTAATTTAATTCTTTGAAAACAATCTGTACAATCTTTTGCTGTAGTCCATACAGAACGATAGGAAATTCTGTACAAATTTTATGTGCAATTATTTGTTCTAAATCGTTGAATTGATCTAGAATTGGTTTAAGTGTATGTCTCCAAGGAATGTCAAGAATCCTAGCCTTTTAGCCATTGAAACAATTAAAGACCATGAAAACCATTTACAACAGGTTTTTAAGGAAGTCCAAAAACATGGTATAGTTCTTTCAAAAAAGAAAATGGAATTATTTAAAAGAAAAATATCTTTTCTAGGACTAGAAATTAAAAATGGAAAAATAGAATTACAACCACATATTTCAACAAAAATTATTGAGTTTCCAAAAAAGATTGAAAGTTTAAAACAAATACATGCTTTTTTAATTATGCCAGAAAAACTTTCCCTAATTTATCAAAATTAGTAGGACCGCTCTATATTAAAACCACAAAGAGTGGAGAAAGACATTTTAACAAAGAAGATATTAAATTAGTAAAAACAGTAAAAGAAGTAGTTAAAAAATTAAACCATTAGAATTACCATTGGTAACAGATTATATTATTGTTGAAACAGATAGATGTAAAGAAGAATGGGGAGCCGTTCTTCTTTGTAAACCTAATAAATATAGTCCAAACGACAATGAAAAAATTTGCTCTTATGCTAGTGAAAACTTTAGTAAAATAGGTTTAAATTGGACTAGATTGGATTTTGAAATACAAGACTTAATAAACTCTTTAGAAAAATTTAAAAATCTTTTTAAATAAAGAATTTACAGTTAGAACAGATTGCGAAGCAATAGTTAGGCTCATAAAAAATGATCAAAGTAAAAAGGTAAATAGAACAAGATGGATAAATTTACAAACTATTATACAAGGCAGTGGATATAAAATTAATTTAGAACATATAAAAGGAAACAATAATACAATTGCTGACATGTTGTCTAGAAATTTAATAGGTTATTTCATTCCGATGGATAAAGGCAAGAAAAGATTCATACATCCCATACAGCCAAAGAAAAGTTCATCAATGAGCATTTCATCAGATGAAGAAGTAAATGTAGAAAACACAGAATAGACAGACATCAAAGAATACAACTTTACATACCCCACAGTGTATTCTAATCCAATTCAGGGATTAAGGCCTAAAATGGAGGTCCAGAATTTTAAGAATACACAATTTTCACAGTCCGGACCAAGTTTTTCAAAAAAATATACAGTTTCAACAGAAAACAATCACATTTGGTACATATGCCTTACAAGTCTGCACAGATAATCAGAAAAAATGTAGATCTATTATAGGAATGAATTTAACAGAGAAACAACAGTGTCTTTTAGACAATCTTTGGCATATACACACTCTACCACATGCCGCTACATTCAAAGTACAGGTTTTAAATTCTTTAGGGTATTATTTTTTAGAACAGTCTCAAAAGATCCCAGAAAAATCGATACAGAAAAAATTTACACATTATGTGATATTTAGAGGTACAAAAATAGAAGTTTTTAACAAATGGGAGACTGTAGCTATATATATATACAATGTCCAAACCCCATTTTTAAAGGATTTCACAGCTTTCAAGATGCCATGAACACAACACGTGAACAGTTTGGCATTAACAAATTTTTTATAGAACCTGAAGAAGTGAAAACTTTTTCGGAAATGGCAAAAATTGATCCTGAGCAGACAATCAAAGCACAGGAAGAGCTTATTGCCAAACTTCAAGAACAATTATTACAATCTGGCAAAGATACACAAGTTACACAATTGCAGGTTGAAAACAGGATTCTAAAACAAAAGATCTATTCTTGAAGGAAAGAATACATAGTTGCTAAACACAGTCGATAAAAAAGAGAACACAATATACAGAGATTTTGAAAGCTTCAAGACTAGGATTCTTGACATTCCTTGGAGACATACACTCAAACCAATTCTAGATCAATTCAACGAGTTAGAACAAATAATTGTTGGGTTTTGGGGTTTCATGCGCAGCGGAAGATTTACATAATTCACAAAACCCTAGCCATGAATCCGTCTAACATGAAGAGATTAAAACCATGAATATAGATTTACTAACCTTTGTTGCGAGTTTGTCTTTCGTACACGAATCGTAATTCACCTTGAGTCGTAGACGAAACTTTGATCTTCTTCCTTGTTCTTCTTTGGTTGTGAATCAACAACGTAGGCCTTCAAGCTTTAGGTGATAAAACAACCACCCTCTATTGGTGATCCACACGCGAACGAACCAAGATCGAATCTTGTTGGATTGCTAAATGATCCTTCGATTGTTGAAAGTCTTTTCAACAATCTATGGCTGATATGAAATTAAATCTAGGGTGTTTTGATCTTTGATTTGTAATCAAAATCAAGAGATTTGTGTTTCTCAAGCCCTAAATTTTGTGTGTCTTGGCTGAGATAAAAGGGGCTATTTATACTTTATAAATATCCCTAACCCTTAGGGAGAAAAGCCCTAATCCAAACTCAACCATATTTTGACTCGTGATCAATCCGTATATAACGATATAAAATAAATAGGCACTCAAAATAAGTACATGTTCGAGCATTATTAACTAACTCCTTATCAATCTCGACTCATTTCAATATGAACAAAAATATCATGAATTAGATACTCTATAACATACTAAGTAAGAAAATAAAGAAATATACTGGTAACAGATCGAACTAATAAAGTAACTCATTTTTTTATACATGAATTCAAATAGAATTCAAGTTTTCGCCCAATCCCAATATCTTGATTTCGAGTGACAATGCATCGCAAAACTATATATATATATATATCATCTGCTAATACACGACCAATTAAGGTTTGGAGAAAAATTCTTTCCTACATCATCACAGTTCGAGTTCGAGTACTCACAGAAATACCCCCACTTCATCGTGAAAGAATACGAAATTCGTCGCAATTACTTGATTGATAAAGAAAACAGCAAACAAATACTCATAATCTCTCAACAAATGAGAGAAATTCACGGCTCTCAAAAAGGAACAAAGGAGAGAAATCCAAAGCTTTCAACAAAGAAGAGAAATATATATTGTGATAAAATTAAAAATGTCAACAACACAATATTTGTAATCTCAACAAATTTAGATTGCAACCCTTATTTTTTTTTTAAATGGAAACTATTAAAAAATTAATAAATAAGTAGTTAAGCAAATTCCTAAAATGTATGGAGTACTTGAATGTTTCTTTCATATTTAATAAATAGATATAAAATATATTTCCTCCTTGCCATTTTAAATCGGACTTTGTAAAATGGCAAAGAATTTTTACAATTCCCCCCACTAATTCTCTCTCATATTTTACTCACTTCCAACACCAATCAACTTACTATTCCTATCTCCTATTTTACTTTTTATACTCCCAACATCTATTTCCTACTTTACTTTTCTTAATCACCCTGCTTAAAAATAGGTCTAATTTGAAATGGGACGGATGAAGTATATTTATTTTTTTTTACAAATATTAGATATACACATGTGGATTGTGATATCAATACATATATATTCGTATGAGTAGTTATAGGATATGAAATAGAAATGATACAAATACTTAATAGTTATTTTCACCCCCTAATGTTGGGTAAATTTGAAACTTTTCATTTAACAATTTCTATTACCAACTATATTTGATTCTAAATCTTTTACCAACTATATTTGATTCTAAAGTTTGTAATATAACCCTTTCACTTTAAACTTCAGCCCTAACAAAAGTTGATCATCCTTAAAAAATAAAAAATTTAATTAGAAGGATCATTAGGATTTATACCAAAACCTACGTGCTATTTAAAAGTTCACCATTTAAGTTGGACACAAAAAAAAAAAAAAAAAAAGTGAAAAATCTGATTTGTTATAAGTTTAGATAGTTGGATAGGACATATAAATGAAATAAGTAGGTAAATGTTGTATGACAAGGGTCTCGTTTACATTTTAGAAATATGAACCTTTAAATGGGACATTCATTTGGAAACTTAAGGAAAAAATAAGTGTTGTAAGTATGAAAAGTAAGGTAAAAAAAAAAATGAAATAGAATAATTTTGTTTTTGATTGTGATTGTGATAAATAGGTCTAATTGATACTCCCTCCGTCCCAAAATGTTTGTCCCATTTGACTTTTTTGTTGAACTTTGACCACAAATTTATGAGAGATTAATCATGTTCATGAAATTCTAAAAGTTGTTGTTGATAATATTATTAATGGTGAATCAATAGGAATTTTTAGAATTTCATAAACATAATTAAATTTTCATATATTTGTGGTCAAAGTTCAAAAAAAAAAAGTCAAATAGGATAAACATTTTGGGACGGATGGACTATTTTGGAATAGTAATCAGCATGAGACTCCTAAAGGAAAAATAGGGATTTTAAGGGGATTTCATAAATATGGTTAAATGTTGACCGGACAAAGCAGCAAAGTAGAAATTGATTTATTAGTATTGTGAATGAACACCAAACATTAGTATTTTCAACTCCAATCATTCATTTTCTTCCATACATCATCTGGAAATGGTTTATTTTCACATCCTAAATAAAAGCCATCGGGTCTTACTAACCACCATGCGAATTGGTAATGTTGTTGTCCATGACAAATATGATACACCTTTGATATATTGTAAACATCAAAAACAGCTTGTTTTGTACGACCCCAATAAAAATGTGCAAACCAAAGCGTTGTGACTGAATTACCGCAAAACCTCCACTTGTACTCTTCACCACTACGGAGAAGATGCATGCCATGATCTTCTCCGGAATGTAGATGAAACGAAATGTCATCCGACATACCACTAATTATGTCCATCTTCCATTCTTGATTGAAACAAAAAGATGTCGTCGTCGGGTAAACAAAAGAAAAGATGAAGAAATAAAGAGAGATAATTCTCATTGAACAACTCATGCTTGAGATGTAAATTAAGTTTTTGTTTTGATTTGAAGTGTTGTTATTACCTTTAAATAGTTGGTGAATTGTATACGCAAGTACACACTTACAATAATATATACTATGGAATATGCCAATCTACCCCTTTCTTTACTTAATTTCTTTCAGAAAAAAACACTCTCACATCTGTTATATTCAGGTCTTTTGAACTTTTTCATTTAAATTGGAGTAAAATGAAATTACAAGGTCCAAAAATAGATTTGACATAGTTTTTTTTAGCACAATAACTAAGAAATAATTGTATAATAAGATGAGAGAAAATGAGTGGAGAAGGTGTTGTGAGTATAAAAAATAAATAGCAGAAAAATGAGTGGGAGGAATAGTAAGTAAATTGTTGTTGTGAGTATGGCCGGTAAATCTCATTGAATAAAAGATAATAAAAACTTTGTCATTAAATGATTTACACTTAAATGGGAAAGACAAAAAAAAGAAATAAGTCTATATACAGTACAAAGGGAGTATATAATATCCAAAGTCAACTTATATTCTTAAAAAGTACAATATCCAAATTTAGCTTTTCCATTAATTCACTCTCCATTTTGTTCCTTATAGTTATAATTTTCTTAGATTATGAAAATTTAACTATTGAATACGGATCCCAAATCTTGAGGTGCAATTAGGAATGGCAACGGGTTGGATTCAGGTCAATCACCTGATCGGAATCCAACCTGAATCTTAAATTCACTAATCTGAATTCGATCCAACCCGAATACCGAATACGCAAGAATTTGCAACCGATCCGATTTGACCCGACTTGTATTAAAATTTTGTTTTTTCAACCTAAATTTGTTTGAACCAAATTTATTTTTATGCACAATCTTGAATGTTCTATAAATAATAAATAATAGTTCAAAATCATCAAAATCTTAGCCACAAACATAAATAAAATTATACAATTTAGGAAAATATTAATTACATTTTACTTATATTTTATTCTAACCTTTTATTTAGGGGTCGATGATCAAGTCTAATTCGATTGAATCGGCATCATGATCTGAACCGATCCGAACCCGGTCAAGTTTTAAAAATTGCAAATCAAACCCTACTTTGACTTTTTCAGACCGGATCACAATCAGGCCTTAGATTTACAAAGAACCCACACTTTGCAAACCAATAAACAGATGATTGCATGCCTCCCCTTTTTGTCCAGTCCATCCCATAATAAAATCTCTTTTTTGTCGATCCCAAAAAAAAATAAAAAATATTGCATTTCTATATGAGGAGTGAGTTCTAAAAGAGAGAATCATCAGCACAAGTAAAAGTTATCATCATTATTTGCAATATTATTATTAACTATTTACATTTTACAATTTTTTTTACATAAGCCACAGTAATAAGGAGAATGATAGAATTAGTCACAACTAGCTTTTATATATTTACAAAATAAATTTACAGATAAGAATAACATTAACTTCCCTACCCCAGAATTAAAAGCAGGTTGCTTAAGCACCACCTGTTGAGATGCTCATGGCGTTGAGTTCAACATGCTGCTTACCCCCACTTTGGGGATGAACAATAACAGTAGCATGTGCCTCTTCCTGCAACCACCGATCAGCTCCAACGTGAGAAACAGATATTGTACCCACCAGAGGCTTCTTAGTAGCCATATCGGCTTCACCATCTTGGTCTTCTGCAACAATTTCCCATTCCTCTTTGAGGGAAGTAACTTTAAGGCCCTTTTCTTGGTGCTTTTCAATTTCAAACAGAGTGGGAAGGATCACGTAATCATTCACAGGATCATAGTATGGATCATGATCAGCCTTCAGCCAATGCTTGAGAATACGGAATACATGACGCTCACAGAGTATTCCCCGGTGGTCCCCAGGAACCCCAACCCTTGCTTCTGCCTCCAGTCCGTCCGCCTGTGCAAGCAAACATAAATTAATACGGATTCAACTGTTGGGTAAACTTCAAAAATGACACGAGAATAAGCACCTGTTGCGATTTGGACTATACCCTCCCAACCCACAGGCAACTAAGCACACCGAAAAGTTTGGATGTGATGCACAATGGCAGCATATGAGTACACTTGTTTGTGTATATGTGTGTACAAATTTAGACAAAAGAACCATATGCATTTACTTGCCTTCAGAAATTACCAATATATCAATTCATAGTATCTTATGTAGTTTAATCATGAAATATTTTACCTATATGCAATCGATGTGTTTTATAGTTGCTTAATACCAGAGACGTCCAAACATCCAAAGAGGCCCGAGACCCACAATTCGGCCAAGCCCAGTCCACAAAAGCCCATCAAAGCTCAGTCCGTTGACCAAACATGCAAGCCCGGCCAATAGTTCGCAAACCTACAGGCTTATAATTTTTCTGCTCGGACCACGGGACAGTCCGTGACCAACAAAGCCCGCCTTTTATATTTATTTTGAAATTTTTATTACAGTATTGACAAAAATGCCCCTGGAATAGTTTTTCAGCACTCTTCTAGGGATATTTTTGTCATTTTGCACAGAAATTTTTAAAAACATTTAAAAAACATAAAAATAGGCCTGGTCAACACGTGCCCGGTCAAAGCCTGAAGCCCGCAGGACCGCCCATTTGGCCAACTCTACTTGGTACACACGCATCAACTCATAGCAAAAAAACATTCTTTCGACAAAGAGTAAGCCCCACTTGAACTCCATAACTTAATGAATGCCAACTAATTTAAATAAATAATTATAAAGGAAGAAGAACAACTACACCAACAACAACAACAGCAAAATAAATAAATAAATAAATAAATAAATAAATAAATAAATAAATAAGTAATATTTTCTCCATCCCAAATCGAATGTCCAAACAAAATTCAAATTTGCTCTTGATCAAGAACAAATTCGAAATTTTTTGTACATTCAATTTGGGAAGGAGGGAGTAGATTTATTCTTGTTATCCACTTCTAAACTTTGAGTTTTGCAAGTATATAATGATATAGGAAAATAAATTGGTAAAAGAAAACATTTGGCGACAAAGTTATTAAGAAACTAGCATTCATTTTGGGGCCAATTTTTTTTTTAAAAAATAGATATTCATTTTGGGACAGGAGTAAATACACAAGCTTCACACAAATGGTGTCTCAAGAGGTAATCCAATTGTTGCGCGTGGCCGTTGGTGGTGGAATTTTCCGAGACTTGAGTCACCGGATTCTTTAGTAATTATTATGGTTTGGCTACAAACATGGTTGATGAAGAAAGGGGTGTGGTTGATGATCTTTCCCTAGCGGTTAAGTTTGGCATCGCTTCAGTATGGTTGGAAGTTGATTCTGAGGTTAGATTATGATTAATG
This sequence comes from Adenophora triphylla var. japonica, assembly GCA_022495995.1. Taxonomy (NCBI): domain Eukaryota; kingdom Viridiplantae; phylum Streptophyta; class Magnoliopsida; order Asterales; family Campanulaceae; genus Adenophora; species Adenophora triphylla. The sequence continues at coordinate 197,244 of JAFEMH010003070.1, forward strand.
AGTACAAAATCCAATAGGTGGTGAGGTATTTGGTCGGAAAAAATCGACGGATGATGTCTCAGATGAATGTTCAAGATTCTCATATTCTTCAGGAGGAAACAAGGTTGCTGATGCTTTGGCAAATCATGTGGCTTCTTCTATTTCCAATTCTGTTTTCTATTTCTTGGCTGAACTTTCTGGTGGGTGCAAAGGGACTTTTCGTTTGGATAAATTAGCAATTCCATATGTTAAGAGGTAAGGGCAAGTTTCCCTCCCGTTTTGGTGGCGAGGTTATGCCCCCACACCATTTTTGTATTCTTTATTAGTAAAATTTAGGGAGGTACCTTCTTTTTTCACCCAAAAAAAAAGGAAGAGCAGAATAAGTACTCAAAATATATGTACTGCTAGTATGCTACTAGCTCCTAATATTTTATGTGTTTGTACATAACCTACAGGTCCTCACATTACGAATTAAAGAGCCTATTTTCTTCAATCAGTTCCAGTATATTACCGGTCAATGACAAGGACTTCTCCTAAAACTGGCGTACTGCCAAAATCTTGCATTTAAGTGACATCTCAATGGAATCATATTCTCAATTTGTAATAATTTAGGGGCATCAATTAGGGCAATTTTATTACGGTCATTAATATATATATATATATATATATATATATATATATATATATATATATATATATATATATATATATATATATATATATATATATATATAGTTCTAAAACAAATTCCACCGTTAATAGGCTCATTTATTACATTGAATACGGTTTTTCATAGAGGGGTGAGAAAACAATCGGCAGGAAGTGAATATTTATGCTAGCAACCATTGAATTTACAAGAAAACAGAGACTAAAAATTAGATGGCTTTTTTTTGTGGTTTTGTTTTTCTTTCAGGATACAAGGAAGAAAAGAAATAATTATTTCTGTATAACTGAAGACTTGCAGCTAAAACTCACAGCAGTAAGAGGAATTAGAATTTTAAACACAAAAAGGGAAGAGTGACAATTTCAGTACTTTCATTTGTGAATAGACTGATGAGGTAGATCATTTTCAAGATATAAGGATCCAAATTGTTTTCAAGATATAAGGATCCAAATTGTTCCTTGACGGTAAATGTTTCACATTGACAAAATGAAAGCAGACTTTCCATTTTCCAAACAGCGAAACATGAAAGGACAAGAAAGCAGACTTTCCTAAATGATTGAAACAAATAACATAGTGCTCGACATGCAGATCAGGAGATTTGGCGAAAGTGAGCAAATTAATACCTTTGCAGATTCCATAGGAACTGTCCCATCACCATCAACACATACGTATGTGGCCTGTGAATGTGCAACACATAAGGAGTATCAGTTCGCTACAGACTTGAGATTGCAACACAAACAACATTTCACAATGCATCAGGGATATACTAAAAGGCTGCTTATTAGAAGCAAAAACTGCTACTATGGTGACTTGGAGACTCACCATCAAAAATTGAACTTAAATTTTACAGTATGATTTAACTTTAGCACTAGCATATCAAATAAACTAGTTAAGTAATGATAAACATCTTGTTTTTGAGAGAATAACCCATTTGATATGTTCTTTGCACACATTTTCATCAAGAGGAATGAACCCATCAAATCTAAAATATCAGAAATAGAGAAATGCCATATCAAGGCATTATTATGCCTACGGTTCAGTAAAGAATAATTACCGAGAGATTGTGCAGTTGTTGAAGGTCTGTAACAGGCTTGTCTTTGCTTCCATAACTGCAACACATTTCACTCACTGATTATGCCTCTAGAGGGGTATTTATGAAACTTATAAGAAGATTATTCAGGTTTCAAATATCAACACCATGGATTTTCTCAGAATACCACGGGATGGCAACATTTGACAAACTTTATTCAAAAACTGAAGCAGAAGTAATACCACACACTATGAGGCGTCTCGATATTAGTCCCATATATGTTGTAGAATTTAACTTGAGCTGGAACCTTGGCAGAAGATAAGACCTTTCTTGTCTCATTAGCCCATTTCAATATTTGTAAGTTGAACGGTAAGGGGATCTCAGTGCCGTCATAATTGACCTGTAACGGCAGTAATGTGAAAATATGTATGAATAATTGTTTCCACCAACCATAAGCGTACATGCTACAACCGTTCTACCAACATAACAGTACAATATCATTGCAATAAGCAGTAGTTACAAGTTCAACGATTTTATATCCGATATATATTTTGATAATAGTTTCATTGCATATGTTATATATTTACACCATTATAAGCTAATTAAGGAAGTAACATTGAGAAATTTAATGGAAAGATACAGTGCAAAGCATGGATCTGCATTATGAGTAAAATGACATTACTCAAGTAATTATTGAGGTCAAGTATTAAAAAGCTAAAAGACGAAAAGAAAAGGCCTTTTTGAATAAACTACAACAAGAAATGAACACCAAGTATGGAATAAACTACAACCAGAAATGGACACCAAGTATTAACTTTAGGGTTTCCCAGAGTTCAATAAAGGAATCCCTCAGGAAGCCCAACTGGCTCAGATGTAATCAAATTAATAATAATAATAATTATAATAATAACAATAATAATAGTTATAATGAAAGCCGTCTGTTTTGAAAAAGTTTGAGGAAAGATGCATAGTTATAACTTTAGGGTTTCCCAGGGTTTCATTAACTCCTGACTGACATAGAAGACATGGAGAAGGCTTATGATTAACTCCCAAAGAGATAGGAGTAATATAGTGTGTATCATAAAAAGATGTTAACGTACGAACTCATAATGTAATAGATGATGTTTGTGATGTAGCTATGGCTATATAAGAACTTCAGGGAGTATAGTACTACATCAGCCACTAACCTCAATTTCTTAACTTTTTCTCGTAGTGCTGCATGGACTAAAGAAACATTACAATGAGGGGTAAAAATTAAGGATAAACAGTGTGCTAAATGCAACTTTAGCCACAGAATAGTAAAAGATACCCACATGGCTAGAACGGATGGAAAACCCCCAAGTTACCAATTTCTTTATTTAGGATCGGTTGACAATCAAAAAGATTATTTATGTGGGACATTCCTTAGAGATGGATGAGCAGCAAAACTAGAAAAAACAATGCAAGGAAAGCATAACAATGAGATGATAAAGTAGTCTAATAAGAGGCCAAATAAATAATTCATTGAGATGTTTTGAGCATATATCATGTGGAGCAATAAGAGCACCAGATAGAAATAGAGATAATATCAACATCAATAATCATATTAGAAGTAGAGCAAAAATAAGTTGAAGAACTATCACTGAGAATTACTGTGTATTTATCTGGTATTCCTAGGTAAATAGGCGAAAGTTTAGTTGTGTTCGGCTAAAGTTCAACTTTTTTTTTCTTTTCGATAAAACAAGAACTTAATGGAAGAAGATACAACAGCCAAGGGACAAGCAGTCCACCAAAAGAAACAAGAACAAAAAAAATCTACATGAAAGCAGTTCAAGATGACTGCAAAAAAACAAAACACCAATCACAACAAACTACAGCCACCCAAAACACCTACTGTTATATTTGCATTTCACACAGAACTCACCGTGTTACCCGAAAGTGCTTGAGTAAAGATCGATACAGCCTCCACCATGGAGTAGGACTCCAACATGATGTTAGAGTTTCCATCGCCATCCTGATTCTTCTTCCAGATCTCTAAGAGGGGAACATGTTGCCAAGTAAAATCTGGACAACCCATTAGCTCATATACCGATGGGCACTCAATTAGCTGAAATAATACAAGTTATTTTAGTGATTGTCATTTGGATTTCAATACAAAATATGGTCAAGCTAAATAAACATAACTAAATAACACAGGCTTATGAGTTCAACGTAATAAGCCCCCTCTGTACAAAAAATTATTCCGCATTCTATTTTAGTTTGACCCGAAAAGATAGTCTAATTTCAAAACATAACATATGAACTTCCGTTATTATTCAAAAAGGAATTTTTTCTTTTAAGGTTCGAGAATTCTCATTCATACTGCACCAAAAAAGAAGTTGTGTTATTTTAAGTTAAAGCAAATATTTAGAAAAAAAAAGGTATAAAGTTCAATATTTGAACTTGACAAATGAGACATTTTATTGGGGACTAGGAAATACTAACAATAATAACGAAATTGGAGCTCAAATCAGAACAATAGCAATTCTACAACATTTACAAATATTTTGACGTATCAAACTCAAGTCTTTTTAAGCAAACTCCTTTCGAATTCAAAATATTGTCTGAAGAAGGCATCTTTCCATCCATTATTCTAAGCATCAATATAAGGTTTATTAACTTTATAAACAGAGACGATGCTACTTCCTCCACCCCTAAATGAGTGTCTAGAAATAAATAAGTGGGACTTTTACTAGTTCACCTTTGCTATATGTCAAGTTCCAAATAGACGTGACCACGGTTAATTAACCGCGGTTAACCGGTTAATAACCGGCGGTTAACGAAGGTTAAAATCATTAACCGGACTTAACCGTTAACCGTTAAGTCACGGTTACGGTTAACCGGTTAACGGTTAATCCGGTTAACCCGGTTAACCCGGTTAATAAACGGTTAATTATTATTTTTTTTTTTTTCAAGAATGTCAGATTTTTATCTAAAGTTAAAAAAAAATAACTTTTTAATAGTTTTTTGAATAAAAAGTTAAGTTTTTAACACTTTTTTTGAAAAAACAGTTAAATATTTAACAGTTTCTGTTAAATATGTAACTGTATATGAACTGTTTTTTTTTTTTTTTGGATAAATAAAACTATTTTAAATAGTTGTTAAGACTAATATTTTTTGCAAAAAGTTATAGAAAAATAGGTATGAATTTTTAAAGAAATGAAAACTTAACGGATTTAAAAGAAACGGAAGTATATAAAGAGAAAACTTAACTTTTTTGAATAACCGACGGTTAATTAACGGTTAAGTTAACCGGTTAATTAACCGGCGGTTAACCGGCGGTTAACCGGAGTAAAAATTTCTTAACCTTTGTTAACCTCGGTTACACGGTTATCGGTTAGGCGGTTAAGGCGGTTAGACGGTTAACGGTTTAGGCGGTTAAAATCCGGTTATTAACCTTACGGTTAGCCGGTTAACGCTTAACCTTGGACACGTCTAGTTCCAAAGTGCACTAACAATACAGAACGTTAGGGATATTTAAGTATGTGTAATACTAAATGGCCTAAAAGTAACATCATTAAAGTTTGCAGGAAATGAGAAAGAGACTCTAAACAGAAGGGATGGAGTTAAACAAATAGAAAAGGTATCGTGCATGAAACTGAATTTTATGAGTGCTATGAAATGTTTTGTCAATTGGCATCAAATTTCTGAATTGCACCTAGAGAAGAAACAAAAATATCATACTGACCAATTTCAGTACAAAAAATAAAGGAAATAAACGATGACAAAAAACAAATACCATTTGATGCATGCTCCACTTGGATATGAAAAAATTCTGCTGCCACCCTTCTACGAATGACATTCCATTTAAGAAGGTAGATGTAACATACCCAGGTGCACCTGTCATTATTTAATCAATTGTATGTTAAAAGCGTAAGATACGACCCAAGAGAGCGTGAATAATTCAAAGCTAGGAATGTTGTTTGGTTACTGCAATTATGAAAAGGTAAGTTGAAACAGCAGTTCCAGTACAAATCATATTAGCACATATAGAAGTTCAAAGGTTCAAACAATAATAAAGTATATTATTCCCTCTAGTCAAAAATAGTTGTTGCTTTTGGAGTTTTCACCACTTTTAAGAAATGTAGTCATTACTATCATTTTATAAATATAAAAAAAAAAAAAATCTTCCCCTATCAATTGTCTATCTCTCATCCATTAATTCACTCATGAAGTACAAATACAATTTCCAATGCAATGGTAAAATTGAGATTTTAATGATTTTACAACTATTTTGGACCAATTTTTGAGTCCTAAAGTGACTTCTATTTTGGAACACAGGGAGTAGGACACAAACTACCAAAAGATCAGAGCTGAAAACTTCCAAGAAATTCCAGCATACTCCCTCAGTCCCAAAGAACCTTACCCATTTTGCCATTTAGGGTGTCCCATTAGTAAGTCCCCTTTCCATTTTGGGACATCTTTTACTATTATTATACTCAAATGGATTGGGGCCCCCATTTTACCCCACGAATCTGATGACTCACCCCACTAATCTCACAATTAGCCCACCAAAAAAAAAAAAAAAAAAAAAAAAGCCCAATCCAAATTAAATGGATTCAACTACCCATTAAAACCTAAAATTTATTTACACCCCCTTATAACTCCATTCAGCCCACTTATCAAACCCTATTTCATCTCTCTCTCTCTCTCTTATATTCCCTCTAGGGTTTATGGCGCCACCGCCCCATATCCATCCAATATAATCTCTCTCTAACCCAATCTTTCTTCATCTATGTTTTATCCTCACAATCTACTAACCTAAGTCGATTTATCAGCCTTCGATTTCAAAAGATTGTGTTGAATCGATGTCGGAATCAAATGATTCCATGATTTCCGACGTTGATTCTCCTCCGGCCGACTCGTCTCCTTCCGATTGCTACTCAGATGAACCGGATACGCAGTTCAGCTGCAATGATGATACGGTGGTGGATGAAATCCAACATTCCGACGGTGATTTGGTTGTGGCTTGTTCATCCTTAGTTGATGAGTGCCCCAAATCAACTGATCTAAAAGCTGAATGACCGAAGAGCTTCATAAAAAAGTTGGGTCACTGGTTACCTTGGGCGGATGGTGTTGATGTTGACGGTTGACCATTTTATTCTGACATTGAGGCCATTCCAAAGATGTTGGCCATTGTTGGCTCAGAAGAATGTGAAGCTGACCAAATTCTTAAAGCAAAAAGGCACAAAAGCTTCATGATAGAATTTTGCCACTGCATTCTGAGTGCCAAATGCTTACTTGAAACACTTGATGAACCTTCTGATCAGGTTATGTGTTTCTCCTCCTATTTCTTCTTCCCTCCGTTCTTTTTTTTTATGAGCACACAGTTGGGAGTTGAAATGGGTTATGTGTGAATGATGATTGGATTTTTATGATTTTTCATGATTTGATGCTCTGTTCTGTGCATTTGATGAGGAAAAATGGTTTTTATGTTTGAAATGCAGAAAAGGTTCATTTTATGTTTACTTTTTTGGCTGGCTTTGGTGTGTAAACTGATAAAAACAAATTGTTGCATTTGATTTGGTCATTACCGGTGTGAATGGTATTTTGGACATGGGTATGCATGAAATGATATTAGAATTGGTGAAATTATAGTTGGAACATTATTTCTATGATGATTTTTCAATCTGAGAAATATCATTGTACTCTATGATGAAACATAAGCTGAGAGTACAATTCATAAGCAAAAGCTTTGAATTTATGTACTCTATGATGATTACGATGATTACAAGCTGAGAGTATAATTGCAAAAACCAAAAGCTAAGATGGATGTCCGTGATGATCATAAACTGAGTACCATTCAAAAACAAAAAGGGTTAGTTTTACTCCCTTTACATACCAGTTTCATGTGTTTGTTGGTGATGTTCCATCTCTATCATTATGATTTTTTCATCTTTTGAAATGATAACCATGCAACTGTTGTATTTATAGTTCTGATTTAGGAGGGATTTCAAGTTTAAACAATGTTGGAAATTTTAAATTTTGGGTTTGTATAACCTTCTGATTACGTAATGAAGATTTGGAGGGAGTGAAAAATGGAACAGCTGTAAATAACTTTATAACCATTCAAAAGGTGGGTGTAATTTTCGGATGTAATAATGGGTTAGTGGTCCAGCTTTGGTGGATTTATTTTAAGCAAAAAGGTGTGATGTGACTACTGCTAATATCTCATTAATCTTCCCCACAATTTATTTCTTTCATTATATATACTCCTTCCTTAATTTCCGTGCCGAACAATAAACGGGTAAGGTTCTTTGGGACGGAGGGAGTATAGAGGTAGATATGAATTGTACGTGTACTCCTTAAGATATCGAGATAGAACATGTAAGGATAAAAATCCTTTTCTATCAAAAAGAATTATAAGACCAGTAACCTCAATAATGCATGTCTAATAATTCTTCTGTCCCAAAATGATGTTCCCACTTTTTTTTTTTTGTCATTTGAATGAACTTTGAGAAATAATTTAAGTTGATTTAATTATCCTAATGGAAATCTAAAAATTGTTGTTGATAGTATTTACAATGATTTACCAATAACATGTTTTAGATTTCCATTAGGATAATCAAATTAACCTACAATCATTGGCCAAAGTTATTCAAACTGAAAGTTAAAAAGTGGGAACAGCATTCCGGACGGAGGAAGTAGATTAAAAGACCTTACACCATTATTTTTCACTTCCCCTGGTTGAAAAATGGTTTCGCTTACCCTGAAAAGGTGCAGCGATTGCGATCCAATTCTTTACGTATTTCTCAAATATCTGCACAATAAATTATCACAATAAAGGCAATCATTTCTACATCATATAAAGTTGGCCTTACAGCCTAAGATGGTAAGGAATGCCAGCGAGAGAGACAGAGGAAAGGTAAAAGAGAGAGAGAGAGAGAGAGAGAGAAGCATCTGAAAGTGAAATTGGATTTACATCACTGTGTAGACTCATGAAGCATTTGACAAGAAGTCCGCCCATAGAATGAGTAATTATGTTTATCTGTTTCCCCCCTGACGCAGAGTAAACTGACTCCAACTTATCAGCAAGGCGATTCAATGTTTCTTCAAACCTACAGAAGAATTAGTATGACAAGAACTATTCTTCAGTTGATGAGACAAATCACAAAACGGTATCAACAACGAAAAAAAAACAACCAAATCGAAACAGCAACTATGGCTCTTGGTGGGCCCAGACAACATCCTAGGCGTAGGGGAGATCGGAGCAAGGCTGGGCTCGTCACATCCAAATCTGGTATGGGCCACCTTTCTAGACGAAGATCACAAAACAAGAACTTTCTTATATATATGTTATCTTTAGAACATGATCTTCGAGAAGTGTTGGCCAAGACTACTGCTGATAGCAAACGAAATACCGAACTCCTTGAGAAAAAAGGGAGCCTTTCGGCGAAGTAGAGCCGTAAGATCGATCACTGGAATCAAGTAGGACAAATAAAAGGCATGCATCTATATTTAAATTTCACGACGATACTAGGTGATGTTCACTTGTGTCTGCATAAGTTTTAGTTTCTCTTCTCCGAAAATGTTAAACAAAGCTTGAATTAAGATGTAAAACAAAATTTTGCATATTCTTTCTTTTTTTAATAGAAAAGGAGACTGATTAAGAGGGAGAAAGAATGTCCAAAGATAGAGGGTTAGTAATCCAGTAATGAAAGAAAAATTAAGATGGAAAACAAAGAAACTAAAGTGAGAGATGTTCCAGCAACATAATCAGTTATCCAATAAATAACTACACATAACGACAACAACTAAGCCTTAGTCCCAAATACTTTGGGGTCGGCTAACATGAATTATCATATGAACTCGTCAATGAAAGAGGTGAGGAGAGAAAATGTAAAACCTAAGAAGAAATAAAAGAAGAATCTAAAAGAAGAAATAAGGGTCTGAAATGGAGGTCATATACAGAAGCAAAATATTAAAAAACAAAAACAAAACAAACTCCAAGGACACTAAACATATCCAAACCAATGCTATGGTATACAGCTTAAACATTTAGGTTTATCGGATTTTGCTTTGTGTTCAACTAGAGGCAGTATCTAACAGGCAAGGCTGGTTACAACAGGTACTTTTAGCTTACAATATACATAATAACAAATGAGACAGTACCATCTTTCTTTGTTCTTTATTAAGGTAAGAAATCAGAAGAGCTATTTGGACAGGATTTTTTGTAACAGTTCATATCATTGAAAAAGCAGGAAAGTAAAGGATAGGAAAGTCATGCATATCCATCTGCCAAGTGAGGACTCAATACCAGAATATTAGACTTACTTCCCTTTTAAGGCATCCCATTAGTTATTTTTTAAGCAATGGGGCCCACTAGTCAAACTCACAACGCCTGCTCCACTTATTATTCCCTACCCAACTAACAACCACTATCCCACTTTCTATACGCACAACACCTAATTTTCCTTGATTCTTGTGCCGACCATAAATGTCTAATTTTTGGCGGGACGGAGGGAGTATATATCACCATTGAGACCTAAGCTGTGATGTTTCATATCCAAGGAATCAATATTAACTGATGTCTACAATTATTCTTCTTTTTTCTTGAACTGAAGTAACCACCCCATATGCAAGTAAAAATCTCCTACAGCTTAGCATCATTATCATCCCAAATCTCTCACTTGCATCAAAATGAATGCAGCGACCAAATTTAGTCCATCTAAGCTTCCCCAACCTCACCCAAGAGGTTACTCCGCATGAACCTAGTACCTGGCAGTGACAAAATAAACGATTATGGAACTTAGAAGTGCACCTACCATAGCACACCTGGGAATCTGTTTATACCGTATCCATAATAGCAAGATATCATTAGTCTTGAGCTTATTGAGTGCCAAGGTTCAGGTAAAAATTCTAAGTTCGAAGCAACTCTAGACTTGAAAATTATAGAAGAAATCAGAGAAGTATCAGGCTGGGATTAGGTGCACGCTTTGAGAGGCAAAGAAATAACTGCAAGAATACACCCAAACTTTAGGAGTCCGAGTTCGGGATTCGGGAATCAAGAATAAGGGAGAAATGTGTTCCAAGAGAAAAATCAAGCAAATGGAGATCGCTTGAGCCTAACTAACATTTAAACAAGAGAAAAAAGTGGATGTTCCATGAAAGACAGGCCTTACTGGAGTCTATGTTACTCGTATTCTTCAAATATGTTGAAGTACCCGTGTCCGACATGACACCGATATGGGTATGAAATCCGTACCCGACCCCCGGTTTTTCAGTCGTCGGACGGCAAGAAAAATTGAAAGAAAAAAAGGAGAGCTGAATACATTATATGAAGATTTTACAAATTTTCATGTTTTACTTAATCATACATTACATCTTAGCCAAATTTCATTAAAATTAAATTTTATTTTTGAAAAATAACTATAAAATGACACTTTTGTAAAAAAAATTAATTAGACCAATTTTTATGATGAGCAAAGTATAGAAATAGACTCAATATATTTTGTTATTAACGTATTCCCTTACTCGTGTCCAAATTATGATAGTGTCCCCGTGTCCAATTTTGTTTAGGAAAAGTGAATCCGACACCCAGATCCGTACCCGTGTCGGATACCCGTACTCGAGTCCAGGTAACATAGACGGGAGTAGAAGCCTGAAAGCTGGCCATGTGGACCAAGGAAAAACGAGGTAGGAAACGCATTGTGCAACAACTATCCTCCTAGAAATGAACGTTAGCACCATTCTAAGTTTTATTTTATTAATTCAGCATGTGGGTAACACTAAAGGGTCAAAAGCATACGGGCTCACTCTCCGGATGGGCAGTTTGGTTTGGGTTTGGGTTTGGGTTTGGGTTTGGGTTGGGAAAAAGAGAATGACGGGTCACGACTCGCAAGTAAAACTTGAACCAAGATATATTTTTGGAAAATCAAGCCTGGAAATTCCGATCGAAATGTGGGCCACCGGCCACCAAAAGTTGGGTCGGATTACACATTATTTTGACAGGCCAAAGAGGTAGACTATTTAGGGACATCTCAGAGGGATGATCGACTAGAGTCAGTGCATCGATTTGGGAGATCAATACAAGGGTAGCGCGGCGAGGCGGGAGTACAAGAGCGACAAAGATGGTCTGGTCCGACGCCGACATCTGTTCATCTTCAGTCGACTAGAACGCGGGTTAAATCTCGAGTTTTAAAGCAGGTTGGACCTTGAGTTTAAAAGCCAGAGCTACTGGTGGATGTGCATCTTTAGTCAGCTACAACACAGGTCAGACCCAACTTAGTGAGCAAACAGATTCTACCCTCGGAGTTGGGCAATTGGAATTCTCATAGTACAGATTATTTGTTGAATAAGGAATTTCGGCACACTGAAAGCCATACGGATGTCAGCTTAAGAGGGCAAGTGATGCAATAATATTTTGGAGTATTCTTAGCATTTTTGTGATAATTATTCAATTAATGATTCATTCCTTTTGTCTTAGAAGTCAAAGTGTCAAGAGTCTTGGTATTTTGAACGTCAGTCTAAGGTTCATTAATGAGTCTTTTTAGTTAATTTATGTATCTTATAAATACCCTTGATGCATTGAGTAAATTGCAGTCTTCGACATAAAACAATTTTCCAGTCATAATCAGCTATCTTAGCTTGATTTTCTTTACTTATTATTGGTGTAAGATTCTCCTTCAACTCCCTTTCTTTATTCCCTCTGAAGACTGCAGATTGCCTGCGTCAGGTGGTACCAGAGCTCGGTTGTGTTGGGTGCTTCTGCTTGCATAATGGCTCCTAGAGGAAGGACACGACAACCAGCAGCTGCACCAAATAATGCCCATGGTGATCCAAGAGAGGAGATGAATTAAGGAGGCAAGTCGAGTTTCTGACCAATAACTTGAATCCTCACAGGAGGAGGAAGAGTTCGAGTCAGAAGATACATTCCATAATCCATTCAATAGGCGTGCTCGTCACCATGAGCAACCTATGGGCGATGATCAGAAATGGGAAGCCAATATCAAGGTCGAAATTCCAGACTTTTCTGGAACCTCGAAGGTTGGAGAGTTCATTGATTGGTTAAACACTGTTGAAAGGGTATTCGAATTCAAGGGTGTGCCTGATAACAAGAAGGTGAAATTGGTGGCTATCAAGTTAAAGGGTAGAGCTTCAGCTTGGTGGGAACAACTTCAATTAATGCAACAAAGGAAAGGAAAGTCAAAATTATAGACCGGGAAAAGATGAAGAAGAAACTCAAAGACAATTTCCTTCCATTCAATTATACCCAGCTCATGTTCCAGCGTTTGCAGAATATACGACAAGGAATCAAGTCCGTGGAGGAGTACAAGGAAGAATTTTATCAGCTCGTTTCACGCAATGATTTATCGGAAAGTGAAGAACAGCTTGTTGCAAGATATTTGGCTGGTTTGCGCCAAGGTATTCAAGATGTCTGAATCTGAATACCTTTTGATCTGTTCAAGAAGCCTATCAGAGAGTGTTAGTTGTGGAGAAACAACAGTTCAGGCCTGGAGTTCGTATTGGGAACTCGTTGCAAAAGACACTTGGTTTGAAGCAAGTTGAACAAGGGTCTAAAAATTTTAGGAGTGATGTTGGAAAGTCAAATGTTTCAGCTGCAGTGCGTGGGAAGCAAGCTGAAAATGTTGTTGGTTCATCAAACCAGAACATTAAGTGCTATAAATGCGGAGGACTAGGCCACAAGTATTTGACTTGCAGACAAGAAAGCGGCAAACAACTTATGATTGACAATGAGGTGTTTGAGACTGATGATGTTATTGACGGAGAAGTTGAGTACAATGAAGCATGTTATATTGAAGATGGAGGGAATAGCGAAGAAAGTCTGGTATGTGGCGACATAGGTGAGACACTTGTTATTCGCAGAACCTTTTACTGCAAGGAGGAGGAAAATAGTGATTGGTTGCGGAATAACATATTTCACACGACTTGTACCATCAAAGATAAGGTCTGTAAACTTACTATTGATAGTGGATGTTGTGAAATTGTTGTTTCCCGAGAAGCTGGATTTAAAGCAAGAAAAGCATCTGAGGTCATATAAGCTCTCTTGGTTCAGGAAGGGAAATGAGGTAAATGTTGATACACATTGTTTGGTCTCTTTCTCTATAGGACTAAGTATTTTGACAATGTTTGGTGTGACGTCCCTATGGATGCCTGCCATATTCTTCTTCGACCTAGGCAGTTTGATCGGAGCATTTTTCATAATGGCAATGGCAGATCAAATATATACAGTTTCAGGAAGTACAATCTTAAGGTAACCTTGGTTCCATCAAAAGAATGCAGCTTTGCCAAACCAAATAAAACAGCCGGGGAATTTTCTTTCAATCTCTAACTTTATAGGAAAGGTCGAGTTTGGAGTTATGCTTGCTTTAGTGGTCCGTGAAGTTGAATCTGTTAGTTCAGTCCCAAATTCAATAAAATCACGATCAAGTATCAATATCCAACTCCTTGTTTGGATGACATGCTGGATCAACTTACTGGTGCAAAGGTGTATTTGAAGATTGATCTTCGAAGTGAATTTCACCAGATTCGTATTCGACCGGGTGATGAATAGAAGACGGCGTTCAAGACTCGAGAAGGGCTATATGAATGGTTGGTGATGCCATTCGGATTGTCCAATGCCCCGAGTACTTTTATGCGATTCATGAATCATGTGTTGAAGCCATTCCTTCAAAAGTGTGTTGTCGTATATTTTGATGATATCCTAATATACTCTCGTTCCTTAGATGAGCACGAACAGCACTTGAAGATGGTATTGGAGACTTTAAAAAGGGAGAAGTTGTACGTGAACTTAAAGAAATGCAGTTTTGCAACTTCCTCGGTGGTATTTCTTGGCTACATTATTTCTGCGGAGGGGATAAAAGTTGACCAATCCAAAGTTCAGGCAATCAATGAATGGTCGACGCTTCGTTCAATTCATGTTAGAAGTTTCCATGGGTTGGCCTCATTTTACAGCGATTTATCAAGAATTTCAGCAGTATAGTACCTCCAATTACTAATTGTACAAAGTCTGAATCGAAGTTTAGTCTGATCAAAGCTTTAAGCTCATAAAAACAGAAGCTTAAGCTCATAAAAACAGAAGCTTACAGAAGCTTCGATCCTTGCATTACCAGATTTTGGGAAGGTTTTTGAAGTGTATTGCGACCCATCAAAGGTTGGAATAGGTGTTGTCTTAAGCCAAGAGGTTACATTGAGAAGCTGAGTGGCGCACTACTAAATTACTCAACTTATGATGTCGAATTTTATGCTATTGTTCAAGCATTGAGACATTGGCAGCACTATTTAGTGCATCGGGAGTTCATCCTGAACTAAGACAGCTTCGATCCTTGCATAACCAGATTTTGGGAAGGTTTTTGAAGTGTATTGCGACCCATCAAAGGTTGGAATAGGTGTTGTCTTAAGCCAAGAGGTTACATTGAGAAGCTGAGCGGCGCACTACTAAATTACTCAACTTATGATGTTGAATTTTATGCTATTGTTCAAGCATCGAGACATTGGCAGCACTATTTAGTGCATCGGGATTTCATCCTGAACTCAGACCATGAAGCACTTAAATACATTAACAACCAACAGAAGTTGAACCAAAAACATGCGAAGTGGGTAAGCTTTTCACAAGGCTTTA
Organism: Adenophora triphylla var. japonica; assembly: GCA_022495995.1. Classification (NCBI taxonomy): domain Eukaryota; kingdom Viridiplantae; phylum Streptophyta; class Magnoliopsida; order Asterales; family Campanulaceae; genus Adenophora; species Adenophora triphylla. The sequence continues at coordinate 212,517 of JAFEMH010003070.1, forward strand.
CTTTCACCATAAGACAAAAGGCTGGGATTCAAAATAAAATTGATGATGCTTTAAGTAGACGAGCTTCTTATTTGTCTACGATGCGGATAGAAGTGCAAGGATTTGATGCATTCAAGGAAATGTAAATCTGGAGGATGATTATTTTGGTCCTATTATGCGAGATGTTATGAATGGGCCATAGTTGTTAAAGGCGAGAAGCGAGAAGCGGGCGAATTGTACCGAAGCGAGGCGAAAGCGAGGCGAGAAGCGAGCGACAAAAAAGCGAGCAAAAATAACTATTACGCAATAATAGAATTTTGAAACAACATTATTAGGCAAGGCAAAAATAACTAGCTAGCCAACAATTTTTAATTAAAAAAGATAATAAACAAACACCTATATAAATGAAAATGACTGAAAAAGAAGGAAAATATGACTGAACAAGGAATATAACAATTTTTGTTTGTATATGTATGTTTTTAAAGTAATAAACACACAACTACACAAGTATAATAAATGAAAATGACTGAACAAGGAATATAACAATTTTTGTTTGTATATGTATGTTTGTTAATAAAAAAATAATATAAAACAGCTATAGAAAAGAGTCAAAAATTGGAAAAAAAAAGTCAAAGATTGTAAAAAAAAAGTCAAAATTAGACGAAAGTAAACAGGAAAATAACATTGGGAGTAGAAAAGTGCTTTAAAAAAAAGCGACGCTTTTTTCTTTACGTTTTTTTCAAAGAAGCGTCCGCTTTTCTGAAAAAGGCGAACAACGCCCGCTTCGATGGCAGAGAAGCGACGAACCTGAAAAGCGACAAAAAAAGCGAGGCAGGCGAGGCAGGCGACGCTTTTAACAACTATGGAATGGGCAGCGTAGTGATTATCAGATCCAAGAGGGATATTTGTTTAAGGGGCTGCAATTGTTCATTCCAGATTGTTTGAACATGCAACGGGACATTTTGGTCGAAACAAAAGTACAGAATTGGTAGAAAGAAAATACTTTTGGCCAAAATAAAAGCGTGAGGTTGCTAGACATGTGGAAAGGTGTCATGTTTGTCAACGTTCAAACGGCGGCTCCACTAATGCAGGACTTTACACTCCTTTACCAGTCCTGTCAATTCCATGGGTTGAAGTCCCGTCAATTCCATGGGTTTAAGTATGGATTTTGTCCTTGGCCTTCCGCGCACTCAAGGGAGAAAGGATTCCATTATGGTAGTTGTGGATAGATTCTCCAAGATGGCCCATTTTATACCTTGTCAAAAGACGATGGATGCTTCAAATGTTGCAGATCTTTATTTTAAAGATATATTCCGTTTGCACGGGATTCCTCGCACTATAACTTTAGATCGTGATCCAAAGTTTATGGGGCATTTTTGGAGGAGTTTATGGAAAAGGATGGGTACTCAATTGCAGTTTAGTACTTCATACCATCCTGAAACAGATGGCCAGACAGACGAAGCTTAGGAGACTTGCTACGATGCTTGGTTGGGGACAAACCAAAACAATGGGATTTGGTTCTTCCATATGTTGAGTTTGCATATAACAACTCAAAGAATCGTACTAGTCAGCTCATTCCCTTTGAAATCGTTCATGGACTTGGTCCCAATAGCATTACTGACTTGGCTCCAATTCCTAATTTGAAGACAACTAGCATGAAAGCGGAACAGTTGGTTGCACGCATTAAAACCATCCATGAACAAGTAAAAAAACAGATTGAAGCCAACAATGCCAAGTATAAAGCAGTTGCAGATGTTCATCGAAGGAAGGTTGTGTCCGAGGAAGGAGATTATGCATGGGCTGTGTTAACTAAGGATAGGTTTCCAGCCGGGGAAAATACGAAGTAGCATGATCGAAAAGTTGGTCTTGTCGAATTTTGAAGAAAATTAACAATAATGCATACCAGCTGCAACTACCAAGTCATCTCAAAACTTCAGATATTTTCAACGTCAAGCATCTTATTCCTATCAAAGGAGATCTTTCTAATGGCAACTCGAGGACGAGTTTTTCTCCAACCGAGGGTGACTAATGCAGTAATATTCTGCAGTATTCTTAGCATTTTTGTGATAAGTATTCAAGTATGATTCATTCCTTTTGTCTTAGAAGTCAAAGTGTAGTCTAAGGTTCATTAATGAGTCTTTTTAATTAACTTTTGTATCCCATAAATACCCTTGTTGTATTGAGTAAAGGGCAGTCTTGAAATAAAACAATTTTCCAGTCATAATCAGCTATCTTAGCTTGATTTTCTTTACTTATTATTGGTGTAAGATTCTCCTTCAACTCCCTTTCTTTATTCCCTCTGAAGACTGCAGATTGGTTGCATCAGCAAGTTGAGTAAGGTAGAGGTCACATGGGAGATCATTCATTCGGAGGTAGCAGGAGAAGCCAGAGATCATGAATCAGAGCAAGATAAAGAAGAGTGGAGCAGCGATTCTAAGGATGAGGAATTACTCCCTGATCAGTTAAGGTCTCACCAGGATCGTGAATCTTTGCATTTCCATGTGGCGGAAGGAGGGGTAGATGATTTGCAGAAAGAAATCAGTGATAATGGGTGGTCATGCAGACAAGCTTTTGGCTTTATTGAAGTTCACTCAAATGCTGAGGTTGGAGAATTCAGATAGCTGAGCTAAGTTCGAAGCAAGTCAACAATCGTACATCTCAAGACAATAGCAACCAGATCCCCATTAAGAGAAAGGAAAAAGCAAGAAGTATCCTATCATTTCCATCACAATGAATAATTATAACAGTGAAAAACGTTAAATGAATTGATGCGAGAATGTGTGATAATCATGTGCTATACATAATTTCTCATTTACCTATTGCTTTGCCGGAAATCATACCCAAATCCGAAAAGTGTTTTTCCTTCTTGGTAGCCCCACCTTTTCATTTCAACAATCATGTCATGAAAATAGTATACAGCATCACCGCCAATGACCTGTCCAAAACAAAAGACGAAATACAAATAAAGGAATCAAAACCAGCACCAACCCTTATGCAAAATAACAAATTTTATTAAAATATGGCACGAAAGACAATATTGCATTAATGATTTCTGATTTCACAATGAACTACAAGCATGTCAACAATCTTGTAACATCTTTAGTGTAACCAATGAAATACGTGGGGAACTTTAGAAAAAACTAGTGCTACACCCGTGCGTTAAACGCACGTGCATAAAACTATTTCAAATAAAATTAAAATTTCAAGCAATTAGTTATGTAAAAAATTATAGATGAAAGATAAAAATAATACCGAAGTTATTAAGACAAGGACTATTAATTAAAAAATATAATACAAAAAATATTTACAAAAAAATAAATATATTTTAATATATAAACTTATTTTTAAAATTTACAAGGACTATTATAATTTTGGAATGTTTTGTAAAAATATTACAATTTTTTTAAAACAATTGATTATGCATTCATGCTATCCCAAGTATAAACCTAAGAAATATTAAGAGGCTCGGTAAGTAATATGTTAGCCCAATATATGTTGAGGCCATAAGCACTACATATCACAACCCTAATCCTAAACCATCTTCAGCGTCGCTCTCTCTTTCTCTCTTTTTTTATTGAGTTTTTAATTAATGAATGACTTAATCTATTACAAGAGTGGCACTTGAAAGTATTAGAAACGCATTTGGTGGGGTTTGAACCCCTGACCTCTCATATGTCTTATGGAAAGGGACATCGGATGCCGATTGAGCTAAAACTATTTGGTCGCTCTCTCTTTCTCTCTCTGACGTATATTCTGAACTTTTTGTCCACCGTTTTCTTTTTCTCTCTTATATTTCACCACATAAATCATCAATCTCAAATGTTATATACTTGTTCCTAGTAATATCATAAAATCCTCTACATGGGAAACAATTTTAATTGACGAAATCAAATGACCGTAAACATTCATTGGTTTCTAAGGAAATATCCTTATTACGGGATTTTAGCTAAGGTTATTGAAATCAATCAATAACAATTTCTATGTCATTTTTCTGAGCCTTCAATATAGGTATTATTGGAATCATATAATTATTTTGAATTAAATTTTATTTATATGGAAATTTTTAAGTTTCAACACTTATTTCATGTTAATTATGATTTTTTTTTTTGAAATTAACTCATTTATTGTAGTTGCGTGTAAATTTCGAGATCCAAATTAGGGTTTTTGATTTCTCCTAAAATATTTTAGAACCTGATGTATATATCAATTTTTAAAATTTTAGGTTACAATTTTTACGCTATTTTTCTATCTATGGTAATCGATTTTGGTTTGATTTTTATTTTATGTTTTGTTTGGTTTTGTTCCACATCAGTGATTTTGGTTATGGAAATTTCATTGATCATGTTCATTTTTTTTATGTCAACGTCTTTGTGTTTAGTATATTTTTTAGCCACATTGTTTTAATCATAAACTGTTTTAAATGCAAGAGTAATAATCATTTATTGCGCTAAATGTTCAAATTAAATGACATTAATTATATGTTTCTAAATGCTAGCATGCTCAAAAAATTTAATTACATAATTAATGTTGCATTTATTTACATGAGTTGGATTATTGAGGAAAATGTATCTGGACAATATTTTGGTTAGGGGGGAGTTTTGAAGGGAAAAGTGGCTTGCACTTGAGCCATTATATATATACTTCCTCCGCCCCTGCCGAGTGGATACTTATTTCCTTTTTGGTCCGTCCCAGCCCAATGGAGACTGCCCAAAATGGAAGGGAATCTTTACTATTTTCCCCTCATTCTCTCCTATTTTACTTTTACACTCACAACACCAATCAAATTACTATTCCTCCCACTCATTCTCTCTCCTATTTAATTTTTCATACTCACAACATTTCCTTCCATTTTTTATCTCCCTAACTTTTCCTTAATCTGTGTGTCCAAATTTTTTGGTATCCACTTGGCTGGGACGGAGGGAGTATATATATATATAGATAGGAAGTATGATAAACCGAAATAAGACTAACATTAATTTAATACAATTACACTCCAAGTTCATTGTTTGAGAAAAGCCAAATCAATAAATAAGTCCCGAATCATTGCTCCACCACAAAAAAAGTATGTTCATGTTAGACCATTTGGATAGCAATACATGGTCACATCTCAAAGCCAATTCCTCTAATGTCAATAGACAAGCAGCTTCTTCTTTTTGGAAATTACAATCTATCATGGCTTATGCCATAATTCTATCAGTTAATCCTTCCATTCAAGCAAACTGATCACTACCAAACTAATAGCACTTGTAGAGAAGAAACTCCGAAAGAAGCTCAAGACGTTGAATCTAGAAAATACAATTGTGATTCTAATGATGATCCATGTCTCTCCTTGAGTAGATAATATGCAAGACCATGTTGAAATTACTGGCCTCCTATCAGCAAGACAGAATGATGAGCAACAATAGGACGGAACTTTTTTTGAAACAAGGTTATTCTGATCCTCATCCACTGATACTGGCTGCTAGGGAGGGCAACAGGGAGGGCTTGTCGATTCCCAAATTTGGTCCTACTCAAAATCTCTAATCCCAAACCTGCCCGCCCCGATTAAGCCAAAACCTGAACCCGAATCTGAATCTGCCCCGCCCCGTTTACTCTAAAGCTTGCAAGAAAGATTACCTTTTTATTATGCAACACTATTATTGCTCCTTAAAAGAGAGAGGACAATGATGTTATATTTTTAAGGGGAAAAAGTACATTACGTCATCAAACATAAATGGGAGTAATATAAATATTACCATACTTAGGAAATTACTGCAAATAAAGCTATTATCCATGCGTGTTAGGGTTGAACGGGGTTGGTTCAAAGTAATCTCAAACCCAAACTCGATGGATTTAGAAAAACACTCAACAAACCTGTCCCATTAGGGGAGGATCATTGCGGGTTGGGGATGGGTTCTAGATTTTTTGCCATCCCTATCGGCTTGTGTTTTGATTCAAAATTTAAGGATGATATAAAGAAGCTGGGACTAAATTTTCAACCACAACCCAAGCCTTAATGTGTTTAATGGATTGTAATTCAAATATATTGGTGAATATGTCGGTTCAAACGTTCTTTTTCCAAGCTTAAATAACCTGTGATTGTTTCCAATTAAGCTTTTATATGCTCTCCAGGTTCATATGTATCTAATGGGATAATGATGGACTAGACGTGGATGTCAATACGTACTTTTTTTAATGACATTACCATGAATGCAATATATATCACACCACTCGAGTCGGAGAGAATTCCTTGGTCACTCGTCTCATTCTAATTCAAAAGACATTACCTCTCTCTCTCCTAACTTGTCAAATAATTATTGCGTGACACATGATTTGTTTTTCTTAACCACTAGTATCCGAACACCACATTGGATGCCGACTAATCTGGTTAGAGCCGGGTTGACTTCTTAAATGTGCAACCAAAAAGCCAATTTTATCCGAGTGTCATTGATAGAAAGGTAGATTAGTAAATTATTAGTAGATCATAGTTCTTGCTAAATTAGCATTTTTAGTTCATTCATATATTAGAGATCTTCTATTTTTTTCACGTAGCTCAACAATATTAGTCTAATGCTACCACTAGTCCTAGTAAAATAAGCGACCAAGGCAATGTTTCAAGTGCTTCCGAAGTTGATTCAAAGGGTAGAGATTGAGTTTGACCTAATTACGAGTTCTTTTTCTTCTTTTGTGGTTTTTTTGGTGGTCTACTATAAATTCTTACGATTATATTCGCTTGTGGTACCAACTTAGAGGAAGTTGTACATATTATAATGTCAATGTGGAAACAATGTGGATTCCACTCATAAAATATTATGTCAATTTAATACATGTATCTCAATTGCAACTTAACGAAGTCCATGATCTAAATATAAGCAAGAATAATCTCAACGAAGGAGATTCTGTTAATCTTCTCAACAAAATAAAATCAGGACTTAACAGCAGATTATTAAACAAACGACCTACTAAAACAAAGATAATTAAAAATATGTTCTTCAAGAGAAAAAAAAAAATTAAAAAGTTAAGGCATGATTATCAGCATAAGAAACAATTTGGTCCCAACTATTGAATCACCAAGTTGTTGGTATCATTATAAAGGGCACAGCCAAGCAACTTCAAATTGAAAGATGAGAAAAAATGTACCATGTCTGGGTCCAAGGCATCAATAGCGTTCAGACCAAATCTATCTTCAGGGACTACGATATGGGTCTTGGGGTCTAAAGAGACAGATTTACCTGTTCAACATAAATAACAAGATTCATACCACTTAACATCCGAACAAAAAGAATCCACAAAAAATAGCAGTCATTATAAATCAACATAAGGATAATGCGTCCTTCAAAGACTTGGTTCCCCTACTAACAGTTTTAACTTTAGTTAAGCAGTATTTGAACATGTAAAGGTTTGAGCGTTTGTTAAGTAACTGATGGGGGGAGAGGTTCTTATTTCATACAAACGTCTAACATTATAAGCATTCCTAAAAAAACAAGATTGTAGCCTCAATTGAGCGATTAGAGAATTCCATGTTACAATAACAATCATCGGACAACTCTGGGGATGACACTCAAATGTATTTTTCCAATTAAAGTCACAGATCAAGCATTTCTAGAAACCCTTCTCTTTTCTTTTTTTTTTTTCTTTTTTTTTTCTTTTTTTGGAAGGGGGCCAGGGGGTGCAATGGTGGAGGGCAGACCAATATATATTTTCTAGTACAAGAGATTAATCATATGCTACATCCCTACAGTCAAACAAGATGGATACTACCTGAAATAATGCGGGGGTACACATACACCCATGCCCCAAATAACATGCAAGTTTGGACTAAGTTGTTATACAAAGGGAATATCATTGAAGGGGATAGCATAGTTCAATCACAAATATTTTTCACGAGAATAATATGTACGAGGCAGAACTTTTCAGCTTATTTATCCTACAATTGTCTACAGGGATGCAGAATAGCAGCTTGATTGTCAACATGCTGCATGCTATAATGAATCAAGATTTAAAAGCACTACTGAGTACCCGCTCCCAAGCATATGGTTTATTCATAACACGTTTAACCTTTAGCAACTGGAAGTACATGATCAAAACCGAGTTTCAGGTAACTAACAAAGTGAACTGCAAATAATTTAACTCAATCCTACTATATAACACTTGAAAAGAAGTTCCACCTAGTGGTAGGTACTTTTTCACACGAAAGTACAAAAAAAAAAAACTAGAAAGGGAAAAGTCAAAATAGAGGGGTTAGGAAGTTCTCACTTCCAAAAGTAGGAATTTAGGAAAAGACATAACTAAAATACCACATGTATATTTTGCTTTTCGTTCTTATAAGGAGCTATTTACTATTTAAACCTTTCTACAAGCATTAAAGAGCCACTCCACTTTTCTCACTCTTTCTCCGAAACACATTTTTATCCCTAATGCTACTCCCCCATTCCACACTAAGAATCGACAATTCCTTTTTGGGATGTTCCATTTTAAAAGTCTACTTTCAAATATTGAGCTATAAATATTTGGTTTTTCTCAATTTTTCTTTCATGTTAAAATCGAATAGTTATCTTATGTAAAACTATAACTTTGATATAAACCATAAGAAATACAAAGGCATTAAAGTGATTAAAAAGTTTGACTTTCAAGCATGGACTTTTAACATGGAACAAACATTCAATAAAGCAAGGGTAAAAGAAGGACCGTGACATTCCTTTCTACCTACTCAAGAGTAACTCTCTCAACCAGGAGTAACTCTCTCAACCAGGTCCCACACTTTCTCTTCCTCTACTTATCTTTGCTTTTCTAAGCTCAAGTATCTGTAGTTATCATTCTCAAGCAATACTAGCCGGATAAAGGAAAATCAAATAAAATCAGAATTTTTCCCAAACTACAAACCCTTTTCTACAAGTAGGCAAAATCTGGGACAAGTTGAAGTTGAATCCCTTTACTGCCATTAATTTAGCATATTCAAATGAACCAAGACCTGTTTTAAAGTTAATACTTAGGCTCAAAAATTTCATCCATTTACTTGGCTGGAATTAAGGATAATACAAAATAAATGCAAGAAAAATATCTTTAACCAAATCACCAACAACAAGTATCAAATTAAGCACTCAAGATTCACAATTGTCCATATTTACAAAAAATTACCAGTAGAAGGATCAAAACGAGACCAAAGTTTAGTACGGAACTCTCGATCAGCCCCGAGAATCCGCACCCAGACCCGCTCTTCTTTACCGTTCTCATCAACAGCATTAAGAATCGAACCTGCAATGCCTGGCACCAAAAGGACCGGGTCCAGATTTGGGTCCACGTATGGCTCTGGTTCCTTGATTAGCCTCAACCAGAGCTCCACCGATCGCACTATATCCTCCAACAACACCGCCATATTTCAACCCTAATTTCTTCCCCAATACCCTAATTTTAATCTCGTAAATGCTTTTTTTCAAATTTTTGTGCTTAAACTCGAATTGGAATAAACCGTAATCGTATATGTTGAGTGGTGATTTGAGACTTTGAAAAGTAAAATTAGGGTTCAAGTTTGGATAAAGATTTGGGGGTAATTGATTCTACGGATGGGAGAGCGATGGCGTAAAGCTCTAGAAGACTGAAAAGTCAATATTACTTCAGGTTAATAATGGACTTCATTTTCTTTTTGTCATTTTCTCCGATGAAGCAGCGTAATAGCACGTGTTGTGCGCCGGATATATGTAAATCGGGGAACAAAAAAATGGAAAAAGATTATACTCCCTCCTTCCCACTTTATGCTTCACACTTTTGAACATGCACGCAAAGTAAATACTAAATACAGGAAACGAAAAATACAGGAAACGAAATATTTCAATTTTGTCCTTGCCCGTCTCGTGTGTGTCTACACGAGATTTTCTTCTTATCCCGTGTATATTCACACGACATACTTCGCAGGAAAATTCCAATCCTTCATCCATGGACACTGCGAACGAGATCATCATCAACAACGAAGCAGGTCTCCAATGGTTGATAGGTTCTCCCTTCGTCTCTCCCCTCACAGTAATATCCACCTTCAGGTGCATTCACACCCACCCCTCCGACCCCTTTTCACCCGATTTCGTCAGAGAATCAGGTAACCCTAACTCCCAATCATCCGATTCTTTGTTTGCCTGTGCGTTTGTGATTGATTTAGTTGAATTTTTTCCGTGCAGATGATTTGAGGACACTTTTGTTGAAAGGGTTTGAAGTAATTGGAGCATTGATTGTTGGAAAAGGAGGTTCTGATTTCAAAGGGATTGTTAGTGACGCCATTGATGCGTCCAGTATAACGAAGAACACTCTTTTCAGTTTATCTCGTGTGAACTCACACGAGAAGAATCTCGTGTGATTTTACACGAGATTTATCTTCGTCCACCATTATAAGGGCCCTTTCATTTGATTGAATATTCAGGTTTTGATAATCGGTTGTTTCGTGTTGATGATGATGATGATTGTTGATGTTTTGGTAATGGGTTTTACCTAATTCTTCACTCATCTCGTATGGATCCACACGAGATGTATCTCGTGTGGATATACACGAGATGTATATCGTGTGTATCCACACGAGATGTGTCTCGTGTGGATCCATACGAGACACATCCCAAAAACCATAAATAATGGCACATATTTTAACTCAATCTCCATTTGGATTTTGAGGATAGTGATAGAGATGAAAAACACTTTAAATGTCATTTAGAATCTAGAAAAATTTAAAAAAAATAAACGAGGTATCCGTATACCATTTTCACAAGATCGGGGACACATAAAATCCCAAAAACCCTAAATAATGGCACATATTTGTAACTCAATTTCCATTTGGATTTTGAGGATTGTCATAGAGATGAAAAACACTTTAAATGTCATCTAGAATGTAGAAAAAAATTTAAAAAAAATAAACGAGGTATCCGTAAACCATTTTTTCACAAGATCGGGACACATGAAACCCTAAAAACCCTAAATAATGGCACATATTTGTAACTCAATTTTCATTTGGATTTTGAGGAAACTCATGTAGATGAAAAACACTTTAAATGTCATCTAGAATGTAGAAAAAAAATTAAAAAAAATAAACGAGGTATCCGTATACCATTTTTTACAGGATCGGGACACATGAAACCCTAAAAACCCTAAATAATTGCACATATTTGTAACTCAATTTCCATTTGGATTTTGAGAAAACTCATGTAGATGAAAAACACTTTAAATGTCATCGAGAATGAAGAAAAAAATTAAAAAAAATAAATAAACTAGGTAGCCGTATACCATTTTTCACAAGATCGGGACACATAAAACCCTAAAAATCCTAAATAATGGCACATATTTGTAACTCAATTTCCATTTGGATTTTGAGGATTGTCATAGAGATGAAAAACACTTTAAATGTCATCTAGAATGTATAAAAAAAATTAAAAAAAAATAAACGAGGTAGACGTATACCATTTTTTACAAGATCGGGACACATGAAACCCTAAAAACCCTAAATAATGGCACATATGTGATCCAAGTGCAAGTCAACTGATCCTCCAATACCGAGATAGGGTAGCAGCATTTAATAAACTTTATGATCAGGATAACCATGCAAGAAGAGAAAGATTACGTAGGGGATAGTATATGTGTAATGGTTTTTGAATTATAAAGTTTGTATGAATGTTTGGATGTTTGAATTATATGCTTATCCTTGTTAACACTTTTATTTCGTATACAATTTTTCATCAGTATGACTTTGGTGCTGTTGTTTACTTGGTGCTGGTGCTGTTGTTGTTGCTGTTGCTGATGTGTCTCGTGTATATCCACACGAGACACATCTCGTATGGATCCACACGAGATTTGTGACACATCTCGTATGGATCCACACGAGACAAATCTCGTGTGGATCCATACGAGGTGTATCTCGTGTGGATCCACACGAGATGTGTCTCGTGTGGATCCATACGAGACACATCAGCAACAGCAACAGCACCAAGTAAACATCAGAACCAAATAAACAACAGCAACAACAATACAATTAGACACAACAGCAACACCAAATAAACAACAGCAACAAATCCATAACTCCATAATCAGTACTACAAATCCATAACTCCATAAACAACAACAATACAATCAGTATACCATTACAACAACAACTATCCATTTCCTACAGAAAATAAATCCAACTCCATAATCAGTACTACAAATATACCAAAACTCCATAATCAATAATACATAAATGCGACCTCCTACATAAGACGACCTAAACCCTCGTGTGCCCGTCTAAGTATATCTCTGGCGTCCTCGGGGAGCCTCGCATCTGTCAATAATGGAAGTATGAGATCTGCGATCGCTGCAACCCCAGGCTGCGGTGGAACATCAACTGGGGGAGGTGGGGGAGGTGGAATATCAACGGGGGGATCGTGTATCGGATTAGATATCCGAACATGACTCCTAGCCAGAAACCACTCCATATAATCTCCAGTCACGGGAGAAGATGTAGAATCTAGCGGTGGCCCCCAACGGGGAACGGGCCTGAAGTCATGCATGTCGTACTCCACCCACGCGTCCCAAAAATCATCTCCGTCACCATACTCCTTTTGGTATCCCTTCTGACCCTTTGACAAAATGCATCTCGTGGGAGTTACGGGGGGCCGTCTGGGGATCCTCTGCTGAACCCGAACTGCCTAGTAACACGATCAGGCATGTATGCCTCAGTGATGTCACAAAAGCGTATAACCCCCCTGAAGTGTGAAACCGGCAGAATCGAGTCCGCTCCGATACCATAAGGAGTCCAAACAACCTGTGAGTAGACTTTGTTAGGCAGAGTCTACATAATAACGGAGTGAGTGTAACAATTTGAAACAGTTTTAATATGAATAACTCACCCTATCAACATGCATCCTGTCAAGAGTGCGGCGATACTGCACTAGATGATCTAATCCCCTCCCAGCTGTATCAGCACGTGACCATCTACGGGCTCTCGGCTGCCCCTGCTGCCAGTGCGGGTCAGAAAGTCGCCGGAAATCCGGGAAGTACTCGTATATCCACCCCTGAGATGTATGTAAAAAAGTATTAAATACTAATCAAATGCAACATGTAATTACAGAGGGGGGGGGAGTCGACAGAGTAAAAAGAAAATGAGTAGAGTAAGATGTACCTCTAGCAGTGTCGCACAACCACCCATCTGCTTGCATCCGGATCTGGACGCCTTCCCCAACTCTCGGTATAAATATGCCAATGTAGCTGATCCCCAGGAGAGAGTGGGGAGTCTCTCAAGATCCATGCATAGAGAAAGGTAGGCTGAGGGCACCTTATCCTGACTCTTGTCCACGAACATCGTGGAACCCAAGAGGTGCAGGATATACGCAGAAGCACGCTGGGCATCAGTCATGTGCCCTATACGGGAAGAAAAGAGACGCCGGACATCCTTCAATAAGTACCCAGTGCCGCCCAAAACGAGGTGTCTAGTGATGCCGGATAGGTCAGGCACTGGATCCGGATACCGAATAGGTGCACCTACACAGCTGATACCTGTAAATTGAAGATGAAATAACACATTTTAGTACAAGAGATGAATGTAGATAGTATAGTCTTGAAATTGATAATATATAACAACATACCCAGGATATGAAATACGTCGTGTAACGTAATGGTCATCTCCCCCCACGGCATGTGGAACGAGTTAGTCTCAGGAGACCACCGTTCCAAAAATGCCGTCATCAGCGCATGATTAGGCCTCTGAATGGTGGCATCGTGCAGCTGCTGGATGCCCGATGCATCAACGAGGGTCAGCCAGGCTCTATCAGTAGCCTCCAGATCATCACGCTTGAACCTGTTTATTCCAAACAAAAAATATAATCAATACTCGAGATCGAGAAAAGTACGAGATGTATAATTAATGGAATATTTAGAGTGTGCCAAACAACTTCAAGATTTTAATAAATTCACATAAATGATTATCTTACTTTTGCAGATGCAGCAGTCTCGTATGAAAAGTCACCACTGACTCACTAGTGGCGTCCCTCCAAATCTCTCGAGCTCTGTGATCACCAAAGCCGTATATAAGTGAAACATTCTCTGGGCCGCCACCTGGGTCACTCTGAATCTGCCATGATGGTGGCTCCTCCCCACCCGCACCCTGCCTCCTCCGTCCCTGCCCTCTAGCCACATCCCTCCCCCTCCCCCTCCCATGCCTCAAAGGTCTAACATCATGTATCTCCTCCTCCTCCTCCTCATCATCATCATCATCCCTCCCCTCCTCATCATCATCATCATCCCCACCCTCCTGCTCCGCCTCCTCATCCCCCTCACCACTATCATCAGAATCAGAAGATCCATCATCATCTCCTACATCCTCCTCACTACTATCATCAGAATCAGAAGATGCCTCATCATCTCCTACATCCTCCTCAATCTCATGCTCAAACCCAGTATCAGGCTGCTCAGGCTGCTCAGGCTGCAAAGTCCTATCATGATCATCTCCTACATCCTGCTCAATCCCAAGCTCAGACCCACGCACGATAGTCCTATCATGTATCCTTTTGCTGCGTTTATCTACCTTAGGTGCCGTCTCGGCCTTCCTCTTTCTATTGGACGCGGTCATACGTTCACGTGCCTACAAAAAAACAAATAAGAGACAATAAATTAGCTATTTAGCATTTATAACTGAATACGAACGATGTAAAGAAAAAGAGTGGACACTGGGCACAACTCGTGTGAACTCACACGAGATGCATCTCGTGTGAGTTCACACGAGATTTATCTCGTTTGAACTCACACGAGATTTATCTCGTGTGAGTTCACACGAGATGCATCTCTCCAGTTTGGTTAATATCAAAGAAAGAAAAATTACACGAGATGCATAAAAAGAAAGAAAAATGAACGATGTAAAGAAAAATACGTCGAAATCAATTGAAGCAACCAGTTCATGAAAGACGTCCAAATCAATTGAAGCAATCAAACAAAAATTAGACATTGGGAATGTAAAATTAGGTTTAAATTACGTTCAAATTGCATTACCTTCTTTACGAATGCAGTAAGGGTAGAAGCGGAGGCGGCGGCGATGGCAGCGGTGGTTGTAGCGGAAGGATGTTCCTGGCGAGGGCGGCACGGAATTTTAACTCGAGCCATACGGCGAGACGAACGGCGGCGACGCACCGAGAGAGATAGAGAGAGAGCGAGGGAGACGAAGAGCAATTTGAAATGAAAAAAAAAATTATATATAAATGGGTATTTTGGTAAAAGCGGCGGTTCCCTGTATTTTCCAAGCCGTGTATTTAACTACATCCCACGCAAATTAAGAAAAAAGGTAAGTAAAAAAATGTTATGAATATAAAAGTAAAATAGAAAAAAAAATGAGTGGAGAAAATAGTAAATTTGAAAAATATTGTGAGTATAATAGTGAAATAGGAGAGAGAATTAGTGGGTGAAATAGTAAAGATTATTTATCATTTTAGAAAAGGTGAAACTTTTAACCAGACATCCATTTTGATAAAAAGTGAAGCTTGAAATGGGACGGAGAGAGTATATAATTATTTTTTTTAAGAATAAAAAGAATGGATTTTTAGGGCGATAAATCAGTTCAAATGGCCGAATATTCGGGCAACTTGATTAGTAGTTTGACCGGTATAAAAAGAATGAACAAACATAAAACTAGTCGGATGATATTCAACGAAGGCTTTGGTGGTGTGAAAGTAAAATCACCAAGTTTGTATGAAATTAATTAATAAAAGTTTAAAGTCAAAGATTCAGTTACCAGTAACAAGTGGTGATGCTCCAATATTTAAATGAGATCCTGAGAAAATTGTAATCAGAGCGGAATTGTAGAAGTGATTGTAGGGATCACATGTATGATCATCTCCGGATTAATAGCTTTCCATAATGATCGTGATTGGGTCGTCTCTGATCAGTTGATCGTAAGTCGATCTAATTTTGCCCGTCGATACCTAGCCTAGTCATCGTAGAAGATAGTCGTAGCTAAACAGAACCGTGAAGTAAGTCGAGCAAAAGTAGGTCGGCTGACGTCTCTTTTGTTAGTTATCCCATTTAGTAGCTCTCAACTTTCTAGTTCGGCTTGTCACAAATTTGTTTCGACAATTGGGTTATGTTTTCAAAGTAGCAATAATTTGAACCAACGGATTTCGAACATTGATGGGCACGCTTTCCATTGATGAGACATTCCTCCTGGGAACATGCTCTTGCATTTATTTTTTTTCGTGAAGAGTCGTGTGACTCGTTTTTCTTGGCCTAAAATCGGGTAATCTTAGGTATAAAAACCCAATCTCTTGAGTTTGAGACAGACGACAAGTGTTGAAATTTCAAAAGATTTGCATTCTTCTTTCTGAAAACCCCTCATCCTCGGCGATTGATGGAACCTTTGGGTCTCAATTCATTATCCTTTACTGGCAATTGAAATCAGATATACATTTTCTCCCCTTTTGTGTTTATGTGCTTTGCCTTCGGCAATTTGGGGTTTTGAAGGTTTGGGGCTTAAGGGTTTATCTTGTATCCCTAGCTCGATCTAAGGACTTCCATGGCTAGGTTTTGGAATATGGAGGATTGAACTACCTTCTGATATCATAGTAGGAGTCATAATTTACAAAAGGATAGATGGACCACGGAGGTTAGTCCCTTTGCTCGAGCTTTGTGAGATGCTTGGTAATTTTGGGACTCCGTCCGAGGAGGTTAGGTTTCCTATAGGTCCCCGTTTTAAGAGGTTAGATGCGAACAACCGGAAGTCATCCCTTTTGGAGATTGGTATGAGATTTTGAACCACGTAAATTTGTGTTATTTAAGAGAGGTGCCCACTAAAAAACTTCCACTGGTCATAGGAGATTCCTTGACTAGAGTAGTTGAAGTGGGGGAACGAAGGGCCCTGTTAGTCAAATATATGTATAGCTTAAGAATTGCTTAATCCCAATCATAATAAGCATTATTGAGAATCCCTAATTTTAATTAGACTACTTAGATTTTTCTATGTACCTTTAGGATCCCCTTAGTGCTAGTGTCAGTGTTTCTCACTTGTATTTTATTGAAAACTAGAAGACCTTGAAGATTTTCCAAAATGATATTGGGTTAACTTGTTCAACAAGCCTCAACCGGTCATGCTCCTCAGCCGACCAACCTCTGTAACCGGTTAAGTCAGTCAACCGGTCAAGCCCCCTCAAGTTGCTGCTTCAGCCAAGCTTCCTCAACAAGCTTCCAATCAGTTGAAGCATTTAATGTTTTCACCTACTCAGTATACAACTTAGCTGAAGTTGGTAGAACAGTTTGCTATGAAGACTTTGTTGCACCTTGTCAGTAACTCAAAGAGGAATGTCAAAGTTACCAGTACTCACAATAACTCCTTTATCCAATGGAAAATTCGAAGATGGTTGTACGTCAAATCTCAGGCATTTAATGTAGAAGATATTTAAATGTTTGTCAGACCAAGTATTTTCTTCAACCCCTTCAAAGACAACAGCTCTCCCATTGAGTCACTATAAATACCTTCCTTAGAGCATTGAAGAGGGTTGGTTATGTTGGTGCATTGAAGATCTTTGAGAGTGAGATTCTCAAGAACTGCAAGTGCTCAAGCATTCAAGTTCAAGACATTGTCCATATACTCACTAGATTATTTATTAGGACAAATACTGTGCACCTCAATCAATTCTTGTAAGTGTTCCCCAACAAGACTATGACTGTAACACATTGATTGATCACACTACACACCCAAGAAAAATCAGTTCTTATTGTGAACACATCTCTTGAAAACACTTGGTCAATCTTGTAGCATGATCCATTAGTAATCACTTTACTTTTGGCAGCCTTCAATCATAAGGCTTGCAACTTGTAATAGCTTAGCATCATTAATAGTGCACTTTACACAAATCCAAATTTTGATCAAAATTGGTAGAGGACGTAGCAGTTATTTAATACTGTAAACCTCTTCAAACAACCGTGTTCTTTTGTTTGTGTTTGTTCATTATATCTTGTCTTTGTAACCGGTTGAATTCTATTAACTGGTTACAACCTTAGACTCCTTTTTTAACTGCTTGTTTGTCTTTTCTATTAGAATATATATTGCATGATATTTTAACTTACTTTCTTTGAAAATACCTTTACTCAACCGATCACTTTGTGTGAGTAAAACCAATAATATTGTATCCGCTATGCAACTGGTTTCCATCGGTTAGCTTGTGATAAGTTACTTGGACATTTTCTAAAGGTTTTGAAAAGAAGTTTAAAGAAGTTTTAATCAGGCTATTCATCCCCCCCCCCTTTTAGCCTGTTTTCCTACCAATTGGGCCTAACAATTGGTATCAGAGCTTTCAATCTTTAAAAAACATTTTTCCAAGCTTCACAGCTTGAATTGCCGATTCCAAAATGGCAGGAAAACTCATGCAAACGTGGAACATGGCTACCATACCCATGTTAAACGAAAATGAATTTCCAGTATGGAAAGACAGAATCATGCGGTACATGAATTCAATTGACGACAGATTAATGACTGTAGTCAGAGATGGTCCAATCATACCCATCAAGGTCAACACTATGCCAAGAGCACCCAAAACTCCTCTCATGGATCACGCCGATAGATCATCCGAACAAGAGTTCGAAGTCTATGAAACTATTGTTCCGAAGACCCGTGAAGAATGGACTGAGGAAGACAAGATATGTGTAGCCCTAGACAAAAGGCTATGCACATTCTGACTTCTAGTCTTGATGATAGGCTGTACAAACAAGTACAGAACTATGAGACTGCCCAGCAAGTGTGGCAAAGTATCCTCAGATACTTTGAAGGAGATCAAGTGGCAAAGGACAATCGGTTGTACAAAAGTGTAGTTGAGTTCGAGTCCTTCAGGAAGAACCCCAGTGAGACTCTCAAAGAAACATACGATCGTTTCTGTGAGGTAAGTAATTCTTGTACATCTTTAGGTAGAATATATACTATGAAAGATCTTAACATGCGTTTCCTTGATTCTCTCGGAGACGTATGGCATGTTAAGGTAGCTATTCTAAAAGAATGCAGAGACTTAGACAAGACTCACATTCAGAATATTGTTTCTTCATTATTTCTGTATGAGGAAGAACTCAACCGGCTGGGTGGAGTTCAAAAATAATTTTAAAACCTCTCTCTGCCAGCTCAAACTGAGATCTTCCCGGGCTCTTCCTTATTCAACAATCAATCTGCCAACGACTCCCCTTCAACCTCTCAGTCTCAATCATCCCAAACCAATGTCAACTCTAGTAAGCCTTCTGAGGAAGATGAGTTTGCTGCTTTTGCTAGAAATTATAGAAAATTCAAGGACATTAAGAGGTTCCAACAACATGCCAGCAAACCTTTCCACTCCAAACCCTCATCCTCCCAAAGATCTGGAAATTTCCAAAGATCTGGCCAAACCTCTACCTCAACCGATGGCAAAAATGCCCAAGGAGAGTTTGTTTGCTACAACTGTAGGAAACCCGACCATTTCGCTTCTAAATGTCCTCAACCTAAGTATGAATTTCTTAGGAAGAAACCTTTTAGGAAAAATCATAGATCAAATAGCCTAGTAGCCGAGGAAGGAACAGAAAAGGCTATGCCAGTTTGGTTTGAGACCGATTCAGAAGATAATGCTGACTCAAATGAAGATGTTGATGTCAGTTTCGTAGCTCTTGATGGAACTGAATCTGGACTAGGACCAACTCCTTTACAATCACCAATCTATAGACATTCCAATTCCATTGACCAGTCAAGCACTTACAATGACACCACCACACCTTTGAGATCTCCCCTATTATATTTTGACGAACCTATACCAAGGGCTGAAAATCCCTACAATTTAAAAATTCAGAGTATTGTGAGAGCCCGCGCTCGAGACAAATCCCGTCTTCGTGCGAAAACAGCGAGTTTCCTCTCGTGCTAATGTGCGTCGAATGCACTCAGTTTCTCAAAATGGTACCCTTGAGTTTTGAAAATGCAAGAGTCGTCACCTCATTTTATTTTAGGAAAAACGAAGATAAAACCTTTTAAGAGAAAGTGGGTTCGGGGCTAAGTTACAAGAAGGGAATGTGTTAGGAACCCTCCTCGCCCTTTCGGTCTCTAGCATACACGCCGTCCTAGATTGGTTTTAATTGCCTTGCCTATGTCTTAAAAAAGTGGTGATTATATACGAGGACGTCTTTCTAGTCTAAGTATACTTTGTTTATTTACACGAAAGGGAGTCGGTTTGGGTGGACCCCACTCGGTTTTGGAAAATGGTTTGAGCATAAAAAAAGAAGAAAATAGTGTACTCGGGGGAGGGAAATAATTACATGGGGGTTTTTATACAAATTGGGAGAAAAATCCCAAATGAATCAAATTAAAAAGGAAAAGAAGAGGGACGGAGTTCTTTGCTGTTTCCAGGACTATTGCCCCACTCGGGCCTGTATATCTCATACAAAAAAGAGGTTAATCTGGAACAAAAAATGGTACTTTATTCTCAACACATAAAAAATGCCTCACGAATTTTACGATAATTTCTAGACTCATATTTCATGCCAAACAGGTCACCACAATATCAACTACAAATATGTCAGATGACACAAAACAGAGCAGTGTACACAAAGAACATGTTTACAGAGCATTATATAATGGTAATTTCACAAAAAAACCAAAATGACTTTTGAAGTAAATATGATTATAAAGAAGCACACCAAAAATCAAGTCCTAAGGATGAGTTTGATGGGTCAAATGACCTTTGACATTTCAGGTTCAAAACAGGGGTTCTGACAATATGGACATAAAGCCTTTAAAGTAAAAATAGAAAAAGGGTCTTCCAGTGGTCCAAAAAATCCAAAAGAGGCATGATTGGTTTCCTTTATTAGTTAGATTCCATATAGACTTGAAATAATCCAAACAGAACCATATTTGGGAGAGATAATGAGAAAACAAGTCATGAGGGTCAGAACAGGGCATGTATCGACAGCAGCAGAACATGCTAGAAAGCAACTCCAAAACATAGCATAGACATGGATTTAAGACATGAAACTTGGTATACATCTATCCTAACATGTTGTTAAGATGTTAGTACCTTTATTTACCACTAAATACAAGCAAAAACATGGATAGAAGTGTGACTCCCAAAAGTGGACAGATTGTGTACTTTGAAGAACAAAGTCATTTTCATGCATTTTACCTCAAGAAAACAAACTATGGAAACTCATACAAACATACTAAAGTCATGGGTAAATGTTGAAATAAAGCAAGAAACTAGGATATACAAATTATCATGGGGAGAAAAATAAGAATAATCATAGAAATTCATAAAGGGAACTTGGATTCAACATCAACATGGAGGTCTAGCTCACAAGTAGCTAGACCTCAAACAAATTTACATTTCAAGATTACATTTTGAAAGATATATAAAGAAGAAGTATCTTTACCTAGTTTCAAGGGAGTGGCGTGCTTCCTTTGTCTACCAAGGGAAGACTTTTTGATTTGATTTTGAGAATGTTTTGGATGAGTGTTTGAAGAATGCTTGAGTTTGTGTTTGAAGTGTTTTTTGAGGTAGTGTTTGTGTGGTGGTTTGTGGTGGTTTTTGTGGTGGTTTTGTTGTGGTTGATGGGGGTTATGTGGTGGTGTAGAGAGAGTTTATAATCTGAATTTTTAGAGAGAGGATGGGAGTTATTGTTTTTTTTCTTTAATGGAGGAGTGAAGTGGGGGAGGTGAAAATAAAGTTGTAGGATGGGATTGTGAAATGAAAGAGGGGAGTTATAATGATAGAGAGAGGATAGAAAGAGAGTAGAGAAATGACGTTGGGATGGGAGGTCACACTCAACCAAGGCTGGCCTATCAATGCAATTGGCGAGTTTAGCTCCTCTTGCACTGCTTTTGTCATTTTTGTCCGACTTTTGCTCCGCAGCTGCTCGGGTGCGCGCACTTCGGAGTCCCGGTTGTCTGCGAGCCAAACGTCAAAGTTGCTTGAAATAATTTTGCGGTCGATATGATATATCTGAAATTCATTATAGAGCAAGGAATATCATAATATGATTTTTAATGCACAAAATGTTCGGTAAAGGACTGTTTTGACGTTTCGAGTCTCGGTCTGGGGTTTCGAGATTCGTATTTTTGTAAATATGTCTGTTTACTCGATTTTTCGTCCTGATTAAGAATTTGGACTCCGTTTTTCCATATCATGCATCGATAAGGCGAACGGACTTCCGCGTGGCCAAATCGAGCCTTTTAGGTCAATTGCAAGGGTTTAGACCAATTAAAAAGGTTCGTCGGGGGGTGCGAGATCGGGGTGTCTACAAGTATAGGTGGAGCTCTCTATGGTCAAAGCAAAACCCCTCCAACTCTCAAACCTTTGACGCAACCATTGCAACCGACCTTTCAAACTCAGGCCCAACCTATAACATTCAATTCCCATCCTTTGTTTGAACCCCGACCGATACAATTCCAAAAGACCCTAACCGATATAAGCTCCCAAACGACATCCTCCTTACCTAACTTTGATCCTAACTGTGAACCATCATCCTCAACCTATCAACCAACTATTGACCCAATGCCTAACATGTCAAAGTCTGATATGGCAGAGGTGATGAATGAACTCTTTTCTGATTTTGAAAAATTAAATGATATTCATAAAGTTATGGCTGCTGATTTTAAAAGAATTTCTTCTGAAAATGACTCTCTTAAAACAGAGATAAGAGTTTTGAAAGAAAACAAACAAGAATCAGACCAGTTGAGAAAAGAAAATCAAGATCTCATTGATAGGCTCAATATTTGTCTAAGTCAAATTGCTGATTTAGTTTCAAGAAAGAATTCTCTTACCAAGACTATTGATTCTTACTTTAAATCAAAGGCTGATGTTGAGACAATCCTACAAGACCAAATGTCTTATAATGACCAATCTGGTTTAGGATTTAACTCCAGCAATAATGATAGCAAAGACAAGACATTCAATAAGTCTGACTCTGAAAATCTAATGTATAAGTTTGATGATAGTCCATCTAACTTGCTGAAGAAAAGTACTACTCGTACTTTTGGTGTTGTTCCATTTACTTACCCTAAATCAAGGTCAAGAAGGTTGACAAGAACAAATCTCAGTGGGCTAAGGTAGATGATCCTAAGATGGGACCCTATATCCCACTTGATGATGGTGACAACAAAGTTGGAATTAACATTGATGGCCTGGCTGCAAATTTGGAAACCTCAACCGGTAAGCAAGCAGCTGCAACCGGTCAAGGAACAGCAACCAGTGAGACCGGTAAAGTTGTTCTAACCGGTAACGCTAACTCCACTGGTAAAGGATCTTCCAAAAATCTGCAACCTACCAACAAAGGAAATTCCAACACCTTTGTGCCCAAAGTATTTGTTCATGTTCAAACTTCAATACCTTCTGAAGCAATGGTCAATTTGAATATCAACTCACCTATCTCCTCACAACCTGTTTCAAATAAATGTGTTAATTGTGGATTTATCGGTCACAAGGCTTATGAATGCCTCTTGAAGCACCTGACTGGACCCACTGAGCCTCCAAGCTCAAATGGTGGCCAGGTATGGCTGCCAAAGAGGAACTAACTCTTCGAACCCAAAAGAATAAGAGGGACCATAAGCTTATTGTTTTATTTAAGGAATGCTTTATGGCCTCAACCGATGCAAGTAAGGGTATCTGGATTTTGAACAGTGGATGCTCAAGGCATATGACTGGCCATACTGATCTCCTTTCCGATTTAGAAGAAGCATCAGGTCCTCCAGTTGTCTTTGGTGACAACGCTAAGGGTATAATTGTAAGTCGTGGATCCATCATAAGAGGTACAGTTACTGTACAAAAGGTATCTTTGGTGGATAGTCTTAAGCATAACCTTCTCTCCATATCACAATTCTGTGATAAAGGTATGCATTGTGTTTTTTTTTCTTCCAACTGTTATGTCAAAAACATTGCTACCAGAGAAACTCTTCTCACTGGGCAAATAAAAGGTAACATATATGCTATAAATTTAAGTGTTGTTTCTAGTATTACAATTGTTTGTTTTGTAGCAAAGAACATCAGCGAGAATTCATGACTATGGCACAAGAGACTCAGTCACTTGAACTTCAAATATCTATCCAAGCTAGCCAATGCAAATTTGGTCACCGGCTTACCTCAAGTGTCTGTTGATCATGGAAGGAAATGCAGAGCATGCCAACTAGGAAAGCAACATAAAACATCATTCCAAAGCAAGCCTTGCATGTCCACATCTAAGTGCCTTAAGCTGCTACATATGAATCTGTTTGGCCCCACAACAACTGTCAATTTAGGGGGAAGTAGATATGCCTTAGTTGTTGTAGATGACTATTCAAGATATACTTGGGTGGAAAGGTTCAGCTCCAAAGATGACACTTATGGAGTTGCCACTAAGCTTTTTCATCTACTTCAAACTCAAAAGGAAAGTGACATCATCAGTATGATATCTGAAGCAAGGCTGCCCAAGTACTTTTGGGTTGAAGCTATCAACACAGCATGCTTCACTCAGAATCGGTAATTGGTCAACAAATTTCACAACAAGAACCCTTACGTGCTTTAGCATGGCAGAATTCCCAACTTCAGTTTCTTCAAGATATTCGGGTACAAATGTTATGTTTTTTACAATGGTAAAGAATATATAGGTAAATTTGATGAGAAAGCCGATGAAGGTATCTTCGTTGGTTATGCCAAACATAGTAAGGCTTTTAGAGTATATAATAAATGCTCTTCTAAAATTGTTGAATATGTTCATGTTACTTTTGATGATTTGATTTGCTAGAGTCTGACAAGGCTCCAAATAGTACTAATGATTTTGGTGTTTTTGAGACAGGTCAATCCAGCAATTGTAATTTAATCAAAACACCAGTAATAATGCAAATCAACCTCCAGCTTAGAATTCAGGATTACCAAGTGGTGTAACCGATAGAACCCTAGTTGATGACTCATTCTTCCCTCAATCAGTCAGAAGAGAAACCAATCCTCAAAATCCCTTGACCGATTTTTTACCAGCTAGTCCCTCTATCAATGTTCCTAGTACACCACCTGAACTTGAACCAAATTCAAATAATATACCATTTCCTTCACCTCAACCTGAAGCTGATCATCTGTCAACCTCACCATCTCCTAACCGAGCACCTCAACCTATCACACCTCCCTCAACCGATTCTACTCCTCCATTAGAAACATTAAGACAAGAATCAGTCAGACAAGACCTACCAAGGAAAGTGAGGCCAGCTAGAGGTCACCCATTAGAAAATGTGATTGGTGATGTCTTTGGTCCAAGAATTACTAGAGGCCAAATGAGGAATATGGAAGAACAACAAAGTCTATTCTCCTCTGCAATGGTCTCAAATATAGAACCAAAGAAGACAGAAGAAGCACTTAATGATCCCAGCTGGGTAGAAGCTATGCAAGAAGAACTCAATCAGTTCGCCAGATGCAAAGTATGGGAGTTAGTGTCTCGTCCTAATGATCAGACAATGATAGGAATGAAATGGGTCTTTAGAAATAAATTGAATGAGTCTGGAAAGATAACAAGGAACAAAGCAAGACTTGTGGCAAAAGGGTACAAACAAGAAGAAGGAATAGATTATGATGAGTCTTTTGCCCCTGTAGCTAGATTAGAAGCCATTAGGTTGTTCCTTTCCTATGCTTCCTACAAAGAGTTCAAGCTATACCAAATGGATGTGAAGAGTGCCTTCTTAAATGGAGAACTTCAAGAGCTAGTATATGTTGATCAACCTCCTGGATTTGAAGACTCCAAGAAGCCTAATCATGTCTACAGGTTAAATAAAGCATTATATGGTCTTAAGCAAGCACTAATAGCATGGTATGAAACTCTCTCCAAATTTCTACTTAGTGAGAAGTTCGAACGAGGTAAAATCGATACAACCTTATTTATTACAAAGCATAACGGTCATTTATTGTTAGTTCAAATATATGTAGATGATATTATATTTTGATCTACTAACGAAAATTTATGCAAGAGATTTGAGAAACTTATGCAAATCAAGTTTGAGATGAGAATGATGGGAGAACTAACATTTTTCCTTGGACTTCAAGTTAAACAAACTCAAGAAGGAATATTCATCAATCAAGCCAAATACACCAATGATCTTATCAAGAAATTTGAACTTGATTCTGCTCATCCTTAAAGCACTCCAATGGCTACTAATGTACATCTTGATAAAGATGAGTCTGGTAAGAAAGTAGATATGACACTCTACCGAGGTATGATAGGTTCTCTACTTTACTTGACTGCTAGTAGGCCAAATATCATATTTGCCATATGTGTGTGTGTGCTTGGTTCCAAGCCGATCCTAGAGAATCTCACCTTCAAACTGTTAAAAGGATAATTAGATATCTTGTGGGAATTGTTCACTTAGGTTTATGGTACCCTAGAGATTCATCCTTTACACTAATTGGCTATCAGATGCTGATTTTGCAGCATGTAGGGTCACAAGGAAAAGTACTATAAGGACTTGTCAATTTCTAAGTAACCGATTGGTTTCCTGGTCTTGTAAGAAGCAAGCTTCAATTTCCACTTCTACAACCGAGGCTGAGTACATAGCTGCTGGAAGTTGCTGCTCACAAATCCTTTGGATGAAGCAAAAACTAGTGGACTATGAAATTCCTAAAGAAGTGTGTCCCATCTACTGTGACAACATCTCAACTATCTCAGTCTCCAATAATCCTGTGATGCATTCCAAGACAAAGCACATAGACATCAAATACCACTTCCTCAAGGATCATGTTGAAAAGGGTAATGTTGTTCTCTTAAAGGTTCATATTGTTTATCAGTTAGCTAATATATTGACAAAACACTTAGACATTAAAATATTTGAATTCCTTAGAGGTGAACTAGGCATGATTAATATTCGTGGATAAATTGTGTTAACTTTGTTACTTGTGTAAGCTATAAACTTATCAAAAGGTGAAATCCCCATTTTACCCTCAATATACCATTGCTGATTCAACCTAACCGATGGTACCAAACCGACGGCAAAACATCTCTCAACCAGTCATTGCACCTGACCGATCATATTTCTCAACCGGTTACAAGCTGCAACCGATCAAGCCTTCACGTGGTTGCTCAACTGGTCACCAAGTTCAACCGGTCAACCATTGCTCAACCGATGCCAAACTGTGGCCGGATCCAATCCATTTTAACCGGCTCATCTGACCTCTGTTGTCCTTTCAGTCTTGTCATCCGTTCTCTGACACTCAATAGTGAGCTGTTACCAACTTTTCCTTTCCTAGGTAGATCAAAATTTTAATTTTGATAAAAAAGATAATCTCTGTATCATTCTTATTTATCCAAAGGGTTATTCTTTTTGTTCATTATTATGTTTAAAATTTAACTGTTGCACACACGTTCCTTACTTCAAGCTTCCATATTTAAAATCGTGTTTAAGTTTGTCCCTATTTTTATGCAAACAGTTAAAACTTTAAACTAATTTTGCTCCGCCTAATAAACACCCCTTCGTCTCCTTCGTACTCTCGTTTCTCTCTCCCTATAAAAGGAATTCACAAGCAAACATTTGAAACTTTCCAAACTCTGAAATCTCAAATGCTCTCTGCAAGTTTCAAACCTTCAAGCTTTCCAACCAGTTAAGAATTCTTACTGCACTCAACACTCTTCAAATCTTCATATTTCTCTTATTCATCAACTTTCATGGTAAACACTTAGAACATTCAAAAGTTTTCTAAGTTATGAATATTTTTGCTTTGTTTGAATAAGTATCAAAATGGTCTAACTTAAAATGTTATGTTCTTGATGTTTGATTTCTACAGATGGCTCCTAAATCTTCAACACCAAAGAAAGTCATATAGGGAGGTTACATTCTTTCAAGCTTCTTCGAATCTGAAAAAGAAAAGTTGCTGCAAGCTATCTTGTCTAGTGCTGTTATTCTTCCATTCTTGATGCCAAAAGGTTCTGAAGATATTTTCTATGAGCTCGTGAATAAGTTGTTTGATAATGGTGTTTTGGATGAAGATGTTAAGGCTGGAGAGATGCCTTCTATAGTTTCAGCGGTTGCCAGAGTACCTGTTACCTTTACCCCATCTTCCATAGTCGATGCCTTCCCAACTCTTCCCTCAACCGGCCCCTCAACCGTTCTTTTAAAGAACATGGAACTTGCTTGGTCCCAAGTCAGAGGAATCAATCCTTTCGTTACCGGTGAAGGTAACAAAAAGGCTGATTTAGATCCTCTAAATTATGCCTTAGCTGAGGTTGTTGATCGATGAATTATCTGCTGGTCAGGCTCTCACCACTGTATGTTCGGTCAAAACCTAACAGTTTATTTTAAAATCCGCAAGTGCATTATTGAAATTTAGCGGGTGCAAGTACGAATCGATCCCACAGAGACAGGGTTTACTTTGGGATCAGATTGTTTTACTACAATTATAAAAGAAATTGGGAGAAATAAAGATTGATTTAGGAAAACAATAGAACATACGCAGGAAATTACTTAAATAAAACCCTTATAAACGAAGCATTCTTGGGATTGAAAATCATTTAGCCAAATATTCATCATATAGTCATGTCTTTGAAAATATAGGTTTTCATAAAAATCAAGGATGGTACGTTAGGCTTACACTACTTCTCACGGTCAAGACAGTAGCGTTGTACCCTTCACTAATTATGCCCTATCTCTTTGAGATTTCCGTTGTATTGTTTGTTCATAACCATATGCAAAAGCTGCGGCTTAATCTCAAAGTTGGCCGCGTTGGCATTCGTCACAACAATGGGGGATCTAGTTCCCGGGGTACTGGATTTACAAAGTCCATTAGGGTCCTAGCAGGTGTTTGTGGCTCTCCTTCCGCCATATGCTTATTTAACGTCTCCCTGATTTTTCTTAATCTCTTGTGAAAGCTTCGTTCGGGTTCTGGATCAAAATTGTCAAAGAAAGTCCGAGTCTGTTTCATACACTATATAAAAACACTCAAAAAGAAGATTAATCTTAACAGATTACCGGAAGTAACAACTAAAACTAAATAAATAAAAACAAAATTATGTAGTAAAGACAAAAACAAAAACTAAACCGTTGTCCCCGACAACGGCGTCAAAAACTTGTTCGGTCGAAACCTAACGGTTTATTTTAAAATTCGCAAGCGCACGGGCTATTGAAATATAGCGGGTGCAGGTACGAGTCGATCCCACAAAGACAGGGTTTTGGGTTGAGATTGTTTTACTACAATTATAAAAGAAATTGGGAGAAATAAAGATTGATTTAGGAAAACAATAGAACATATACAGGAAATTACTTAAATAAAACTCTTATAAACGAAGCATTCTCGGGATTGGAAATCATTTAGCCAAATATTCATCGTATAGTCATGTCTTTAAAAATATAGGTTTTCATAAAAATCAAGTATGGTACGTTAGGCTTACACTACTTCTCACGGTCAAGACAGTAGCGTTGTACCCCTCACTAATTATGCCCTATCTCTTTGAGATTTTCATTTATGGTACTCCCGCCCTGTCACAAATGGGCATTCCGGCTTATCTCTATATGACCATAATTAGTAAGGATCCATTAAGTTCGAAAGTCAACGCACTTTCCATTCAAAAAACATCCCTAGGCCATTGAACTACTCTCGTGATCAATGAAACCTAGTTCCTTTATATGGTTCCGTTAATCGAGATTATCTACTAGGTACTTCTCTCGATTGGCTGAATCATACAAGTTGGACTTCTCCAAAATGTAAGTCATTTTGAGATTGATATAAAGAAATTGTTTAGATGAAGATAGAAGACAAGACTTTTATATAAGAAGATGAATAAAAGGCATTTTGAATTTCCAACCCCAAGAATATGGGGGATTTACTCACTAGCCATTCTTAACATAAATACATAAAATAAAGATAGAGATAGAAGAACTTATGATTGAAAGAGAGAAAAGGCTGTGAATAACTTCGATCTTTTATTGCTTTTGATGCTTCAAAGTACAACTCCAAGAACACAAGTGATGGGCCCGTACCTGTTGGACCGGGCCCACGCTCGGTCTGATCTAAGGAACCGGTGACGTGGCATTTCCTAGACCGCGGGGGTAAAGACCGCGGACATATAGGCCCTTGAGGTCAAGACCGCGTTCCTCCCCGCATCATCTATCTCAAAGACCGGAGGGATCCTGATCGTTATATCTGTGCCCGCACGATCTATGACCGCTGGGTCCGTGCCCGTAGGTGGTCTGACCGCTGGGTCCGTGCCCGCATGAGGTATGACCGCTCCATCCGTGCCCGCGTCAAATACCTTTGACCGCGCCCAGAATGTTGACCGCGGGCTCATACCTGACTCCCGATTATCTCACCAGACTCCCGGTTAATGTCAAGCCTTACTGAGCAAGTTAGCTTACTGGCTCTGACATGCTAGTTGCCGGCTCCCCCATCACGCATTTAATGCGGCTTAGACAGGCGCCTACTATTTCATTTAATGCGCCAATCCATATACACGACTCATGTCCCTTTCATCCATGTCCCCTTCACAGTCAATGTTCCCTCCCTGACAGGGCCAATTAGCTGCGGACACGTGGAGGCGATCAAATACCAAAGTGCCCTCTAGGGCTGATCTCATTGCTTACATCAACAAGAACCTCTCCATTGCCTATAAATAGAAGACCTTTGTCCCCTTGGGCAAGGTAAGTTCCAAATATATTTAGTAAGCCCTATTACTCTAAACCCTAAACACTTACACACACTCCAAGACATTCAAACGTCTTATATATCTCAGTATTCTTACTCTCACACCCGAGGGCCTGAGTTGGAGTAACATCCAACTTTGACGTTAACGGTGCTTGTTTGTGTTGTATTCTAGGTACAATAAACCCCCAAATATATCAAGTCAGATATCCTTGAACCGCTCTTGACCCTGAAAAGCTTGGCGTCATCAACAAGTTTGTCCTTGAGGAATCTATGAAGTAATTATTGCTAGAGTTTTTGCTATGTAATCTCAGGTATTTTGCTATAAAATCTGATCTCTTTTGACTGATACAAGTGGCCTTTAAATAGGCATCCTAAGCTAGAGTTGTGTTCCTTCAAAAATATGTCTTCAAGAGGCACCTTTCCATGAACTGGTACAGAGTGCACGACCGTGCTTTATGGTTTTGCATGGCCGCTCCAGCCTTGGCGCCATATTTGAATTTGAACTGGCCTTCTTGCACGGCCGCTCTGCCTGGTTTGGACGGCCACTTTGCTGATTTGGGGCCATTTTGGGCCTGGTAGGTGCACGGCCGCTCCAGAATATAATGCACGGCCGCTCCTCTTTGGTTTTAGACTGAATGTCCATTTTGAAGCTATCTTTCTTTTCCTTTTCACCCTTAACGTTCCCAAAGCTTTATTTGTCCAATATTTGCCTTAAAACCTGTAGAACATGCTAAACTATACCAACAATTGTGAAATCAAAGATTTGGAATAAATGAAGCTAATTTATACTAATTTATGACAATAAGAGGAGTAAAACTAAGGAAATGCTTATGAAATGATAGGATAAATGCACTACAAAAAAGTAGGTTATTTACGGCACTCATTTACGGGGGGTGATACGTGACCGCCGTATATATTATTTATATACCGCGGCTGATACGCGTCCGCCGTATATAAATAATATATACGGCGGTATACACAACCACCATAAATATGTTACGTACGTACATTTGGCATATACGTATATGAGATTGAAGTTATATACGGCGGTATATTAGTATCCGCCGTAAATAGTTACTTATTTTCGGCGGTTGACACGCGTACGCCGTAAATAGTACACAATATTTACGGCGGTGTATAATATCCGTCGTAAATGTTATTAAATATCGGGAAACCCAAATTTCCCTATTCAGTTTCGCGCTTTCTCTGTCTCTCTTTCTCTCCTCTAGCTAGGGCACGAATTTCCTACCGTCGGTGACCACAGTGAACAACGAATCAGCAGGTATAGCGTGTTTACTTTTAATTTTTGGTTTTTGTTGTTCTTGGTGTGGTGGATTATTGAAAATCTTGTTCTATTTCTCTCTCTCTCTCCTCCAGCCAGGGAAATTGACGCTGATTTCTTCGATCAAAAATGAATTAGGTATACATTTCTTCCCCCTTTTCTAATTTACTTTTAATTTCTGGGTTTTTTTGTTCTTGGTGTTGTGATTTGTTGTTGCTGTTGCTGTTGCTGTTGCTGTTGTTGTTGTTGTTGTTGGTGTTGTTGTTACTGTTGTTGTTGTTGCTGTTGCTGTAATTTACAGTACATTCAATATGATATTTTGAAATGGAAACCTGCATATCTGGTAAAGCCTCAACTTCTTAGAGCGCTTCTGCAGCCCGTATTGCTGAACTTGAGGAGACAGTGTTATCCGTCAGAACAGATGTTAAAAGGCAACTTGAGGAGCAACGC
Organism: Adenophora triphylla var. japonica; assembly: GCA_022495995.1. Classification (NCBI taxonomy): domain Eukaryota; kingdom Viridiplantae; phylum Streptophyta; class Magnoliopsida; order Asterales; family Campanulaceae; genus Adenophora; species Adenophora triphylla. The sequence goes on from JAFEMH010003070.1 coordinate 244,770, forward strand.
CAACAGTTTCAACAGCAAATAGAAGATTTGAAACGTTGTTTTATGGAACAACGTGGAAAAGGTAGTAATGAATAGGTGGTGGTATGTTTCTCAAAGTTGTGGATTTTAAACATTGATTGAGTTTTGGATACATTCAACTATCTTTTTTGTACATGTTAATGGTTATTATGTTGATTTTGTGTTGTATATACATTCAATATTGATTTTGTGTTAATGGTTATTATGTGGATTGTAAGCATTGATTGCGGGTGTATATATTTTTTGTTATATACAAGTTGCATTTGTGTGTGTACAGGTTGAATTTGGTTTTTGCGGGTGTATTTTTTGGGAAAGTGAAGTGTATAGGGCTGAATGGAAAAAAAATATGCTTATTTACGGCGGTTAAAAAATCCACCGTAAATAGTGACTTAGACGACTCGTGCCCAAAGGGGGGATGAGGGAACTTGGGTGGGGTGCAAATGGGACGACTCGTGCCCTGGTGGACGACTCGTCTCATAACAAGTCATTTACGGCCAAACCCTACATCCGCCATATAAAAGCATCATGGACGACTCGTCCATAAAGGGAGACGAGGGAATCTGGATGGGGTGCAAATGGGACGACTCGTTCTCTACTGGACGACTCTGTGAATGTGTGCCCCAAATTTTTTGTTTGTTTATTTTGGAAATTCACGCGAGTTTGAAGACAACCAGTTTAATTTGAAAAACGGAGTCGCCACGCCATTTTGATTACCTCAAAACTTTGAAAAAAAGGTTTTATGGGTTCGGAGGTTAAGTTACCCCTTGGAAAGAACAGATCGTCGTTCACCCAAAGTGCCTTGCCGGAGCAAGTCTCCCATGATCCCATTAATCGTGCTTGCTTGCGTGCTTTCTTGTGTGCATGTGTTTGAAAATAAAGGAGGGAATGTCCCAAGTCGTCTTCCGGACGTACAAACCATTTGTTGGTTGTCGCTCGGGATTTCTTGGATTTTATGTATTCGGGATTATTATCCCGTCCTCATCTTGGACTTGTGATCATCGCATTTTTGGACCTTGGGACTTGCGTGATCGAGAGAATGACTCTCTTTATAGTCAAAGATGAGGTTCTTTAGAAAAGGAGGGTCCTTAGCCCATCAATCCTACACTTTAAGACGGTCGAGCTCATATAGATGCTTCATACTCATCTTAAGTGATAATCGGAGATATAGGGTTCAAGGTTGTCCCTTTCTAAAGAAATTATGAAACCTTTATGGAAGGAACGATGTAAAGATAGGATCTTTTACACCGGTCCGTTCCGAGGTTGCTAATGGGGATATGGGGGAATGTATGTAAAAATGACATTTTTAATGAAAAGATAACATTTTTGGGTTGCAAAGGATGCATTTGAGTTAAGGAAATGATCTTTATTTGCAAATGATGCATAAAGACATGGTTTTTATGCAAATGATGCATTTTTATGAAGAAATTGGAATTTGAATATGCAAAGGATGCATGAAGATTGTATTTTGAAAAGCATAGGATGCTAATTTAGGATAAAGATATGATCTTTAATGCCTAGGATGTTTGAAAAAGGATTTGAATGCAAAGGATGCATTTTTATCATAAAGATTGGTTTTTTATATGCAAATGATGCATAAAGATGATGTTTTTATTGAAAAATGGAGTTTTTAGGTGCAAAGGATGCACCTTTGATTCAAAGATTACATCTTTAATGGCAAAGGATGCCTAATGCATGCAAAGGGGGAAAGGGGGATAAAGATACGATCTTTATGATAAACTACCAAGTCCCAAGCAAGATAAATGCAATGTATGAATGCAATGAGCAAATATAATCACATATAGCAATTTAAGATGCAAGGTTAGGGCGTGCGAGGTTACCAATGGCTTCCTCTTCTTCTTTGGACGGAGCTAGGAGGAGGGCTTGATCTTGGGATCTTCAAGGAGGAGGGAGGTGGCTTCTTGGCCTTCTTCTTCACCTTCTTGGACTTCCAGCAACTCCTTGGGGGATCTTCTTCGTATTATGAGTGTGTTATGCTTTTTTGTTGATGATTAAAATGGGTAGAGGAGGGCTCTATTTATAGGCAGTCTGGAAATCGCCAATGAAGCCGTGCGGCTAGGGACCTCGAGCTAATGCAGCCGTGCGGCATTATCCCTTATGACTCAGCATTTCTAGAACCATGCAAGGTGGCAAATTCTAGAAGGTTCCTCCCAATTAAGAAAAACGTGTTTCTTAATTGGGAAGCTTCACTTTCAGCCTATAATTAATTTGGAACAGTTCCGGAATATTTCCGGAACACTAGGAAGGTCCGGGGAATTACCGGGAAACTTACCGAAATTGCCGGGAAATTTAACCGGAAGGCATGAGCCAGATTTGGGTACTTACAGAAGCCCCTCGGCAACGTCACTTGCAAGGCGAGTGGGGTTGTCGATAGAAAAGGATCCGATCTGGCGAATGCCGAGACGGATTGAGAGACCGAGGTGGTCGAGTGGCTGAACCTCTGGAAGGCTACCTACGTATCCCGAGTAGGAATCAAGCCAGGCCGTAGTTCGGAAAAGATCCGCTGGGGAATGGAGAAGAGAAACTGGTCTCTTGCTAGGGAAGTAGAAAAGAAAATGACCTAAGAGGTCAAGCAATCGATCCTACTGGGGATATGCTAGAAGTGACCGATGTGGTCAGATATCTAAACCTCTATGAGGGGCTACTTTATCACTGATGAGTGACGAAGGAACAGGGTGACCAAAGTGGTCGGATGGCTGGACCTTTTATAAAAGGCTACCTACGTATCCCGGAGGAATCAAGCCTTGATCGTAGTTCAAGCATCACTAGATAGTTAGGAACGATGTCTAGGATCCTTGAGAGTTTTGACAATTAATGGAGGCTGTCACCTGGAGAAACTAGAGCTTACGTCACTATCGAGAAGATAGAGGTAGCTAAAGTTTGGAAAACTTAGCATACTTCACTATTCGGGATAGAGGTAGCTTAAGTCAGAAGAACTTGAGCGTACGTCACTATCTGGGATAGAGGTAGCCTAAGTCAGAAAAACTTGAGCGTACGTCACTATCTGGGATAGAGGTAGCCTAAGTCAGAAGAACTTGAGCGTACATCACTATCCGGGATAGAGGTAGCTTAAGTTTAGAGAACTTAGCATACGTCACTATTCGGGATAGAGGTAGCTTAAGTTTAGAGAACTTAGCATATGTCACTATCCGGGATAGAGGTAAGCTAAGTTTAGAGAACTTAGCATACGTCACTATCTGGGATAGAGGTAAGCTAAGTTTAGAGTTCTTGACAATTCGGAGGTTGTCACCTAGCGTTATCCCGTTATAACGGAATTAACAGAGGCGACTGGGAAGAAAGCTTAATTGCTTAGGAGATAAGGGATATCTTCTGAAAAGGGTGTTATCTTAGTTAAAGGATAACGAGAATTGTAGGCCCAAGTGAAAAGTCCAGGGGCAAAATTGTAATTTCTGCTCAGAGAGAATGAGGCCGCCCGGCATGAGATGGAGAAAAAGAAGCCGTACGGCTAGAAGCTTGATTTTTCCAAATTATTTAAAACAGATTTGAACGGGCATTGGGCATTATTGCCGCCCAAGAACTGCCGAGGAAGAGAGAGAGGAGGGAGAGAATTTCTGCAAAATTCTTCAATTCCCTTTGCTTCTATCGATTGGAATGGATCCGGAGGGCAATCCTATACCGAGGCAAGCAAGAAGAAACATGTCCGCGGCCGCTCGGAGGATGAGGAAAGAGCTCGTTCGAACGGAGAGGAAGTATGAATTCCTTATGCCTCCATCGGAGCTTTATCCGGGGAGAAGAGAGCACAAATCGACGAACCCGCGATCGGTTGGGGTAAGCGTTCTTATTTGGCTCAATTCCGTCGATTTTGATTGAATTTTGATTGATTTAGGGCTTGACCCGAATTTTAGGAATTTTCTAGGATTTTCCTAGGATTTTTGAATGATTTTGAGACATTGATGATGAACCTATGAGGCTAAGAACATGCATGTGCAATTTATTTGACAAAAATAATGGGAATGACCCACTTTTTTCTCGAAAAATAAAGTAAGAATGATAATTGTCTAAAGTGAGACGGAGTTCTTGCATGTGCTAGAACTAAGTCAAAATTTTGATTATCAATGAGAAAACAAGATTTTGGAAGATGAAAAGGATTCATGCATGCCATTTTTGAAAGAATAATGCTTATGTGCAAGGATTTGTGAAAATCGTGATTTTGTGCTTTAGGAAAGCAATGTGATTTGACATGACGTGTTCCAAGTGATGAAAGACGCTTTTTTGATGCAATGTATGCTAGGAAAACTTTTGTGAATGCTTTTCTTTTGAAAACATGTGCACTTTTTTTTTTGAATATATGCATGCTTTTGAAAATGATGAAGGACTGACACACTTCTTTTGTGTTCTTCCTGCAGGAGAACAAATCCAGGGGACCATCTGAGATAGCGGTCAGGCTTTGGGAGAGGATGCCTGATTTCGAGAAAAATGGGGTAAATCCCAAGCAGCTGGTGCGGGCTACCGGCCTAGATTCATTCATTGAGGCTATTGGCAGGGGGATCCATATCACCTCGAAGAGCAAGGGCTTGGTCCAGGCCCTATCAGAGTTTTGGTGGGACACCACTCATAGCTTCCATCTGAGCTGGGGAGAGCTGACAGTGACTCCCGCTGATTTCACGGCTATTACTGGTCTACAGTTCACTGGGAGGCCCGTGACTTGGAGGGATCATATCACAGCTGAGGAGTTCCGAGCTTTGGTCGGGTTTGAGTTGATTCCCAAGGGGCTAGGGATGGAGACACGGAATGTCGAGGTGGCAGTCCAGAACTGCATACGGGACTTTGCCGTTAGCGACGTGACTGCCCAGCAGCTGGCTAGAGCCTTTGTGTGGTTGATGCTGTCGGTCACCATTTTTGCTAATTCTGGGACATTGGCCATGACTTGCCTTCTCGACTCTCTGGAGGATGTGGATGGGATAGGGACGGTCTCTTGGGGAGAGGCCGGATTGGCGGAGCTCTACTTCTCTTTGGACATGTACAGCCGGAACAAGGCTGCCTCCATGGACTGCTTTTCATTTGCCCTTGAGGTAGTCTCGCTTTCTTTTCTCTTTCTTTTCCTGTCTTGAGACTTTTATGAAAGAAAAATGACCCTTTTTGATGTTTTGAACATGCAGTGTCCGGGTTCGTGAGGTGATCAGTTCTTTCCGTGGAACCAACAGAGCGATATCACCATCTTCCCTGCCATGATCCGCTGGAGGGGAGATGCGAGGGATAAGTTCACGGGAAAGACCCGGATCACTTTTGACTACAAGATGGTGAGGCCGATTATCAACAAGGATGGACCTGATGGAGTGGACTTCTACCCTTGGGGCAGGTATCCGGAGATTTTGCTGGGAGAGGCCATTGAGGCGACGAGGCAATGGAGATGGCTTACGGGCCGACATGTGATGTCATATATTTGGGACCGTTTCTCGAGGCGTGGCCATGTCCCTCCACCGGATGCCATTACTCCCCGTGATCCTCCAAAGACGGGATGCTACGCGAGGATTGGCCTGCGAGATGAGATTGCTAGGTACTGTGCGGCGTGGCCGCCGAGGAGTACTTTGATATGGATACCCCCTACGCCGTGTTTGTGGAGCGGCGCCCGAGGATGCCACGAAGCTAGTGAAGCCGGCGGTCACTCAGTGGATATGGGGAGGATGAGCCCATCGACTCCGCCGATCCCTCCCGCGCACTCCGTCCTATGTGGTCCACGGAGTTCCGAGGAGGATGAGGATTCCTCGTCCTCGACACTAGGGAGCCCCGATACCCCGCCGCCCGACAAAGACTGTGAGTACACTTTTAGGGTCTTTCCCTTTTTCAGATTTCTTTGCTTTTTTGCAATTCCGAGATTTTTCTGAGATTTTCTGAGATTTTCTTCTCTCTTTTTCTCAGTTTCCAGCTCGCACTTATGACAGATTGGTCGGGCGTAACGGGCTGGAAGGACATGTGCCTTCCTTCGGGGGAAGCCGGCCTCGCACTTCAAAGGCGCAAGCTGACGCACAGAGCCCTGGCGCAAGAGACGACATGCCTGGGGCACAAATAAGCCCACCCCATCGGCCTCGTGAGTACTCTTCCAAAGGTCATGCCTCGGGCGGGGACCCAATGCCGACATTCGGGAGCAAACTGGGCCGAGTACGGGCACGATAATGTCCATCTGTCTGATGTGAGCGACCAGGAGGACTTGATGAGGGAGGCTAGCGTCTACGAGCTGAGCAGCGATGAAGAAGAAGAAGAATCGGAGGCCTAGGAGGTCTCTAGAGTGGATTAGGAACAAAAACAAATAATGGACAAATTTTTATGCACATTTTGTTTATTTTTTTGCTTTATTTGGGCGCCGATGGGGCGAAGACATTGTAGTAATGCTTTATTTACTTTTCTAATTTATGCTTTTTAAATTTGCATATTATCTGAGCCTCGGGGCAGTTTTTTGCTTGGAATTGGGGCTGAAATGGGGCCAAAATGATTTATAATGGTATGTAAATGCTTGAATGGCTTCTGGACATGTTTTTGTACAGGTCTTGGTTGAGAAAGTGGGGTGAAAACTCCCTTGGGCAGCAAATTTGGTTGCTGCAGATTTTTTTCTGCAGATGGCTAATGTAGCCGTGCGGACAGGTCCCAAGGGTAAATGAGGCCGTGCGGCTCACGCCTGTCTCGAACCGGTTATTTTCTGAATAAAAGCAAGGCTTGGCCATTTCATTTCATTTTCACTCTAGACTTGTCCCAATTGTTCCCAGAGCACATTTTGGACTTAAAGACACCATCTTTGGTCATTTTGCGAGGGAGAAGCCCGTCAGATTGCAAAGGGGGAAGCGAGACCGTTTTCTGTCCGATCTTCAATCGTGGGTGAAGCACAACTTCCAATTTCACAAGGGGCTGCTTGATTCTTCCTTCAAGATCAAGTCTTTATGGCATTTGAGGGATCTCCGCCCGATTGGGACCTTTTGAGAGCAAAGCAAAGCAAAGTTTAGGGACGTCCGGAGACATGTTTATCGCTTTTCTTACAACGAGATTGTCCCAACGCATGAAGACTTCCGAGCCTTGATTGGGGGTCCCGAGATTGAGGCTATATCTATTCCGCTGATCGGAGACGTGCCGGTGGCGGTAAAGCTTGCATCTTTTCTCGCAGATTTCTCGGGGAGGCCGAGGGATGATGATAGCCCTGACATGATTGACCTTTCGATATCCCGGGCAGGTTTGGGTCTCCGGCTATAGCTGCGACCACGGTGGCTATGGATGCCTTCATTCTCTCGCATATTTTCTCGCTTTGTTTACCGCCGAGTCCGTGGGGATCTGGTCATGGTGGTCTCTTGGATATGGTCGAGAGACTGCGGGTCGGGAAGGACATTGTCCCACCGGTTTTGGGTGAGACCTTTCATGGCATTAGCGGGATGGCTAGGGAGACCATTTCATGAGGTCTCGCAGGAGTCCAGTGTGCTGACTTTATGGGCTGCAGGAGAGGCTCGGGGCTTTGCCAGTGGGCTTTGCCTACTCGGTGCCCTTGGGTGATTTCTCGGAGAGGTGCACCGAGGCAACGAGGACCAGGGTAGTTGGGAGATGACGATGGCTAGGCTATCCACTTCGGACATCCGTTGGTGGATACCTCACCGGAGGTTGCGCACCAAGAGGATATTTCAGAGTCTTATGCTTTGTGAGGGTTCCGTGGTTCTCGCCGGTCATCCTTCTACATTCCTTGTTTGGTATCCAGCAGTTTGGGGCATTACAGAGCCATCGAGCGATTGGGAGGACATCCGGACCATGGAGGTGATGTCATTGGATATGAGAGATCCAAACCTTCTTATTTTTCTCGAGGGCTTGGACATATGCCGCTTTCCCACCCAGGGCTATCTTCGGGAGCAGAAGAGTACCATCTTGACCACCGTATACTTGACTCGGGTACGAGAGGGAGATGGGAGCGACTCGGGTTATTCGGGAGAGAGACGTCAGCTTTATTGGGGGCCGACCGTGACTCGAGTAGGACTTTGAGGGAGACCGAGGCTAAGGCGAGTCGCCATAACCGCCGGGTGACTCGATCGAGATATGGAGGCTCGATACAAGAGATTGTCCGAGGTCGCTCCTTTGACTGAGACTCAGAGGGAGGAAGTGCGGACTCGTGCTCGTGTAGAGAGGGCACTTATTGACACGGGTTTGGTAGAGGCTCCAGTGAGGATACCGGAGATCGGGATGAGGGATACCGACCTTATAGAAAAGAAGAGAAAGAAAACTCGACGGGGTCGAGGTAAAGGGAAGAAGACCAAAGAAGACTCAGCGAATGACGACTGACAGATCTTTTCTTAGGATTCCCTTATTGCCATTTTGCAAACACATTAGTTTTATTAGGCATTTTATTGTATTTTAGATCTTTGTAGCAGGTTAGCAGAGTCAAGAGTAGACCGTGCTTGAACTCATCAAGAAGTTTTTAACTTGTAATGAACAAGAAATATTATCTTAGAAATTAATCAAGACACATTTCATGGAAATTCAAATGTCTTTATTGATTGGGACCTGTTTTATGAAAACTGAAATGCCCTTTATTTTTTTAGGACGCACTTCATGGAAGCTTAATTGTCCTTTTTTATTGTTTAGACCGAACCATATATGGCTGCCTACGTTCCCCTTTTACAAGAAAGACTAAGGGGCTCAGGTCTTCGTAGTTCATTCTGGTGAACTATATATATTTTTATGTGCAGCCCTGTTTTTTGCCTAGACCGCCCTTTTTGGGGTTTTCAGCCTAGCTGGGCATTACTCTTTTTGCACTAAGATTTTTTTTCTTTTCTTTTTTTTTATGTGCAACCCTGTCTTTTGCCTAGACCGCCCTTTTTGGGGTTTTCAGCCTAGCTGGGTATTACTCTTTTTGCACTTTTCTTTTTTTTTTTATATTATTTTTTTTTATTTAGACATAGTATCTTTTGAGCTTATCACCGTTGACTGGGTGGACAAAGGGATTGCCGTCCAGGTCTGCAAGCTTCATGGCTCCTCCCGATAGTATCTTCTGCACCACATAAGGGCCGATCCAAACGGGTTCCCATTTTCCCAGGGGGTTGTCTCTGGTAGGGGGCTTCACTTTCAACACTAAGTCACCCTCTTTGATGTCTTTGGCCTTAACCTTTTTGTCAAACGCTCTGGCCATTCGCCTCTGGTAGGCTCGGGTGTGTTCCATGGCTTTCAGCCTTCTCTCATCAAGCAGGGCCAACTCATCATGCCGGCTGCGTAACCATTCTAATTCGTTGACACTGTTTTCCAGGAGGACCCTTAATGACGGGATTTCCAACTCCACTTGTAACACTGCTTCCATCCTGTAGGTTAGGGCAAAAGGAGTTTCTCCTGTAGCTGTTCTGATAGACGTTCTGTAGCCCCAGAGTGCCAAGTGCAGCTTTTCGGGCCAATCACGACCACGGGTGGCCATTTTCCGGATGATCCGTTCGAGCGTCTTATTAGCAGCTTCCACGGCTCCATTAGTCTGAGGTCTGTACGGAGACGACTTGTGGCGAGTGATTCTCGAATCGACAAGAACCTATCGCAGTCCCCTTCAAAGTGCGACCCATTATTGGAAATGATCTCGTTGGGCACCCCATATCTGCACATTATGTTTTCTTTGATGAACTGGGCAACCTTCTTGGAAGTGAGGACCTTGTAGGACTTGTCCTCTACCCACTTGGTGAAGTAGTCGATGGCTACTAGCACAAATTCATGCCCATTGCTTCCTGCCGGGGCTATTTTCCCTATCACGTCAATACCCCAAGTTGCAAACGATCAAGGAGTCGTCATGTAGTACAGGTCATGAGGCGGGAGATGGTTGAGGTTGGCAAACCGCTGGCACTTGTCGCATGCTCGGACGTGCCGACACACCGCTTTCCATGGAAATCCAGTAGTAACCCATTCTGAGGATCACTTGCATCAGGGCTCTGGCATTCATATGAGGACCGCAGGGACCATTATGGACTTCGGTCCTCAACTCTTTGGCCCTTTCTTGAGTGACGCACAAGAGGAGTGGTCCTTGGTACCGCTTCTTGTACAGGTTGCCTCCTAGAATGACATAATGGGAGGCCAACCTTTTCAAGGCTTGCAAGCTCTTGGCTCTGACACCTTCTTTTGGTCTACCTTCTTCGTCTCTGAAAGTTGACTCTCCATCTTTGAGGAACTGTAAATTTGATTGTACCAGGGTTCCTTTATAGGCTCGGGTCCCAGGTCTACTTCACAATAGAAGGCTGGGGCTTCTCTTCTACCCACTCGGAAGGGTTTTATGGCTTTTCCCTCGGGGATCTCTACCAATGAGGCTAGAGTAACTAAGGCATCTGCGAATCTATTCTTTTCCCTCGGCAAGTAGTGGAAAGTCACTTCTCCGAACCGTCCGACCAACTCCTCCACATGGGCATGATACCGCTGCAGATTAGGGTCCACAGCCTTCCATTTGTTGGAAACCCGGTTGATGATCGTGGCCGAGTCTCCGTAAACTTCGAGCTCCTTGACATTCCTTTCTAAGGCGGCTTCCAAACCAAAGAATGCAGGCTTCGTACTCGGCAACATTGTTCGTGGCAGGGAAGTTCAACTTGAGGGCTATGGGTGTATGCTCATCTTTCGGATCGACCAGTAGCATCCCAATGCCGTTTCCCCTTTTGTTAGCGGCTCCGTCAAAGAATAATTGCCATCGGTTTTCGGGCTCGACCGCAAAGATCCCTTCATCCGGGAATTGGGGTTCAGCCCTCTCGTCCTCATTACCGGGGAAGTTCGCCAGTGGTCCGACAACGCTTGACCCTTGATGGCTTTTCTGGTCACATAGTTGATGTCGTACTCTGCCAAGAAGAAGGACCACTTTGCTAGACGCATCGAGAGGGAAGGCTTATCAAAGATGTATTTGATGGGGTCCATTTTTGAGACCAAATTCACAGGGTGGGCTTGCATATAATGCTTCAACTTGCCGACTACCTGCACGCCTCCCGCACAGTGTCTTTTCACATGCCGAGTAATTGAGCTTACTTCCCTGCAGCTTCCGGCTGACAAAGTAAATGGCATTCTCTACCCGAGAGTCTTTCTTTTCCTGAGCAAGCATAGCCCCAACTGTCGTATCAGTGACAGTGAGATAGAGCAGAAGAGGTTTCTGTCTATGTGGGGGGCATAGCACTGGAGGATGTACCAAGTATGCCTTAATCTGGTTAAAAGCATCCTGGCATTCTTCGGTCCATTCTATGTCTACGTTCTTCTTCATGAGCTTGAAGATGGGCTCGCACATAGTGGTCAACTGATTGACGAAACGACTGATGTACTGCAGTTTTCCCATAAAGCTCTTGACTTCTGTCTGGGTTCGTGAATGTGCGCTCGCCCGAAAAAATAAAAAGGAGTCGCCACGCCGTTTTAAGAGGAAACATTGAAAACCTTTATTTAGAGAGAAAAACATGAGTTCGGGGGTCAGGTTACGTGTTGGGAAGAACCGATAGTTCACCCAACACGCCTCGTCCATAGACGAGTCTTTCAATCAAACAACATCCAAGTAAATCCAAAGTGTGTGCAAATATTGATAATAAACGAAATGTGATAAAATGCATCTTATTAATTATGAAACGAGAAATTACATATTGTGAGCCCATTATTTAGGGAGGCCACATCCCTGATACAAACAGACTAGAACAAATTACAAAGGAAAAGAGTCACTGCAGATGGGTCATGTGTGTCGCATGACACATCGTACCAGTGACCACATGTGTCGCGTGACACAGGATCACTTGAGGACGAAGGTGTCGCGTGACACATATGAGCCTTCTGCAGAAACCTTACAATATGAATTCAGAAATTAACAGAAGCTATACAAATCTAATTAACAATCTGAATTATGAACGAAAAACATAAACAACATCGAATCGACCCAGGGAGTGTGGATATGGATAGATCCACACCCCCTTGGGGGCTCAAACACCAAATTCAACCAAGTCAATCAATATGAGCTCAATTACACAGTATATGCAAGTTAAACAGAGAGATTGCGATTGGGATCTCGAATTCGCATAGCTAGGATCTGATTACTGAATCCAAACAAAATAGAATTATGAAATTGCAAGGAATTAAATGAGAGAGAGAGAGAGAGAGAGAGGGTTAGGGAATTGTTACCCTTGTTGATTCCACGAATTCTATATCTAGTCAGATATAGAATCCTTCAATTCTTCGTTGTAGATCTCACAGCTCTGATCCAAGGGTTCCAATTGGTGTGGGTAGAGAATTGGGTTTGGATGAGAGAGATTAGGGGGTTGGAAAGGTAGGAGAGAGAGAGATTTGGTGTTTGGGATGTTCGTCACAATGCTATTTTGGCAGAGTAACAAAGAGGGTGGAATTGGGATCCATTTCAATGAGGGAGGGTCTTATTTATAGGCTGCGGTTAGGCGCCTTAGTATGTCGCACGACCTTACGCGTTCACTTTTCATGCCTCAAGCCGTCGCGTGACACAAGGTGGCTCAACCGCTTTTGGCGCCAAAAACCGGTTTACGGAACATTCGGAAAAAACCCAAAAGGTCCAACAGGTTTTATTCCCAAGGGGTGCTTTGGCATGAATAATGTACCAAAAGGTACTTCCATCGCGGGAAACTCATGGAACGTTTCCGGAAGTCTCGGGATAGGCCGGGAATTTACCAAAACGCCCCTAAATGCAATTTTATTATATTAAAATGCATCTAAAAGGTTGCGAATTGGATTGGCGTACTTACAGAGCCCCTCGGCAACGTCACTTTTGGAAAAAGTGGGGTTGTCGATAAAATAAGACCCAATCTCAATGAGCGGCTAGGGTTAAGGTGAAGGGCTAGAAGGGTGAGAAGGGGAAAAGATGGCTGGACCTTTCTGAGAAAGGATTCCTACGTATCCCTTAAACAAGGGAATCAAGCCAAATCGTAGTTCGGGACACAAGACTGGAGGGGAAAACGACAAATCGAAGAAGTGAGAACTATGGTGTCTCGAACCAATTTTGAAAATATTGTGAGATCTATGGTGTCTCGAACCATTTTTTGAAAATGTTGTGAGATCTATGGTGTCTCGAACCATTTTTGAAAATGTTGTGAGATCTATGGTGTCTCGAACCATTTTTGAAAATGTTGTGAGAACTATGGTGTCTCGAACCAATTTTGGAAATATTGTGAGATCTATGGTGTCTCGAACCAATTTTGAAAATGTTGTGAGAACTATGGTGTCTCGAACCATTTTTGAAAATGTTGTGAGAACTATGGTGTCTCGAGCCAATTTTTGAAAATGTTGTGAGAACTATGGTGTCTCGAACCAATTTTGAAAATAATGTGAGAACTATGGTGTCTCGAACCAATTTTGGAAATATTGTGAGATCTATGGTGTCTCGAACCAATTTTGAAAGTGTTGTGAGAACTATGGTGTCTCGAACCAATTTTAGAAATAATGTGAGATCTATGGTGTCTCGGACCAATTTTGAAAGTATTGTGAGAACTATGGTGTCTCGAACCAATTTTGAAAGTGTTGTGAGAACTATGGTGTCTCGAACCAATTTTAGAAATAATGTGAGATCTATGGTGTCTCGGACCAATTTTGAAAGTATTGTGAGAACTATGGTGTCTCGAACCAATTTTGAAAATGTTGTGAGATCTATGGTGTCTCGGACCAATTTTGAAAAAATTGTGAGATCTATGGTGTCTCGGACCAATTTTGTGAGAACTATGGTGTCTCGAACCAATTTTGAAAATAATGTGAGAACTATGGTGTCTCGAACCAACTTTAAAACGACATGATATGATGACTAGACGCTTGAAAGAAATATGTGTTCATACCTGTATTGTGCTCATTCGCAGCTGTCGGAAGGTCTTAGACTACCATTGTTGCTTCTGCTCTGCTGGGGTAAGTGTAGCTTCCGGAGGGCTCACGCTACTTCTTTCCTGCTCTCTTGTTGTTCTTTCTTTCGTGTACCGGGCTTTGCTTTTTCTCTTTCTTTCTTTCTCAATTTGGTCTGAGGGCCAGTCTTGAGACTCAATCGATTATTGTACCTGCGAGGGTCAGACAACAACTCCCAGATGCTATGCCTAAATAAGCTTATCTTGTTAGCAAAGATTAATTTATGTTAGCTTGTTTGCACGAGTCTGTCTGTTCTGGGAAAGCAAATGCGATTATTGGGTTAAAGGTCAGTTTTGCCAGGTTTATTCATGAAGTTTTGGGATTGTTTCGGACATGTATGTATAGTAGGGGTCCTCTCCCGTGAGGTGGAAAATGATATGGCGCAGCTAGGCAAGTCGGGGACGCTCCCGAAAGTACAGATTGCAGTAGGTCCAGAGTGTATCGCGTGTCCGAGACGGCAAGCGCCAGAGGGGGCAGAGAGCCATCCCGGCTTGGTGAAGCCCCAGTTGACAGTGCAAAGCAATCTTGGAGGGAATCGAGTAAGGAGAGCCGGAGGGATACCTTAACCAAAGCCCCAGCTTGAGGATATTCCATGCAGCTCAGAGTCATCTTGTAGCCACAGAGGCAATTCATCATTTCAAACCGCAGTCAATCAGTCGCTGGACAAGACTCAGAAATGTTTACGCGCAGGGGCACATCTTTCGAATGATGGGAAATGAATCCCGAATTCTGTGTATGACACTCTCGCTTTAGGTTTGACTCTTTTGGGAGAGTATAAGCATCACAAGGTGTGGAAAAGTGTATGGAAGCCCCTGCTGACCGAAACGGTGTTTAGCTCTATCTTCCTATGATGTAGAAATAGAAGACTTGTCGAGACACTTGAAAACCTGTCTTATTCGTGATGATCACAAAGCTGCTTAAAACCCTTTATTGATGTTCGGGTTAGTCAAACCGTCAAAGCTGATATGAGCGAATATTTTTATCAATCCTGAGGAGAAAGCCCACTGATATCGAGAATCGGAAGGATAGACAGTGTATGGGCATGGTCCTTGAGGAGACCGGATTTTCTGAGATTTGTTTGTGATTTCGACCGAACCAGTTATGGTTGCCTACGTTCCCCTCCTTGGGAGGAGCTCAGGTCGCCGTAGTTCGGGCTTATCCCGAATGAAAAGAATGAACGATGAAGTTCGGGGATGTGAGGACCTTCGAAGATTTTAAGAATTGAAAAATATGTCCTCTTAGAGTGTCGATGGGAGACACAGATGCGAAGCCCCAGTGGGACGTCCACGGCAGGTGTTTGCAGAGGAGAAATGAAATATGCTCACATACAACGTCAAATGAACGGACGGAATTTGCACAATCTTCAATTTATGGTCCTTTGAGCCGGGATGGACTTGGCTCTGCTTCAAGCAATAATCTGTTTTAGATCTCGACGATATTGGACTGAAACTGCTATCCGGTAGTAACTGCGGCTGGGCTTCGGGATTTCGATCGGTCTTCGGGTGATTTGGGATATCATGACCTCTTAAAATGAGAGGTCGGCTAGGCTTTTTGCTGACTGTACCTCTAAAAATGAGAGGTTGGCTCTTGGGTAAGTGTTTGGGATTTCTAAGGTGAGGGAAATTTGTGTTTGCAACTTCAATGCCTCTAAGCAAAGGTGAGGGTAACGGTAATGTCCTCTAAAATCGAGAGGACGGCTTGGGATCGGTTAGAGGTAATGGTGAGGGGACATCCAAGTTGTCTCTTTATTCACTCTGAGACTCCTCCTGAGTAACGACCGAATCCTTTGACTTTGCTTTCTAAGAGTATCACTGGGGACTAGGCTCTCTTTCTTTTCTTTTCTTTTTATTTTTTTTTCTTTTTTGTCTTTGAGAGAAGTACTTCAGCTAGTCCCCAAGATGGATCATTGCCTCCCGTCATTCTTGAGCTTGGAGACGGTCGATTCTTCTTTTGAATTACGGGAGCCTCAAGGATAGTCCCTCTTCTTCGGGTGATGGCTAAACGGGTTTCAAATATGCCGATCTTGAAATGAAGGGATATTGTTTAGTGAGGGTAAGGTAATGGTTTTCCTAAGGGTGAGGGGTTTCAACCGCAGCACCTACCGGATAGTCTGAACGAGATAGAGTCTTCGTTTGCTTGTTAAGCTTACTTCGCGAAAGATCCACGCAAATTCATCGAGCAACGAGATAGCGAGGATGAAGGAAGATATGTGAGCATATTGGAATCGAGGTGGGGAGTTAGTAAGCCCCACTTTGGGAAGGATATCAGTCGATTTTCTCGCTCCGATCAATTTAAATATTAGTCATTTCAAAGCGTTGGTCGGTGAGCAGCACAAGTGATCATTTGGAATAAGACCATTTCAATTGAGTGTAACGCAGGTGTTCTAGTGATGTCTCGAGTCTAGCAGGAATAGAAGCAAATATTTTATTATTGCAAATAAAAGACTCATAACATGGACTTGACAGACTCGCGACCACATAAAAGACACTCTAGAACCTACGACGCTGACTGATTGACTTCGCTGGGGAAGATATCTTCTGACCTCCGTTGATATTACTGAGGAAGGCCGGTAATCACATTGGGGCGAGAAGCCTTCTCGATCTTTCCCTCATCAATAAGCCTTTGGATGAGCAGCTTCAAAGGGACGCAAATGCTCGTGACATGCCCAGGATATTGATGGTAATAGCAATACTTGCTACGATCCAAATTAAGCAGAGGTTTACTGGGTTGATAATTCTCCAGTGGCTTTATCATTCCTTTCTGTCTTAATCCATTGAAAGCTTCTTCGGTCGACATCCCTAGATCATCATATTCTCGTTTCTTGCGAGGGGGATACGGGCGGAGATCTCGGACATTGCCATTATCAGGAGAACCCAATTCAATCTTCCCTTCATCAATGAGCTCTTGGATGATTACCCTCAATTGTAAGCACCCATGGGTAACATGTCCTGAGTATTGGTGATAATCGCAATACTTGCTTGGGTCCAGGCTTTCATCATGACGGAGAGGAGTATAATTCACCAACGGGTACACCAATCCTCCGCTTGTCAGCAATTTAAGAAACTGGTTCATGGGCATTCCCACTTTTCCCCAATAAGCTCTCTTTCTTCTTTTCTGGACTCTCTCAGAAGGAGGCTCAGATATTGTTGTCTCTTGCGGGGTAGGGTTCGTAGTTGGCATGAAAGACATCCGATTAACAAGCCACGTCTGGAGTTGATCCCGAAGGTTGCTCATGAGAGGGTGACAAGTTGAACCCGTACGCACTCATTGGTGATTGTGGGAAACATTCTTGTGGGAGAGCTTGGTCGGGTAGAGTTTCGGTGAACCGTTCGATTGAAGAAATGGTACACCACCCGGGAATCTGTTGGTACCGGCTTTTCAAATCGGGTTGCTTATGGACATTGAAATTCTCGTGGTTTGATTGCTTATACTCGACCCGAGTTTGAGCCATCTCGGGATGTTGGAAAAAGAATTTCACCCCGCCCGTCTCCATTCATCTCTTTCATTGCACTTCTATCTCCGCAATCAATACTACTGGTCCTGATAATCTCCTCATATGATCCATCTTCGTGACGAACTACTGTAATTCCCCGGAGGCGCATTGCTTCAACAAATCTGGAATGAGTCTCTTCCTCTCGAGCTTTGGCAACCTGGGCAAGCAATTGGGCTTTGCATTCCCGAATCATGGCAGCTTCAAGGGCAGCTCGCACTGCGTTATTGACAAATCATCTATATCCCACTCGACTCGAAGCGAAGGGAATTCCAAACCGAGCGGGTGACACATCTTTTGCACCGTACATCTTTGAAAGCAAGTAGAATGAACCGGAACTTTGGAGGAAAACCTTGCAAATATTTGGAAATACGTACTGGTTAATCGCCCTTCTTGTAACAGAGCACGCCCCCCCCAAACTTGTCTCTTCCCCTTGCTTCAGAAGAATTGGTTATAAGGTATCGAAGGGATAGTTTAAGGAACGGGAGAGGGAAGGAAAAATGGGACAGACTCGCACAAACACGAAATCATTTATGTTCAAGTATAAATCAGTATTTTAAATCCTAAATACAGTTGGGAAATGATAAGCCTTTATTCATGCTAACTATGCCTCGGGGGAACCTAGTGACGCGACGTTCGAATTACAACAAATGTCTTGTTTTGAAACATATAATAGGTAATGATACCTAACCAAACCCCAACATCTTTATGGAACGAAGAGGTTCGTCCAAATTTCTAAGGAAATTTGGGCAGCATAACGGGTCTTTTCGAAGAATTTCGAAGAAAAATCCGGCATGACCTCTCGTCGGTACATGTTGGCAATGCGGCATGACCTCTCGTTTAGAACATGCCACGAGAGTGACATGTTCCCACGTGAAATCATGTTGCATTTGGCAACATGCCCACAAGGTATGAGGTTTTGGGAGAAGGTATAAGAATCTATGATATTATTCAAAAACAATTCATTTTTGTTGTAATGAAAACATCGTATCAAAAACCAACCGTGGGTAAGGTTTGGTGTGGTGCCACCTATAACGCACTAGGGGTTTAGGTTTGATTTCAGGTGCTCAAGCGTAGGCGAATTTCATGGCCGTCCGCGATGCCGTCAATCGCACCCGAGGGTTCTAAATCTAAGTGACGTAGTGTGCGGATGACTAATTCGTTTATTTGCAAAAAAAACAAGATTTTTTTTATTTTTTATTTTTTATTTGTTTTTATTTGTTTTTTTTTAAGAAGAACACACACACCCTCACACAAGGCAAACAGGGAACAATAATCAAATGAGTCATGCTTTGGTCCAAGGGACTGCCCTCAAACCAGTCTTCGATGATGCATTCGGTGGCCACCTCTTGTCGCGTGACACAGGACAACCAGAGACAAAGGTGTCGCACGACTTGGATGGTCACTGAACCAGCAGCTCCTCAAATCATCAAATCAGCCCCTGTTTTACCATATCAAGAGCAACACAGAGATACCAATGCACAACAAATGACCACAAGCACAAAGGGCTCACAAGTTCCATAATCAACAAAATGTAGGTATCACAAATGATTATCGAATAATGTACACAACATGGATGCATTGGATGTTTTTTGACTAAACGAAAGCTTGACCCACTTAACACTTGAAAAACAGGTTTTCAAGTGAATTCCCCAGCGGAGTCGCCACTGAATGTGCACTCGCCCGAAAAAATATAGAAAAGGAGTCGCCACGCCGTTTTAAGAGGAAACATTGAAAACCTTTATTTAGAGAGAAAAACATGAGTTCGGGGGTCAGGTTACGTGTTGGGAAGAACCGAGAGTTCACCCAACACGCCTCGTCCATAGACGAGTCTTTCAATCAAACAACATCCAAGTAAATCCAAAGTGTGTGCAAATATTGATAATAAACGAAATGTGATAAAATGCATCTTATTAATTATGAAACGAGAAATTACATATTGTGAGCCCATTATTTAGGGAGGCCACATCCCTGATACAAACAGACTAGAACAAATTACAAAGGAAAAGAGTCACTGCAGATGGGTCATGTGTGTCGCATGACACATCGTACCAGTGACCACATGTGTCGCGTGACACAGGATCACTTGAGGACGAAGGTGTCGCGTGACACATATGAGCCTTCTGCAGAAACCTTACAATATGAATTCAGAAATTAACAGAAGCTATACAAATCTAATTAACAATCTGAATTATGAACAAAAAACATAAACAACATCGAATCGACCCAGGGAGTGTGGATATGGATAGATCCACACCCCCTTGGGGGCTCAAACACCAAATTCAACCAAGTCAATCAATATGAGCTCAATTACACAGTATATGCAAGTTAAACAGAGAGATTGCGATTGGGATTCAGTAATTCAGATAGCTAGGATCTGATTACTGAATCCAAACAAAATAGAATTATGAAATTGCAAGGAATTAAACGAGAGAGAGAGAGAGAGAGAGGGTTAGGGAATTGTTACCCTTGTTGATTCCACGAATTCTATATCTAGTCAGATATAGAATCCTTCAATTCTTCGTTGTAGATCTCACAGCTCTGATCCAAGGGTTCCAATTAGTGTGGGTAGAGAATTGGGTTTGGATGAGAGAGATTAGGGGGTTGGAAAGGTAGGAGAGAGAGAGATTTGGTGTTTGGGATGTTCGTCACAATGCTATTTTGGCAGAGTAACAGTAGGCTGGAATTGGGATCCATTTCAATGAGGGGGAGGGTCTTATTTATAGGCTGCAGTTGGCTGCCTTAGTATGTCGCACGACCTTACGCGTCCACTTTCCATGCCTCAAGCTGTTGCGTGACACAAGGTGGCTCAACCGCTTTTGGCGCCAAAAACCAGTTTCTGGAACATTCCGGGAAAAAACCCAAAAGGTCCAACAGGTTTTATTCCCAAGGGGTCCTTTGGCATGAATAATGTACCAAAAGGTACTTCCTTCGCGGGAAACTCATGGAACATTTCCGGAAGTCTCGGGATAGGCCGGGAATTTACCAAAACGCCCCTAAATGCAATTTTATTATATTAAAATGCATCTAAAAGGTTGCGAATTGGATTGGCGTACTTACAGTTCGAGGTGGCCTCATATCCATAATGGCTTTGATCTTTTGGGGGTCAACTTCAATACCTCGCTCCGTGACCATATACCCAAGCACTTTTCCCCTTGTCACTCCGAAGGTGCATTTGGCAGGGTTTAATCTCATGGAATGTTGTCTCAGCCTCTCAAAGAACTTCCGCGGGTCAACAAAGTGCTGCCCATCCTCGCCTTTGGAGTGGATTATCATGTCGTCTACATAGACCTCAATCTCCTTGTGGATCATGTCATGAAAAAGCGCGGTCGCTGCCCTTTGGTAAGTAGCCCCGGCGTTCTTAAGCCCAAATGGCATCACTGTATAACAGTAAGTTCCCCATGGTGTGGTGAAGGCTGTCTTTTCTTGGTCTTCCTTGGCCATCTTGATCTGGTTGTAGCCTGCAAAGCCATCAATGAAGGATTTGACTTCGTAGTTGGCAGTGGAGTCCACCAGGATGTTTATGTTTGGCAAAGGGTAATCGTCCTTGGGGCTGGCCTTGTTCAGATCTCGGAAATCCACACAGCAGCGCACCTTCCCATTAGCCTTGGTGACAGTCACAATATTGGACAACCATGTCGGATATTCGATGACTCTGATGAATCCTACCCGCAGTAGCTTCTCAATCTCTTCTTTGACCTGTAGAGACCACTCTGGTTTGATCTTCCTCGGTTACGCTCACCGGCTTAGCATGCGGTGTTAGAGGGATTACGTGCTCTACTATTGAACCGTCTAGCCCCTGCGCATATCCCCGTATGACCATGCAAACACGTCGACGTATTCTCTGAGTAGATCGATCAGTCTATCCCGTTCAACCCCCTGGAAGAAGTTTCCGATCTGTGTCTCTTTAGGTTCCTCGGCAGTACCCAAGTTCACACTTGTCAAAACCTCCTCGGCAGCTTGGGCCCGGTTTTCCTCTTTTACGAAACACGCTTAAAGATTTCTTTAATGTATTGTTCATTTAGTGTGTTTGCATCTTGTTCAAATGATTCATTATTAAGCTGTTGTTAAGTTTTGAGTTAATTTATCATTTGTTAAGTTGGCAATAAGAGGATACTCGAAAGATCTGTCATTTCATTCAAAATAAGGGAAAAGATGACATCGATTACATTTTGATAGTCCTCGGGCGTGAGGCCTTCGGATGACTCGGAGGACTGGAATTCAAAGATTCCTGACTCAACCGAATAGACGCTGCGACTCTGGACCCTACACTACTTATTGACTCGAGGGTGGCTTGACAAGGGTTGGGACCAGGATCTCACTCCTTCTTCTTTGTTGCCCCGGGAGTAGCTTGGTCTTGTCGGCGTTCTTGAGAAAGTTGGAGACTTCAAATTGATCAAAAACTTGCCGGAAATCATTGACGGCCGGTGCAGGTGGAAAGATAGTGAGGGGAGCTAGAGTAGCTTGATGCAATCTCTCGGCCGAGCTCGTCCGTGACAACCGGGCTCATTGAAAGGTTACGGCTCATCTTATCAATGCCTGATAACTCATTTTCTCTTTCTTGATCTTGGACACCACGACCTTGTCAGTATAGCCAACGGGAGGGTTGGCACGGATAATCTTGATGAAGTCTTCTTCGAGATGGGATCTTAATTCTTCCCCGACCGGCTACGTATTCAATAGGCTTTACGTATTACGCTTCTAGATCTCGCTAGCTTCTCATTGAACTTCATGATGGCCACAAATTCAGCACTTTCTGCTTCAAGAGGATCACTGTCCATAGGGGTATCAGGCTGGACTGTGCTTTGAATGATGGGTTCCTTGGCGGGTTGTTTGGCATAACTGACATAGTAATCGAACTTGCCAGAAGGCTCCCCTAGAGTTCCGACGCTCTTGTGTCCGGCTTCATACCTTTCTTTTAATTTCTGCTGCGTGGACTTTCTATTCTTCTTCTTTCTTGAAGAAGCGTCTTCATTAATCCATTCTTGATACTCATACTCCAGACAGTCCTCACAGTCGCATACATCATACCATATGTGAGGCTTGGGCTGAACTGGGATGGCCCCTCCGACTACTTGGTCATTACCATTGTTGACTACCATGTTGGCCATTTTGACATGAAAAAGCGGCAAAGCGAGGGTTTTGGCGAACCTGCTCGAGAATTCTGCGCTAACAAGTCGGCGGACCCGGTGTTCTCACCCACTTCTTTCTCGGCTGGGGAAAGGGATAGGAAAGGTTTAGACTCGGGGTAGGTGTTTAGGCTGAAGGCTCAGGCAATATGCAAATTAGAATCTTCCAGTTTACTTAAAACAGTGTCTTTTATTAATATCTATTTGGTTGGAAAAGGGGATTTGCCCTTCTTTTTAGCAACTACTCTAGATCCTGGATCAGTGGGTTCCGTCACTACGTCTATAAGCCCCTCGTATTCCACCTGTATTTCGACCTCCCAGGGTGGACAGCCCCGGGCGAGGGTCCTATAGGGCACGCGGATTCCACCGACCGAGAGTAAAGAACGCTCCTAACGGGTCTAGCGGGTCATAGGACCTTTTAACGCACGAGCGATGCGGATTATAGTCAAGGCAATACCGGGAAAGTCTCGTCTTTCTGCCTTGATAGAATTTTGGCAGAATTTCACTTGAGCGAATGACGTTTTGACTTTCGGTAATGTCCAAGAAGATAATAGGCATGGGTCGGGCGGCAAAAGCCGGATGACACAGTGTCACATTGAACTTCGTTGCATACGCGGGGCGTGAGTCAGAAACGAAGTCAATGCCGGGTCAAGATCTTGCCAATTTTTCCTTGTCGGAATTTTGGCAGAGCTTCGCTTGAGCGAAAGATCTTTGGATTTTTGGCAAGGACTCGGTCTTGACTCTTACGCATTCTGTGCGGGTCAAGGTCAAAGTCAATGTCGGAGTCAAGATCTCGCCAATTTTTCCTTGTCGGAATTTTGGCAAAGTTCCGCTTGAGCGAAAATCTTGGCTTCCGTTATGAACTAAGGCTTGACCTTTACGAGGGTATGCAACTGGGCTATATGACACGGACTAGACCAAAAACCAACCAAAAAGTCACGGTTTTTTGAAACGTGTGACACGGACTGTTGTAAGTACCCAAATCTGGCTCATGCCTTCCGGTTAATTTTTCCCGACAATTTCGGTAAGTTTTCCGGTAATTCCCCAGACCTTCCCAGCGTTCCGGAAACATTCCGGAACTATTTTTTATTAAATAAGGGCTGAAGAGGATCCTTCCTAATTAAGAAACACGTTTTTCTTAATTAGGAAGGAGGGTTCTAGAATTTGCCACCTTACATGGTTCTAGAATGCTGAGTCATTCAGGATAAGCCCGCACGGCTGCATTAGCTCGCTGCTCTTAGCCGCACGGCTTCATTCACCTTATCCAGATTACCTATAAATAGAGGCCTCCTCTACCCATTTCAACACACACAATAGAGGCACAAAATACACAATACACTTATAAACACTCCCAAGACGTGAAGAATATTGGTGCAAGCTCAAGAAGGTGAAGAAGGAAGGCCAAGAAGCTACCTCCCTCCTCCTTGAAGACCCAAGACCAACCTCTCCTCCTAGCTCCGTTCGAAGAAGCAAAGGAAGCAATTGGTAACCTCGCACGCCCTAACCTTGCTTTTAATTGATATACTTGCTCATTGCATTCATATATCTTGCTTGGGACTTGGCATTTATTCATAAAGATCACATCTTTATCACCCCCTTTCCCTTTTGCATGCATTAAGACCTCATTTGTCATAAAAATGTAGTCTTTTTCATAAAGGTGCATCCTTTGCACCTAAAACCCCCATTTTCAAATAAAAATGTCATTTTTATGCATCATTTGCACATAAAAATCCAATCTTTTCAATAAAAATGCATCCTTTGCATTCAAAAACTTTTCCAATGCATCATTTGCATAAAAATCCTATCTTTACGCATCAATTGCATAAAGATCATTTCTTTCAATCAAAAAGCATCATTTGCTAAAACCAAAAATGTCATCTTTTCATCATGCATTTCCCCTTTCCCCCAACCTTGGAATGGACCGGTGTAAAAGATCCTATCTTTACATCGTTCCTTCCATTAAAGGTTCACGATTTCTTTGGAAAGTGATAACCTTGAACCCTATATCTCCGATTATCGCTTAAGAAAGAGTATGAAGCCTCTATACGAGCTCGACCGTCTTAAAGCGTAGGATTGATGGGCTAAGGACCCTCCTTTTCTAAAGAACCTCATCTCTGACCAAAAGAGAGTCATTCTCTCGATCACGCAAGTCCCGAGGGTCCCGAGGTTAAAATGCGATGATCACAAGTCATAAGATGAGGACGGGATCATAATCCCAAATACATAAAATTCCAAGGAATCCCGAGCGACAACCAACAAATGGTTTGTACGTCCGGAAGACAACTTGGGACATTCCCCCCCCCTTTTTCTCAAACACATGCACACAAGAAAGCACGCAAGCAAGCACGATTACTGAAATCTTGGGAGACTTGCTCCGGCAAGGCACTTTGGGTGAACGCCAAACGTTCTTCCCAAGGGGTAACTTAACCTCCGAACCCAAGTAAAAACCTCTTTTTCAAAGTTTTGAGGTAATCAAAATGGCGTGGCGACTCCGTTTTTCAAATAACTCGGATGTCTTCAAACTCGCGTGAATCCAACAAACAAAATTTTGGGCACACATTCACAGTTTGGCGACTCCGCTGGGGAAAACCCAAAGGAGAAAAGCTTTATTTTCAAAACAAAAATCGATACTCGGTATATAGGTGGAAACCACTTACCCTTCCTGTACACTCCCTGATGTGGGAGTTGGGATAACCGGTGGTTTAACAATCCCACGTACCAGTACCCTTTTTTTCGAAAAAAAAAATTTGAAAAAATAAAAGAAAGCTTTTCCCTTTGAGCGGGTTAGACTCCCGTCGCCGATTTCATTAATCATGCTTGCTTTCTTTACCATGCATTGCATCATTTGCATCTTGGAATCTGTGCATACTTTGAACGGGAAACAACCCGAAAAAATAGCAAAAGGAGTGGAACCTGGAAAATTGATCCATGCAGTCGTACGGCTCAATCCTCCTTGGATTCTGACCGGGCGACCTCGGTGGCAATTCCACCAGAAAAAATCATGGTTAATCTGCGGTCCCTAGCGGCTTGGGGCTACTCGGCTCCATGACTCGATCGGGCTCCCAGAAAATTTACGTGCTTATGTGTTGCATTCTCCCCGTCCCGAAAATCATTCCTTTAAAACACATTTCTGAAAATCTCTGTTTTAACTCAAAAAGGAACATTTTTAGGAGACCGCACACTACGCGCACCTGATATATCCTGTACACTTTGCACGCACGTCCTTTAAACCCGGGGTGGTTCCAGTTGCAGTCACGGACAGCCTTACGATGCTCCCGGGCGCGCACGGAATCATTCCAACCTCCCCATGGCAGCCAGTGTCGACCAATGCACAGTCCGTGTCACACGTTTCAAAAATCCGTGACTTTTGGTTGGTTTTTGGTCTAGTCCGTGTCATATAGCCCAGTTGCATACCCACGTAAAGGTCAAGCCTTAGCTCATAACGGAAGCCAAGATTTTCGCTCAAGCGAAATTCTGCCGAAATTCCGACAAGGAAAAATCGGTGGGATCTTGACTCCGACATTGACTATTGACCTTGACCCGCACGGAATGCGTAAGAGTCAAGACCGAGTCTTTGCCAAAAATCAAAAGATCTTTCGCTCAAGCGAAGCTCTGCCAAAATTCCGACAAGGAAAAATTGGCAAGATCTTGGCCAAGCATTGACTTCGATTCCGACCCACGCACCGTGTATGCAACGAAGTTCAATGTGACACCGTGTCATCCGGCTTTTTACCGCCCGACCCATGCCTATTATTCTCTCGGACATTACCGAAAGTCAAAACGTCATTCGCTCAAGCGAAACTCTGTCGAAACTCCGTCAAGGCAGAGAGACGAGACTTTCCCGGTATTGCCTTGACTATAATCCGCATTGCTCGTGCGTTGAAAGGTCCTATGACCCGCTAGACCCGTTAGGAGCGTTCTTTAATCTCGGTCGGTGGGATCCGCGTGCCCTATAGGACCCTCGCCCGGGCCGTCCACCCCGGGAGGTCGAAATACGGGTGGAATACGAGGGGCTTATAGACGTAGTGACGGAACCCCGATCCGGGATCTAGAGTAGTTGTGAAAAAGAAGGGCGTAACCCCTTTTCCAACCAAATAGATATTAATAAAAGACAACTGCTTTTAAGTAAACTTGAAGATTCTAATTTGCATATTGCACGAGCCTTCAAACCTCTAAACACCTACCCCGAGTCTAAACCTTTCCTATCCCTTTCCCGCGGCGAGAAAGAAGTGGGTGAGAACACCGGGTCGGCGACTTGTTAGTGCGGAATCCTCGGACGGTTCGCGAGAATCCTCGGTTTCGAGAGTCGAGAATGGCCGATTTGACAGAGAACAATCTTTGGTTTGGGTAACCGATGACTAGGGAAGAAGAGCTAGCCTTAGCCCTGGAAAACGGATCGTAAGGCCCATGAGGAACAAAGCAAGCCACGCTCATTGAAGCGCTTCGTCGTCATGGAGTTCAAATAGTGGTCGAGCCCAACGGTTCCTTGGTAATGGTAGAAGATGAGCCTCCGTAAGCGGCCATCTCGGCTCCATCGGCCTATAACCAATACCCTCCTCCATCCTCATACGATCCCTTATCCAGGATTACCCCTCTTGAGTCCTTTCCAACATCTCGAAGCCATCGGCATCCCGACACCCTCACCTCCTCAAATGAGACCCAACTTTGTTCCCTATCAACGAAAGCAAACGCCTCGGCTATCCCGGCTACGCGGCCTCTGCATTACCCCATGGGATTCACTCCCTCTCCTCGTATGGGCCATCCTGCATTCCCTAGGCCTCAAAATCATCTCAATGATCCTTTCAATTCATGTCCTGCCACGGCGAGATCTTCCACCTCCAACTTTGCCAACAGACCCCGGGAGGTTCCGTATCCTTTTTCCTACTTCGGAAATTATGAGCCTATTTCCTATGCTTCCGGCCCGTCTCACGGGAACACGGGACTGGTCAAGTTTACACTTACTTCCCCTCGAAGATCCCCAAGCCTTGGTACCGGCTACCACCGTGCCACCTACCGTCCTTCCACCCAAATCGAGATAAGCCTTCTCCGAATCGAGCAATCCTAAACCATCCCCAGACTCCGACATGGCTTGGCTAATGGAACAAGTTAGGTCCATGCAAGAGAAGTTTGGGGAAATAAACACCAAGAGGACAAAGATACCGCATCACCGATCCCAAAGAAAGTTGTCCCTCTCCCTCCAAAATTTCGAATGCCGTAAATTGAAAAGTTCAACGGCACCGATTGTCCCCGGACTCACATTGAAAGCTACATTCTTGCCATGAGAGCCAAAGATTGTACGCAGCAACAAATGGCCGACCATTTTCAGTTATCATTAAAAGGTTCAGCTCTTAGGTGGTTCCCGCATGTGAAACCAGAGGCCCGAGCTACCTGGGACCAGATCAAGGAAGCGTTCCTAGAAAAGTATAAGGCCAATTTGAATTGGGAAACCAGCCGGAATGACCTACGGGGTACCCTACAACGTTCGGATGAGCCGGTAAGTGAATTCTACAAGAGATGGAATTGGAAGCTCGGTGAAATGATGACCCCACTCAATGAAGAGGAACAGATGGAGATCTTCCAATCTTGCTTGAAACCTCAACTAAGAGTCCAAAGTGGCAATTACTACTATCCTGACCTTCGGGCAATGGTAAATGCCGGCACCAAGTTTGAGAATGCCTTCAATATGGCCCGGCCACAGAACAGCCGGTTCTTATCGCTACAAAGCACCGGTGTCAAATGCCCCAAATCCTTTGTGAAAGGAAAAGAAGTGATTGGCGCGTTAATTACATTCGAGAATGAGAAAGCGGGACGGAATGCGGGCCAAGCCTGCTGCAAAGCCAAAGCTCCCTTTCTATACTTCAAGATTTCGGAATGCCACTAGAAAAGGTCTTCGACGGTTTGGTAGCCCAAGGACTCATCGAGACCTTTGGAAAAGCTCGGAAGCCCAGAACCCCAAGATCGAATGGACGAGACCAAACACTGTCGCTTTCACAAATATCATGGCCATAACACTAATGATTGCACCTACACAGAAGTTCCTGATCTCTCGCCTAGTTGAAGAAGGCAAGCTAGAACCACCTCGGGGTCCCAATGTGGTCAAGAATCCTCTTCCTGCTAACAATCGAGTCAACATGATCGAGTTCGTAGGAACAAATGGAAATGGTTTTGGAAATCCAGAGGTCATAGATATCCTGAAATTCAATGTTCCTTATGCTGAATTACGGGGGAAATGGAAAGATCGATTAATGCCGCCGCCATGGAGGGGACAGCTTTGGACCCATAGTCGGAATCGATTTCGTTAATGTTGTCGAGCTCGGCCTCTTTTCTACGACATCGAACCAAGAACCATGGTCAAGATTACAGAAGAAAGGCTCACTTATGAAGACTGCGAGTTTGAAGTAAAACAAGCCATGTTAATGAAAGTCTCTCCAGAACCCTTCATCACCCATGATGAGCATAATGTGTTTGTAATGGCTCTTACTACTCCCGAGGATCATTCCCAACCCCCTGTTTGGGAAAAGGTAGAGAGAAGACACTACAAAAAAAGTAATTTTTAGGGACAACCTAATTTGGGACCGTTGTATTTGATAGACCCTATTAACCACTAATTAAGTTTGCCGGCTGGAATGGGCTTGATGATGGGTCGGCGAATTGGGTCTTAAAAACCCCAAAATTAATCAGTTGAATAACCAAAACACTCCCTATTCTAACGCCCACTTCTTCCTCCAATTCCTTTCCCCTCCCTCTCTCTCTCTCTCTCTCTTGATTAGGTTAAGATGAGCGCCGCAAACCCTAACAATTCCAAGCAGCCGTTCAATTTCATCTACCTCGTTGCTGTTTGATTTCATGTAATTCGTGTGATTCCACACTCATATGCAAATAGGTATGCTATCTCATTCATGTTATCATTGATCTATTCTTTATCCCGCTCTATGTATTGCTAGGTTTTGTAATTGGGCATAAGCACCATTAATTTTGACCAACAATCTAGAGTAATTCGAGCAGTAATCTGTCATATGGATCCATATTCTTTATCCCGCTCTATGTAAGCCTATTTTACTTCTGGGTTGTTCATTGGAATCATTAGTTTGGTTTGCCTTGTTAATCGTTAACTATAGTACATCTCATTTCTTTTGTAACATTAGGTCTTTGAGTATTAGAGCAGTGGCGGACCCAGGGCTTTTCTAAGTGGGTGCACAAATTACTCTAAAAAGCTTCAAAATGTAATTGTGAAAAAAAATTGACACCCACCATGAGACTTGAACCCATGGCCACAAGCTAAAGAGCTACATGCTACTTGGTTAAGAAAATGGAAATTCCTTCTGTTAAATTTGGTAAAGTATTGGGTGCACCTGAATGCACCACAACAATCGCTTGTTTTCATACATGCTTGTTTGAGATTAAGTATTTCTGGTTGGTCCTTTTCTTATTGGAAATGGCAGCAAGTAACTGTGGGCTTTGTATTTGCTTGATTTCTTATGTTTTCTAATGCTTGTTAGAATATTAGTATCTGTCTACTTCCTGAAAGGATAACCTAAACATATTTTGCTCTTGGTAACAAAACTGAAAAACTGACCCCAAAACCATGATGAAGATAATGTTGGTTTTGGCTCGTTTCATTTATTTTGAGGCCGCCTGAGCTGTAGTGGGGATTTGATATAGGCCATACTTCATATAATATAACACGCAGATGATGTGCATCCGCTCTTTCTTGTAGGTCCGTAACCAAAGCTAAGTTCGATCTCGAAAAGCAAGTATCGAGTCCAAGAAGACATATTGTCCAAAGCCGCAGTGCAGATTTTTGATGAAATCTACATGGATCCTTGAGCCGCAACCCGCAAGAGCTTCTACTAAGTTCCAATTTCTTTGAGACGACCAGTTTCTTTGGAGTTTGTTGTACAATAACATGTTCAATCTTCTAGCCAATCCTCTCGCACTTAGGAAGTTTCAGTCTTCACTCCTAATTTTCTCTCATATTATCGGATTCTTGCATGGAAGTGGCTTTTTGTAATGTAATTGAAGCCGTGCTTCGTGCAAGGACATTACAAATGACATGATACGGGCTTTTTGTTCAAAAGGTTTCGCTTTAAGGTGCGGGGTTTACTGGGACCAATTGGATTAATGAGTGCTAACCGTCTTGAACAAGAAGCCGCATTACGTTCTCTGTCAACTTTGATGACTATAACACCCATGGATACCTACAGAGAGTTTAAGAAGGTTAGTTGCAAATCTTATACTTCTATCTTGTCCGATGATATATATAACAGTAGCTCTGTGTGAACTTGATATAAGCGATATGTTATGTGCTAATTATAACCTTTGCTTTGTTTTATAGCACTTGAGAAATTCTCAAGACCGTCATGCGCATGATCTTCTATCAAGAAATGATATTCAGGTTTTTCTTCTCTAGATTATGTTCTATTGCAATCATGGGTTTCTTAGTTTATGCCGTGTCCATTTTTGATCATTTGGATTAGTTTTGTGGTGTAAAAGCCGAAATGCTATATTCCTTTGATTTAATACCGCTAGGAGTTGCTAGGAGATACGGCTATTGGGCACTACCTAAGGTACTTGAAAATGCAATTTGAAGAAACTAAATTGTTTCTTGTAGTGCTTGTTACGTATGTAAATTGTTTTCCATCTCGTGTGCTAATGCAATGTTCTTAGAGACTTAATTGGATCTCGGTTGTATGAGCTTCAGCTTCAGCCCTATTGAGCCTTCATAGTCTTCTGATTTTATTTCATTGATTTTTCATTTTTTGGATGGCATTTTTGGATGGCATCCAATCTATTCTTTCGTGTAGTAAACACAAATATCCTTATTTTTCATAGTAACTTTGGAATTTTTTTCTTCTCGACCGAGCCCGACGTGAACTATTAGGAGCCGTTAGAGGATGTGGCGAGCAAAAGATTGGAGCAATTGTCAATTTGGGAGCTTATTACCTTATTGGCATGCCTACTGCTGTATTATTAGCTTTCATATTTCATCTTGGAGGAAAGGTAAACCTTGTTATGCGTTATTTGTTATGTTTGTTGTCAAGTTTAGAAGGTATAATGAACTTAATTGTCGGGAGTCTAATGGTCAATGCAGGGACTATGGTTGGGACTTATCGTGGCTTTGTTTCTGCAAGCCTTATTTCTTTGGATATATACGCGGTACCTTGATTGGGAGAAAGAAGTATGAACTTCAACTTTAGGGCTATTAAAGCAAGATGCATGGATAGATTTTACGATCGGGGTTACCGAATTTAGATGCTAATATTGACTACTGTCACCGTTTCGTAAAACAATGCTGGGATACTCATTTTGGATGATATTATAATGCCTGATGCCAACATTGATTATCTAGTACATCTGTTCATGTTAATTGAGATTTGATTGGGGTAAAGGGACATATTTTGAGTCTTCACTTTCTAGGCAAGTTCGTCTGATTCAATCTACCAATGTAATACCAGTAGCATATTGCTTGGCAAATGATTTGTGAAGATAACAAGAAGCAATTTGGTGGGTCCCTTTAGTTAGTGGATTTGATTCGTGCATTTTCCCTAACTTGGCATGTTGATAAACTTCAAATTTGGTTAAAATTTGCGTCTTTAAGTCTGCTAATATTGTTTTAACTTATTATTATTATTATTTTCACGATGACATATGAGAATTCGTGTTAGCCGACCCCAAATTCTTTTGGGACTAAAACTTTGTTGTTGTTGTTGTTGTTGTTTTGTTGCTGTTGCTGTTGTTGTTGTACTGAGTATGGAGTGTGGACCACACGAATATTAGCGCTGTTCACTCATATTCTTTTGTTATTTTCTGATGCAGAACCGCCCTTCTAGTGGTTTCAACAGCCCATATTTCACAACAAATTCTGGTGCACCAGTGTGGAACAACAACTCATCATTAACTGTTGGAACCAGAGGTACTTCAGTTAACTTATTGATTGTTGAACAATTGAGGTTTCTTGTTACAGATGTAAATTGTTTTCCATCTGTGTGCTAATGCAATGTTCTTAGAGACTTAATTGGATCTCAATTGTATGAGCTTCAGTTCAGCCCTATTGAGCCTTCATAGTCTTCAGTTTTTATTTCATTGATTTTGAAGCTAAAGTTACAAAGCTTGTAGAATTGGGGTTCGGAAGAGAAGCAGTTGTACAAGCTCTCAAGTTTTTTGATGGTAATGAAGAAGCAGCAGCTGGGTATCTTTTCGGCGGCTAGATAGATATAGTTAATTTCCCTTCTTTTTGGTCATAAGATTATCTCTTTATTTTGTGCAACTTCAAATGTGTACAATAATACATTTATTTAGCTGGTCAATGCTCTTATATGAAAGAGTTAGTTGATGAACATTCATTTCATTTTTATACGAATGGAGTAGTTAATATTGATGGTTAAGATTTAGGTATTTTGGGATACAAGCTTGTTTGGGTCGTTGAAAGCCGACCTTAAATCTTTCCCTCCAAAATTATATTTTGGCGCAAAATTACATTAGAGTCGGCGACGCATGTCCCTAATAATTTCCCGGGAAAAAAATAAATTGGCGCTAAATTAATATTAGGGTCGGCAAGTCCGACCCTATTAACTCGTCCCAAAAAAAAATTGGCTCCAAAAATATTCCCGCTAAATTACTTTTAAGGACCAAAGTGTGCTGTCTTTAATACATTATTAGGGACGGTGACGGAGGTCCCAGAGTTTTAGAGTCGCCTGTTATTCCGGACCCCAAAGTCCCGTCCTTAAGGCCGACCTTAAAACTATTAGGGACGGCAAATCGACTTTTAGGGACGGTGACGGGCCGACCCTAATGATGAAGTTTCTTGTAGTGAGAGTGAACAAGCCAGAAGACTTTTGGGATGAAGAAAGCTGTATCTCAGATGCTGAAAGCACAACCGGTCCTACTGCCCCAGAGGTACAAATGGATGAAGTTAAGTTCAGAAAGGAGATTCCGCCAGATCGTAGAGTACTTCCTATGGAATTGGTGTCGACAAAGGCAATAATGATCCGCAGAGTGCACAATCAAATGACAACGCCGGCAAGGCTGCTACTCCCGGGGCAACGGCAAGAAGGAGTGAGATCCCGGTCGACCCTTGTCAAGTCCCCCTCGAGTCAATAAGTAGCGTAGGGTCCAGAGTCGCAGCGTCTCTTCGGTCGAGTCGGGAATCTTTGAATTCCAGTCCTCGTAGTCATCCGAAGGCCTCACGCCCGAGGATTATGAAAATGTAATCGATGTCATCTTTCCCCTTATTTTGAATGAAATGACAAATCTTTCGATTATCCTCTTATTGCCAACTTAACAAATGATAAATTAACTCAAAACTTAACAACGATTAATAATGAATCATTTGAACAAGATGCAAACACACTAAACGAACAATACATTAAAGAAATCTTTAAGCGGGTTTCAAAAAAAAAGGAAAACCGGGCCCAAGCCGCCGAGGAGGTTTTGATAAGTGTGAACTTGGGTACTATTGAGGAACCTAAAGAGACACAGTTGGAAGCTTCTTCCGGGGTTGAAAGGGACAGATTGATCGAGCCGCCGTAGAATACGTCGACGTGTTTGCATGGTCATACAAGGATATGCCGGGGCTAGACAGTTCGATAGTAGAGCACGAGAATCCCTCTAGCACCGAATGCTAAGCCGGTAAAGCGTAAGCGAGAAAGATCAAGCCGGAATGGTCTCTACGGGTCAAGGAAGAAATTGAGAAGCTCTGCGGGTAGGGTTCATCGTAGTCATTGAATACCCGACATGGTTGTCCAACATCGTGACCGTAACCAAGGCCAATGGGAAGGTGCGCCGCCGTGTGGATTTCCCGAGATCCGAACAAGGCCGGCCCAAAGACGACTACCCTACGCAAACATAGACATCCTGGTGGACTCCACGCCAACTACGAAGTCAAATCCTTCATTGATGGTTTTGCGAGGCTACAACCGTGATCAAGATGGCCGAGGAAGACCAAGAAAAGACGGCCTTCACCACACCATGGGGAACCCTCTTGTTATACGGTAATGCCATTCGGGCTCAAGAATGCCGGGGCTACTTACCAAAGGGCGGCGACCGCGCTTTTTCATGACATGATCCACAAGGAGATTGAGGTCTACGTAGATGATATGATAATCCACTCCAAAGGAGAGGGTGGGCGACACTTTGTTGACCTACGAAAATTCTTTGAGAGGTTGAGACAAAGCATTCCATGAGACTAAACCACCGCCAAATGCACCTTCGGAGTGACAAGGGGAAAAGTGCTTGGGTATATGGTCACGAGACCGAGGTATAGAAGTTGACCCCGAAAGATTAAAGCCATCATGGATATGAGGCCACCTCAAACCTGCATGTAAGTCAAGAGCTTCATGGGTAAATTGCGGTACATCGGCCGTTTCGTCAATCGGTTGACCACTATGTGCGAGCCCATCTTCAAGCTCATGAAGAAGAATGTGGACACGAGAATGGACCGAAGAATGCCAAGATGCCTTTGACCGGATCAAGGCATACTTAGTACATCCCCGGTACTATGCCCCCACATAGACGAAGCCTCTTCGCTTTATCTCACTTTAGCCACGTACACGGCGGTTGGAGCTATGCCGGCCCAAGAGAAGAAAGACTCTCGGGTAGCAAACGCCATTTACTTTGTCAGCCCGGAAGCTACGGGGAGTGAGCTCAATTACTCAAAGCATGTGAAAAGACCTCGTGCGGGGGTAGTGCAGGTAGTCGGCAAGTTGAAGCATTATATGCGAAGCCCACCCTGTGAATTTGGTCTCGAAAATGGACCCCATCAAGTACATCTTTGACAAGCCTTCCCTCTCGATGCGTTTAGCGAAGTGGTCCTTCTTCTTGGCGAATCACGACATCAACTATGTGACCGTAAAGGCCATCAAGGGTCAAGCATTGTCGAGATCACCGGCGAACTTCTCGGAGAATGAAGACGGAGGGCACGAACCCCAATTCCCGAGATGAAGGGATCTTTGCGGTTGAGCACGAGAATAGATGGCAATTGTTCTTTGACGGAGCCGCTAACAAAAGAGGAAATGGTGTAGGAATGCTATTGGTCGATCCGAAAGATGAGCATACCCCCATAGCCCTCAAGTTGAACTTTCTGCCATGAACAATGTCGCCAGAGTATGAAGCTTTGCATTCTTTGGTTTTGGAGGAAGTGCCTTAGAAAGAAATGTCAAGGAGCTCGAAGTTTACGGAGACTCGGCCACGATCATCAACCAAGTCTCCAACAAGTGGAAGACTGTGGACCCTAATCTGCAACGGTATCATGCCCATATGGAGGAGTTGGCGGACGGTTCGTAGAAGTGACTTTCCACTACTTGCCGAGGGAAAAGAACAGATTCGCGAGATGCCCTAGCTACTCTAGCCTCACCGGTAGAGATCCCCGAGGGAAAAGCCATAAATCCCTTGAGTGGGTAGAAGAGAAGCCCCGGCCTTCGTGAAGTGGACACAGGACCCGAGCCTATAAAGGAACCTTGGTACAACCGTATTTACCAATTCTCAAAGACGGAGAGTCGGCTTTCGAGAGACGAAGAAGGTAGACCAAAAGAAGGAGTCGTGAGCCAAAAGCTTGCGAGCCACGAAAAGGTTGGCCTCCCATTATGTCATCCTAGGAGGCAGCCGTACAAGAAGCGGTATCAAGGACCGCTCCTCTTATGTGTCACTCAAGAAAGAGCCAGAGAGTTGATGACCGAAGTCCACAATGGTCCCTTGCGGTCCTCACATGAATGCCGTGAGCCCACGATGCAAGTGATCCTCGAATGGGTTACTACCGGATCTCCATGGAGACAGACTGCGTCCCGCACGTCCGAACCTCGCGACAAGTGCCGGCGGTTTGCCAACCTCAACCATCTCCCACCTCATGACCTGTCTTGCATGACGACTCCTTGGCCGTTTGCAACTTGGGGCATTGACGTGATAGGGAAAATAGCCCCGACAGAAGCAATGGGCACGAGTTCGTGTTGGTAGCCATCGACTACTTCACCAAGTGGGTAGAGGCCAAGTCCTACAAGGTCCTCACTTCCGAGAAAAGTGGCCCAGAGTTCATCAAAGAAAACATAATGTGCGGATATGGGGGTGCCCAACGAGATCATTTCGATAATGGGTCACACTTCGAAGGAAGACTGCGATAGACTGGCTGTCAGAGAGTCGCAGTTACTCGCCACAAGTCGTCCCCGTACGGACCTCGAACCAATGGAGCTGTGGAAGCTGCTAATAAGACACTCGAGCGGATCATCCGGAAGATGGCCACCCGTGGTCGTGATTGGCCCGAAAAGCTGCACCTAGCACTCTAGGGCTATAGAACGTCTGTCGGAAACGGCCACGGGAGAAACTCCTTTTGCCCTAACTTACGGGATGGAAGCGGTGTTACCGGTGGAGTTGGAAATCCCGTCATTAAGGGTCCTCCTGGAAAACAAAGTGTCAACGAAGTAGAATGGCTACTGAAGCCGGCATGATGAATTGGCCTTGCTCGATGAGAGAAGGCTCAAAGCCATGGAGCACACCCGAGCCTACCGGAGGCGAATGGCCCGTAGCGTTTGATAAGAAAGTCAAAGCCGGAAACATCAAAGAGGGTGACTTAGTGCTTTGAAAGTAAAGCCCCCTACAGTAGACAACCCCGGGAAAATGGGAACCCGTTTGGATCGGCCCTTATGTAGTGCGAAGATACCGTCGGGAGGAGCAATGAAGCTTGCGAGACTTGGACGGCAATCCCTTTGTCCACCCGGTCAACGGTGATAAACTCCGAAGATACTATGTCTAATAATAAAAAAAAAAAAAAAAAAAAAAAAAAAAAAAGAAAAATCTTAGTGCAAAAGAGTAATACCCGGCTAGGGTGAAAAACCCCAAAAAGGGCGGTCTAGGCAAAAAACAGGGTTGCACGAAAAAAAAATAATAAGAAAAAATATATAAAAAGAAAAAAAAAAAGAAAAAAATCTTAGTGCAAAAAAGAGTAATACCCGGCTAGGGGTGAAAAACCCAAAAAGGGCGGTCTAGGCAAAAACGGGGTTGCACAAAAAAAAAAAAAAAAAAAAAAAAAGACTTAGTTTTGTTAGTTCACCGAATGAACTACGAAGACCTCGAGCCCCTTAGCCTTTCTTGTAAAAGGGGAACGTAGGCGACCATATATGGTTCGGTCTAAACAATAAAAAGGGCAATAAAGCTTCCATAAAGTGCGTCCTTAGCAATAAATAAAAGGGTATTTCGGTTTTCATAAAACGGGTCCCAAGTAATAAGACATTTGAATTTCCATGAAACATGTCTTGATTAATTTCTAAAATAATATTTCTTGTTCATTACAAGTCAAAAATTTCTTGATGAGTTCAAGCACGGTCTACCTCTTGAATCCTGCTAACCCGCTTTAAAAAAGATCTAAAATACAATAAAATGCCTAAATAAACTAATGTGTTTGCAAATGGCAATAAGAGGATCTTGAGAAAAGACTTGTCGGTCGTCATTCGCCGAGTCTTGCTTCAGTCTTCTTCCCTTTTCCTCGGCCTCGTCGAGTCTTCTTCCTTTTCTTCTCAATAATGTCGGTATCCCTTATCCCGACCTCCGGTATCCTCACCGGAGCCTCTACCAACCCCGTGTCAATAAGCGCTCTCTCTATACGAGCACGAGTCCGTATCTCCTCCCTCCGAGACTCGATCGAATGAGCAACCTCGGACAACCTCTTGTACCGAGCCTCCATGTCACGACCCAAGTCACCTAATTGGTTATGTAGCAACTCGCCTTAGCCTCGGTCTCCCTCGAGTCCTACTCGAGTCGTGGTCGGCCCAATAAAACTCGGCTGTCTATCCTCCAAGATAACCCGAGTCGCTCCCATCTCCCTCTCGTACCGATCCAAGTAGACGGTGGTCAAGATGGTACTCTTCCTGCTCCCGAAGATAGCCCTGGGTGGGAAAGCGGTGTATGTCGAAGCCCTCGAGAAAAAGTGAAGCCGGGCCGGGTCCCTCATGTCTAGAGACATCACCTCCATGGTCCGGATGTCCTCCCGAGATCACTCAAAGGCTCTGTAAAGCCCCAAAGGCGCTGGATACCAAGCGGGGTATGTAGAAGGATGACCCGGCCAGAACCACGGAACCCTCACAAAGATAAGACTCCCGAAATATCCTCCCCGGTCCGCAACCTCCTCCGTTGGTATCCACCAACGGATGTCCGAAGTGGATAGCCTAGCCATCATCGCCTCCCAACCTACCCCGGGTCCTCGTTGCCTAGGCGCACCTCTCCGAGAAATCACCCAAGTGGCACCGAGTCGGCAAAGCCCTGTGCAAAGCCCCGAGCCTCTCCCGCAGCCACAAAGTCAACACGTGCCTGCACTCCCTGACCTCATGAAATGGTCTCCCGAGCCATCCCGTCGATCCCATGCAAAGTCTCCCCCAAAACCAAAGGGGACGATATCCTTCCTGCACCAGCGAGCCTTCGACCATGTCCGTGAGACCACCGTGATAAATCCCCACGGACTCAAAGAAGAAATGCGAGTGTAAAAGACGCAAAGGATAAATGCGTCCATAGCCACCATGGTAGCAGCCGTAGCCGGAGATCCAAACCCGCCCGGATCTCGGAAAGGTCAATCCCGTCCGAGGCTACCATCATCTCCTCGCCCTCTCCTGCAGGAATCTGCGTAAAAGATGCAAGCTTTACCGCCACCGGCACGTCTCCCGATCAACGGAATAGATATAGCCTCGCTCCTCGGGACCCCCAATCAAGGCCCCCGAAGTCTTCGTGCGTTGGGACGATTTCGTTGTAAGAAAAGCAAGAAACATGTCTCCTGACGTCCTTAACTTTGCCGCGGCTCTCAACAGTCCCAATCAGGCGGGAGATCCCTCAAATGCCATAAAGACTTGATCTTGAAGGAAGAATCAAGCAGCCCCTTGTGATTTTGGAAGTTATGTCTCGCCCAAGATTGAAGACCGGACAGAAAATGGTCTCTCTTCCCCCTTTATAGTCTAACGGGCCTCTCCTTCGCAAAGTGATCAAAGGTGGTGTCTTTAGGTCCAAAATATGCCCCGGGGAACAAGCTTGAAACAAGTTTGGGTTGAAAATAAAATGAAATGGCCAAGCTTTGGTTTTATTCAAAAATGACCACCCGCATAGAACCGTGAGCCGCACGGCCTCTTTTGCCCTCAAGGCCATGCCGCACGGCTTCATTTGCCTCGATGTAAATTAAAATCTGCAGCAACCAAAGTTTCTTTGCCCAAGGGAGTTTTCACCCCACTTTCTCAACCAAAACCTGTACAAAAACATGTCCAAGCCACCCAAGCAGTTTTATATCATTATTTTGGCCCGGCCACCCCAATTCCAAGCAAAAAAGTTGCCCCGAGGCTCGAGATAATATGCAAATTGAAAAAGCATAAAATAGAAAAGTAAATAAAGCGTAAATACAATGTCTTCGCCCACCGGCGTCAAAATAAAGCAAAAAATAAAACAAGTTGTGCATAAAAAGTGTTCATTGTTTGTTTTGTTCCAAATCTACTCTAGAGACCCCCTAGGCCTCGATTCTTCTTCTTCCTCATCATCGTCATTTCATAGACGCTAGGCTCTCTCATCACGTCCTCTGGTCGCTCGCATCGGAAAGAGGGATGTTGTCGTGCTCGTACTCCGCCACCGCTTCAAGATATCAGCATTAGGACCTCGCCCCGAGGCCCGGCACCAGATGAGTACTCCGGCCGAGGAAGAGGATGCCGCGCCCGACATGCCTCCTTTTGCGCACAAGCTCCGCACGCTTGTTGCCCACGCTTTAGTAGCGCAGCGTTTCTTGACCAAGGATCGGCACACGTCTTTCCAGCCCCTGTTCGCCCGACCAACCTTTCATAGGTGCGAGCCGGAACCCGAGAAAATCTCGTAAAAATCTCGTAAAAATCTCAGAGAAATTGCAAAAACGTAAAATCCGAAAGCTAAAAAGGGAATAAGACCCTAAGAGTATACTCACGGGCTATCGGGTGGCAAGGTGGTATACTGGGGCTCCCTCGTGTCGTGGACAGAATCCTCATCCTCCTCTGCACTCCGTATACGACGTATGAGAGGTGTGCAGGAGGGATAGGCGGGTCAAGAGGCTCATCCTCCCCATATCCACCGAGTGACCGCCGCCTTCGTCGCCTTCGTGGCGTCCTCGTGCGCCGCTCCACAAACACAGCGTAGGGGGTACCCATGTCAAAATACTCCTCCGCAGCCTATACCTCCCCGGTACCTCTCAATCTCATCCGCACTGCCGGTCTCACCGGCTTGCACGGCAAGATCCGTGGGCCGGAGGATCGTGTGGAGTAATGGCGTCCAAATGGAGGGACACGTGACCATCTTTTGCCGCCTCGAGAAACGGTCCCAGGATATATGATGCTACATGCAAGTCAGCCCGGTGAGCCACCTCCTCTCGCCTCGTCACCTCAATAGCATCTCCCGGCAAATCTTCGGATATCGCCCAGAGGGTGAAGTCCACTCCATCCGGTCCACGTCACTTGTTGAGCACAAAGCTTCACCATCTTGTAGTCGAAAGTGATCCGGGTCTTCCCCGTGAACCTATCCCTCACATCTCCCCTCCAACGAACCATCGCATGGGGAAAATGGTGATATCACTCACTTTGCTGGTTCCAAGGAAGAGAACCCGATCACCTCGCAAAACCAGGCCCGCATGTTCAAAAACATCAAAAAGGTCATTTTTCTCATAAGAAGTCTCAAGACGAAGAAAGAGAAAGAAAGAGAAAGAGAAAAGAGGAGGCTACCTCGAAGAGGCAAATGAGAAGCGATCCATAGGAAGCTGACTTTGTTTCGACCGTGCACATATCCAGAAGAGAAGTATAACTTCGGCCAATCCGGCCTCTCCCCAAGAGACGGAGTCCCTATCCCATCCACATCAACCCGAAAGAGTCAAGGAGTGCAAGTGGCATGGCTAGCGTCCCAGAATTAGCAAAGATAGTGACTGACAAAGCATCAACCACACGAAAGCTTCTAACCCAGCTGGTAGGGCAGTCACGTCACTACCAAAGAAAGTCCCACATGCCCAGTTCCTGGACTGCCACCTCGACATTCCTCGTCTCCATACCCAATCCCTTGGGAATCAG
Organism: Adenophora triphylla var. japonica; assembly: GCA_022495995.1. Taxonomy (NCBI): domain Eukaryota; kingdom Viridiplantae; phylum Streptophyta; class Magnoliopsida; order Asterales; family Campanulaceae; genus Adenophora; species Adenophora triphylla. The sequence goes on from JAFEMH010003070.1 coordinate 286,277, forward strand.
CTCCAAATCCAACCAAAGCTCGGAACTCCTCACCGTAATGTGGTCTCTCCAAGTCACGGGCCTCCCGGTGAACTCGCAGGCTAGTAATCCGCTGTAAAATTCCAAGCAGGAGTCACAAGCAGCTCTCCCCGCCCTCTGTGGAAACTATGAGTAGAGTCCCACCAATAAAACTCCGAAAAGAGCTCCGAACCAGCCCTCGGCTTTGGTGTGACGTGAATCCCCGTGCCGACGGCCTCCACAAACGCGTCCAGACCGGTAGCACTCACCAACTCTTTAGTGGTCTACCCCATTCTTCTCAAAATCCGGCATCCTCTCGCTAAAGATTCACCGTTATCTCGTATGGTCCCCTTAGACTTGTTCTCCCGTAGACAAGCACATCAAAAAGAAGTGTCAGTCCTTCATCTCACTTCAAAAGCATGCATATAAATACAAAAGTGCGCATATTTTTTCAAAAGAAAAGCATTCATACAAGTCTTTTTTAGCATCTTTTTTGCATCAAAAACGTGACTTTCATCATTTCAAACACGTCATTTTAAGCACGTTGCTTTCCTAAGGCACAAAATCATAATTTTCACAATTCTTTGCACATAAGCATTATTTTTCAAATAAAATGGCATGCATGAATCATTTTCATCTTCCAAAATCATGTTTTCTCATTGAAAATCAGAATTTTGACCTAGTTCTAGCACAAGGCAAGAACTCCGTCTCATATTTAGACAATTTTCATTCTTACTTCATTTTATGAAAAAAAGTGAGTCATTCTCATAATTTTCATCAAATAAATTGCACATGCATATTCTTAGCCTCATAGGTTGTTCATGCATCTCAAAATCATTCAAAAAATCCTAGAAAATTTCCTAAGTTCGGGCTAAGCCCTAAATTATTCAAAAATCAAGCAAAATCATCGGATTTGAGCCAAATAAGAGCGCTTACTCCCAATCGATCGCGGGTTCGTCTCGATTCAGGCTCCCTCCTTCCCGCATAGAGCTCCGATGGAGGCGTGAGAAAGTCATACCTCCTATCCGTCCGACAAGCTCCTTCCTCTTCCTTTTGAGCGGCCGCGGAGACATTCCTCCTTGCTTGTCTTGGTGCCGGATCCATCTCAAATCAAGGGAAGTAAGGGGATTGAAAGAATTTCGAAATTCTCTTCCTCTCTTCTCTCTCTCTCTCGGCTGGAATGGGCGGCAGTAATGCCCAATAGCCCGTTCAAATCTGATTTTAAATAATCTGTAAAAATCAGGATTCCAGTCGTACGGCCTCTTTTTCCTCCCTCTCATGCCGGGCGGCCTCTTTCGCTCTGAGCGCTGTACCATGATTTTGCCCTTGGACTTTCCACTTGGGCCTTAATCCTCGTTATCCTCTAACTGAGATAACACCCTCTTCAGAAGATATCCCTTATCTCCTAAGCAATCAAGTTTCCTCTATTCCCAAGTCACCTCCGTTAATTTCGTTATAACGGGATAACGTTAGGTGACAACCTCCGAATTGTCGAGTTCTTCTTAACTTAAGCTACCCGTCATGAATAGTGACGTATGCTTAAGTCATTCAAACTTTGGCAACTCCATATCTCTCGATTCGAAAGAGATTGAGACGCATGCTCAAGTCATCGGGCAACCCATATCTCGATTCGAAAGAGATTGAGACGTATTTTCAAACTTTAGCAACCCATATCTCCGATTCGAAAGAGATTGAGACGTATGGTTAAATCATTCTAGCTTTGGCAACCCATATCTCCGATTCTAAAGAGATTGAGACGTATGCTCAAGTTTTTCAAACTTTAGCAACCTATATCTTCGATTCGAAAGAGATTGAGACGTATGCTCAAGTTCACCAAACTCTAGCTACCTCTATCCACTCGATAGTGACGTAAGCTCTAGTTTCAATTAGGTAACATCCTCCAAGCAATTGTCAATCATGTGACATCCTCCAAAAGAATTGTCAATCGTGATGACAGCCTCCATTAATTGTCAAAATCTCAAGAATCCTAGTACATCGCTTCCTAACTCACTCTAGCGATGCTTCGAACTACGATCAAGGCTTGATTCCTCCGGGATACGTAGGTAGCCTTTTATAAAGGTCTGCACCATCCGACCACTACTGTCACCCCCGTTCTCTTCATCAGCCTCGTAAAGGATGAAGTAATCCCTCATGTGAGGCACCACCTTTGTCACTTCTAGCATATCCCCGCAGCAGATCAATTGCTTGTAACCTCCTAGGTCATTTTCATTTTCCCCAAAGAAGCAGACCTTCGCTTTTCTCTTCTCCCTTCCGCCGGATCTTATTCCCAACTACGGCTCGGCTTGATTCTCCGGATACGTAGGTAGCCTTCCAAAAGAGTTCGCCACTCGACCGTCTTCGGCCATCTAATCCTGTCTTCGCATTCGCCGATCGGATCCTTTTCTATCGACAACCCTTACACTTGCCTTGCAAGTGACGCTGCCGAGGGGCTTCAGAAGTACCCAAATCTGGCTCATGCCTTCCTGCTAATTTTCCCGACAATTTCGTGAGAGTGCTTTTCCGGTAATTCCCTGTACCTTCTCTAAATAAGTTCTAAACATTTCCGGAACCGTTTTTTATTAAATAAGGGCTGAAGAGGGGATCCTTCCTAATTAAGAAACACGTTTTCTTAATTAGGAAGGAGGGTTCTAGAATTTGCCACCTTACATGGTTCTAGAATGCCGAGTCATTCGTGATAAGCCCGCACGGGCCGCATTAGCTCGCCGCTCTTAGCCGCACGGCTTCATTCACTCTTATCCAGACATTACCTATAACATAGAGGCCTCTTCACCCATTTCAACACACACAATAGAGGCACAAAATACACAATACACTATATAAACACTCCCAAGACGTGAAGAATATTGGTGCAAGCTCAAGAAGGTGAAGAAGGAAGGCCAAGAAGCTACCTCCCCTCCTTCCCTTGAAGACCCAAGACCAACCTCTCCTCCTAGCTCCGTCTCGAAGAAGCAAAGGAAGCAATTGATAACCTCGCATGCCCTAACTCTTGCTTTTAATTGATATACGGTTTGCTCATTGCATTCATATATCTTAAGCTTGGGACTCTGCAGAGTATTTATTCATAAAGATCACATCTTTATCACCTCCTTTCCCTTTTGCATTATTAAAGACTCTCATTTGGTCATAAAAATGTAGTCTTTTTCATAAAGGTGGCATCCTTTGTAACCTAAAACCCCCATTTTCAAATAAAATGTCATTTTTATGCATCATTTGCACATAAAAAATCCAATCTTTTCAATAAAAATGCATCCTTTGCATTCAAAAACCTTTTCCAATGCATCATTTGCATGGGAAAATCTCTATCTTTTACGCATCACTTGCATAAAGATCATTTCTTTCAATCAAAAAGCTATCATTTGCTAAAATAAAAAATGTCATCTTTTCATCATGCATTTCCCTTTCCCCCAACCTTGAACGGACCGGTGTAAAAGATCCTATCTTTACATCGTTCTTCCATTAAAGGTTCACGATTTCTTTGGAAAGGGATAACCTTGAATCCCTCTATATCTCCGATTATCGCTTAAGAAAGAGCATGAAGCCTCTATACGAGATCGACCGTCTTAAAGCGTAGGATTGATGGGCTAAGGACCTCTTTTCTGAAAGAATCCTCATCTTCGACCAAAGAGAGAGTCATTCTCTCGATCACGCAAGTCCCGTAGGGTCCCGAGGTTAAAATGCGATGATCAGCAAGTCATAATGGATGAGGACGGGATCATAATCCTGGGCAAATACATAAAATTCCAAGGAATCCCGAGCGACAACCAACAAATGGTTTGTAACGTCCGGAAGACAATCTTGGGACATTCCCCCTTTTTCTCAAACACATGCACACAAGAAAGCACGCAAGCAAGCACGACATGAAATCTCGGGAGACTCCTGCTCCTCGAAAGGCACTTTCGGGTGAATGCCAAACGTTTCTTCCCAAGGGGGTAACCAACTCTCCGAACCCAAGTAAAAACCTTTCTTTTCAAAGTTTTGAGGTAATCAAAATGGGCGTGGCTTAACTCGTTTTTCTAATAACTCGATGCTCTTCAAACTCAAGCGTGGAATCCAACAAACAAAATTTCTTCTTGGGCACACATTCGCCAACCGTGCATTGGTCGACACCGGGCCGCCATGGGAGGCTGATGATTTCCGTGCGCGCCCGGAGCATCATTGTAAGGCCGTCCGTGATCGCAGCCGGAACCACCTCGGGTTTGAAGGGGACGTGGCGTGCAAAGTGTACAGTGATATATCGTGCACAGTAGCGTGCGGTCTCCTAAAAATGTTCCCTTTTGAAAGTTAAAAATAAGAGATTTTCAAAATGTGTTTTAAAGGAATGATTTTCGGGACTTGGGAAAATGCAGCACGTAGTTAACGCAAATTTTCTCGGGAGCCCTGGCCACCATGGAGCCGAGGTAGCTCCCAAGCCGCTAGGACCGCTGGGCATTAATCCTCAATTTTTCCTGGTGGAATTGCCACCGAGGTCGCCTCAGCCAATCCAATGAGGATTGAGCCGCACGACCGCATGGATCAATTTTCCGTGTCTCCACTCTCTTTGCTATTTTTCGGGTTGTTTCCCTCAAGTTCAAAGTACAGCACGTATTCCAAGATGCAAATGATGCAATGCAAGGTAAAGAAAGCAAGCACGATTTAATGGAATCAATGACAGGAGTCTAACCCCGCCTTCAAAGGAAAAAGCTTTCTTTTTTATATTTTTTCAAAATTTTTTTTCGAAAAGGGATACCGGTACGTGCGGATTGTTAAACCACCGTTATCCCAACTCCCACATCGTGGAGTGTACAGAAGGGTAAGTGGTTTCCACCTATATACCGAAAGTATCGTATTTTTGTTTTGAAAATAAAAGCTTTTCTCCTTTTCGGGATTGTCCCGCCGGGAGTCGCCAAACCGTGAATGTGTGCCCCAAATTTTTGTTTGTTTATTTTGGAAATTCACGCGAGTTTGAAGACAACCGGTTTAATTCTGAAAAACGGAGTCGCCACGCCATTTTGATTACCTCAAAACTTTGAAAAAAAGGTTTTAAGGCCAGTTCGGAGGTTAAGTTACCCTCGGGGAAGAACGGATCCCAAGTCGTTCACCCAAAGGTAGCCTTGCCTGAGCAAGTCTCCCAAGATCCCATTAATCGTGCTTGCTTGCGTACTTTCTTGTGTGTACGTGTTTGAAAAATAAAGGGAGGGAATGTCCCAAGTCAGCTTCTTCCTGGACAGTACAAATCCATTCTGCTGGTTGTCGCCGGATTTCTTGGATTTTACATGTATTCTGGATTATGATCCCGTCCTCATTCTGACTTGTGATCATCGACATTTTTGGACCTCGACTTGCGTGATCGGAGAGAATGACTCTCTTTATAAGTCAAAGATGAGGTTCTTTAGAAAAGGAGGGTCCTTAGCCCATCAATCCTACACTTTAAGACTTCCGGGCTGAGCTCATATAGATGCTTCATACTCATCTTAAGTGATAATCGGAGATATAGGGT
>JAFEMH010003071.1:0-291768 GCA_022495995.1 Adenophora triphylla var. japonica
GAGTGTATGAAATATTATTGAAATGTGCAACCATCTGATATTATGAGAAGAAAGAAATATCAGTTTATTATTTTTTTAGTAATGTATTTGTTCCACAGAATTTCGAGCATAAATGATCTAACTTTTTCTATTTTGTACAAATTTAAGAAATAATTTTGTAGACTTTAATAATTAAGGGTGTACATAAAAATGTTTTGGAGTGCATGAAATATTAATGAAATGCAGCTGAAAAATACTTATTGCAATGTTAATATGAGAAGAAAGAAACATGGGTTATTTTTTTTAGTAATGTCTTTGTTCTAGGGCTTCGAGCTACAAATGATCACTTTCTATTTTGTACTGATTTAAAAAAATAATTTTGTGAACTGTGACTCAGGTTTATAAAAATATTTTGGAGTGTATGAAATATTAATGAAATGCTGCTTTACTATTATAACCCCATGTTATTATGAGGAGAAAGAAACATGGGTTTATTTTTTTAGTAATGTCTTTGTTCTAGAATTTCGAGCATAAATGATTACTTTCTATTTTGCTGAATTTAAGAAATAATTTTGTGAACTTTAATAGTTTCGGTGTACTTATCTCTTTTTATATACAGTATTAGTTTAACAAGCTCAGTTTGCTTTTACTTTGATGATTTATTTAGAGAAATACATATTTAAATATGATTAATGTGTCACTCATAATATTAGTGTAACGCACTAGTACTTTTTTTAAACTACAAAATCTCAGAGAAAAATCCGTTTTACACTCGCTAGAGTGTAAAAGTGTTTTCAAAATGAGCGGTGACATTTTTTGTAAATAATCGAAACTTTTAAAAATTGACTAACACTTTTCGACATTATAATCGACATTTTTCAATGCTATAACAAGCACTTTTTTAACACGAGGATCGGATCGACACTATTTTCAGCCACACTTAAAATGACAACTGACTATTTCAAGCACTATCTACGGCACTATTTAATTGCACTACAACTAATCGGATCGATTTACTATTTTCAACACTTTATCAACAACACTATTTTCAGCACTACCTCGACACTATTTAACAACTACAACTAACTAATTTTTAACATTACCATCGACACTTTATTCAACACTTCTGACGGGCAATCCTCATCCTTTACCACTATCTCGCTAGTCTTGTTTTAGCAAATGTTAAAGCGCCGGTTTTTCTGAATGTTTATAAGTGCTTAGGTTTGAATATTCTATAATTTGTCATATTTTGAATATCCCGACACTTTTATAATATTAGAATTGACGTTTTATAATATTAAAATTCGACATTTCACGAAGTCCATTTTTTCATCTCTTAGTGTAAAACTTACATTTTTTCATAAGATCAACTCAATTTTAAAAAGTAGACATTCATTTTAGTGACGATGAATAGTAACGAAGTGATCAATAATTACTTATTCCATTTTTAATACTCCCCGGATCCACAATTATTTTTGTAAAGTATTTTATTATTATATTTTCATGAAATTGCAATTGGCTAATGAAAAAATTATTTTCACTAACAAACAAAAAAGAAAAATGAAGTTTTTTATTTACTTTGGATGTATCGAATATTTTTTCAGTTATTATGCCTAATGATTCAAAAAATAAAGAATTGCATGGATTGCTGGATGATTGCTTGATAGGGAGTTTAGAGAAAAAAAAAAAACTTTTAGGGAGTTTAAGAGAAAAAAAAAAAGCTTTTAGGAGTTCAAAAAAAAACAAAGAGAAAATTTCATTAAGATATGAGCAGAGGCATTTTTAGCCTGATAGAAGTAACACTCCAATGTATATTTTAAGAAATAATTTTTAAAATGAGTATTCTGTATTTACTTTTAATTAATTTTGTTTTATAGAAAATATTTTTCTATCAATTTTATTTTTATTATATATATGTAAAATTATAAATTTAGCAATGGATAACTTATGAGAATTTATTGGTTTTTTTAAGGAAAAATAATAATTTATAGTTGCTATACTGTTTTTAAAAAATAGTAATTTTTAGGCCAAAATAATAAATTCCTCACCTAAACATTAGGGCTTTCAAATGTCCTCATTATTTTTTTTCTTAAATGTCATCATTGAACTTTTCACTTTTTTAAAAATGTCATCGCTCTATCTAAATTTCTGTTAGAAAAGAAAGCTAGTCATGTGACGCTTGGCGGATCTATGTAGGGACAAAAAGTGGCAATTGCTTTCCCATTGATCTTGAAATTAAAGTTAAAAAAAATTCCACAGTGCAAAATTTATAAAAAATTGGGGATTTAGTGCCATTTGTTGAAATTTGCCCCCTTTGTGATAAAAGAAAAAATCCAATATTTTTTTTTTTTGCCTCTATTGATGAAAATACAGTTAATTTTTTTGTCATGCAATTGTTGTCCTTGTTGACAAAAAATTCTGGCTCCGCCGTGACCTCATATAACTAAGCTTCATTCACATTTTCATTATATTGTTTTACATAGAAGAGAGAGAAAAAATCAGGCCAAAAACTTTACGTAAAAACGCGTTTTTGTTAAGTTATGGCAAAAAAGCGTGTTTCCCAGAATCTCCTCACCTATCTCTCTCTCTCTCTCTCTACTATCACCTTGAAAGGGAAGCTCTGCGTCTTAGCTTCGATCTCTCACGATCTCCTCGCCAGGTCGTCTGGCGACCCTCTCCAATTTCCCCCGAGTGCAGTCGCCCTCACCGTCTTCTCCTGTCTCCCAGTGACACCGATCCCACTCTCCGTCCCGAGAACCAGCCGTGACCTCGGCTCCTGTGTCCTTCAGTCGCCAACCAGCCCCCATCGTCCTCGCCAGTCGTCCCTCGCCCTTGCCCAGATCTCTCTCCGGCGACCCCGAGTCCCTGAATCTCCACTCACTGGGTGACCCGATCCCGCTTCTCATCCACCTCGACTTCCCATCTATCTCTCTACATCCCGATCGACTAGCCGCCCCCGACTCAGGGCTCCTGTTTGGCGACATGTTGAAAATGCACGATTGTTGGGGAGCCATTAATGGCGACATGTTGAAATCTGTTTACAGGCTGATGGCACTTGATGTCGAGGAGCAAGAAGGTTAAGCGAATTAGAGAAGAGAAAGGTTCTCTACATTGCGTTTAAAGAGAAGAAGAGATTGATTTGCGTTTAGCTGAGAGAGAGAGTTTGATTTCTGCCTTAAATGTTATTTACGTGCCGGTGTTAGGGATTTTATGTGCCGGTTTAGTGTAAATTAATGCTTGGGTTTATAAAGTATTTGAGTATCGGTTTGAGAATTTGATGCATTGAGTAGGCCAGGTAATTAGATGCCAGTTAATATGTGTTTTGGAGTGCCGGTCCATGTATTTTGGAGTTCCGAGATGAGTGTATAATAGAGGAGTGCCGGTAAGTGTGTAGCAGTGTCAATGGATGTATTTTTTGAATGCCGATTCTTGTAATTTTGAATGCCTGATCCGTATTTTTGAATGCCGGTCTGCCATGTTTTTTTTTGGAATATCGCCCTCCTTAAAATAATTATATCGGTGTTTTTGAGTGCCGGTATATGCATTTTTTGAGTGCCTGGTAAATGTGTTTTGAAATGCCGGTGTTAGTATAACAGAGTCTTGAGTGTGAAAATTAGTGTCGGTTCACATTGTATTTAAGGAAAGTGCCGTGTAAAAAGTGCCAGGTTTCATGTTTTATAAAATGCCGATTGTAAATCCTTTGGTCATTTTTGTAATATTAATCTTGGCATTTATCACTGGTTGCCGGTAATGGTACAAAAAATGCCACCATGGATTTATTTTTGAACATGGTTGCCGGTAAAATTACAAAATTGCCACCGGATTTATTTTCAGAAAACGCGTTTTCGCCTTATCTTAGAAAAAACTATAGTTTTTATAAGACGACTCAAAAATCGATCACCGCCTCACAACAATTTGATTAAACAAAAAAAAAAAACCCCCAGTCAAAGCCTATGCAAACAAATATAAAAGAGAAACATAACGGAGTTAGTCATTATGCGAGGTCACATGACTAACTTTTGTCATTTTTTTAATCAAAATTTAGATGAAGTGATGACATTTCAAAAGTGAGAAGTTCGAGTGATGACATTTGCAAAAAAAAAAAGTTTGAGTGAAAACATTCGAAAATCGAAAATGATCTAAATTTCGGATATAGTTAAATACGAGAGGCAAGAAATACGAGCCAGGTGTAAATTGCACCAAAATACCCATTTTATATCACCTAAGGCTTTCTCTTCTATCACGCGAACACAGTCTCCCTCACCGCTTTGAGCCATTGGCCGGCGACCTAACTTCCAACAAAGCCTGAGGCTGGATTTATGGCCATTGCCCTTGAAGATCAAACCTAATGTCAACTTACCTAAAACCCTAAAAAGAATTGAACGCTCGAGGTCTTTATCAGCCTACGACGTGGAAAAGCGGGAATAGGAAGTCAATTTCTAGCCTAATAGTCCTCTCAGCCTCGTAGTGCTCGTGAAGTTGCTTGGAAGAATTATCTTTATATCACTTTGAGGTACTACATTGAGTAGGATTTTGGATTGAGTAAATACTTTATTGTTTCTCAAACATGCTAAAAAAGTAACCGAATGATTGGATTGCCATTGGTTTATCACTAGGTGGTGAATTTACATCTCTAATCAAGAGTGTTTTCATCTCGTGTGAACTCATACGAGATGTGTCTCGTGTGTGAGTTCACACGAGATGTGTCTCGTGTATACTTATACGAGACGTGTCTCGTGTATATTTACACGAGACGGGCAAAGACAACATTGGAATATTTCATTTCCTGTATTTTTTTCCCGTATTTTTCGTTTCCTGTATGTATTTAGTATTTACCTAAACGCTCTCAGCCTTTCTCTTCAATTTTGCCCTAAATACCAATTTTGATTTCTAACGGCTCGTAACAACGCCGGCAATGACAGGACACCAGTTTCCCGCCTGTTCCTCCCTTTCTCCGCTTTGATCAGGTATCGTCCCCATCTTTTGATCTCCATACACACACACACACACACTCATGAATAGCTTGAAATTTTGTAGATCTTATTACCTATTACATGCCTGTTATGACTTGAGATTCTATACTTATTACCGTGATTTTGATTGTTCATTTCATCTTCAAATTCGCGATTGTACAGCGCTCGTACTGATGAGTTTGGTTTCGGTCGTTTGAATTTATTCACTTAGGGTTTTACCTGCATTTTTTTTTTACTAATTTTGTGTTTCTGTGTGCTCGTGGATGTGTTTTTATAATTATCAGTGAATAACTTAGTGATCCTTAGGGTTAGGTGTTTCTAAAAGGTTGCTACTGGAGATCTTAAATTTAGGATGTTGGCCAGGTAAAGGAGTGAGTTCTAAAGCCCAATGTTCATCCTATTAGTTGAGGATTGTAGTTATTAGGAGAAATTTAACAACCAAAGGAACTTAGAGAAAGGGCTAAATTATTATTTAGGAAACTTGAGCAACAAGTTAATAATTCATTTGATGTTAACCCGATTAAATAGAATTCTGCTTCACAATCTCATGTTTTAAGGCTCAATGATTTCGTCGCATGATTCGACAAAGGGGTTCAGCTTTCCTTGCTCGCTACGGTTATTCAGGTAGTCTCTGGTTATCTCTTGCCCAGTACTCGTTAACTAGCTGCCGAAATAATGACCCTTCCTGGTTCATCAGCTTCATTGGCTCATCATACTCCATTATTTTTCCTGTAAATTAAAAAAAAAGCATAATTTTCGTTTAAATTTATTAAGCTATGATGAATATAATATGGAACTGTCTGGAGTGAATGGCTCTTGGCAGATCTCACCATCACTTAGAGCGAGCACCATTGTGCAGTCCATAACTGTGGGTATTCTGTGTGCCACTGTTATCACTGTACAATCTGCAAAGTCTTCCCGAATGGTTCTCTGGATGATTGCATCTGTAGCATTGTCTATTGATGCTGTAGCTTCATCAAGGACCAATATCTTTCTTCTCTTAAGTAATGCTTTCGTCCTAGGCAAAATAATTGTCGCTGCCCCATACTCCAATTTGATCCATCTTGTACAACTGTAAACTTCAGTTGTTAGTATACTTGTGAGTTTATGCTCTATAGACATGCATGTTTGCAAGTTTTGTTCCTTACCTAAAGAATTCAAGCCCGCTTCTTTCGTCTGGACGGCTTCTTTAAGATGACACTTTTCGAGAACCTTACGCACATTTTCAAAAAAGAAGAAAAAAGATTATAGTATTAGTTTGGGACAGCTAGATTTGCTGCCAGAAATATAAACCACTAACAAGTTGCTAATGCATGATGTCTATACTGCTAACTATGGCAGGTAAAGGGAGTTGAATGACAATCATTCTGTTGCTTAGAAATATGTATCCAAAATATATGTCAAGCAGTTGAAAAATAAAAAACTTTCTAATGTTACATGCCTACTGTAGCTCCTATGGTGATGCTTTAAGGTGCAAATTCTCCCAATTTGTGGTCTATTATCTCATTATAGATATATATAGGTAAGTTTTTTCCATACACCAAAAAGATTGAAAATGCAGTACCTTCGTCCATATATTAGTATCTTTTGAATAATTAATTACCCATAATAACTATCACTTTAGGCTAAATTGGAATATCCAGCTATATTTCAAGGTAAAATATTATTTTTGACTATATTCTGTGAAACCATATGTGATCCTCACTTAGGGATGCTAGTTGACGGAAGTCTTACCTTCCATATTTCGTGATCAGTATGCTCTGCTAAGGGATCAAGATTGTATCGCACAGAACCGTTAAAAAGTGTTGGCTCCTGTGGAATGATTGCAAAAATGCGATCTAAGGTCGTGAAGGCCGATCGTAGATATACTTAAGTCATCTATAATGATTGATCCTTCTGTAGGTTCCACTATGCGAAACAAGGCACTAATCAGAGTTGTCTTTCCGCTACCTGTCCTGCCAACAATACCGATCTTATGCCCTCCTTCAAATATACAGCTGATTCCTTGAAGAACGAGGGGAGCATTTGCTTGATACTTGACCTGTTTGATTAGATAGAAAGAGCTTACTCTGTTGCCAATGTCTTCAAAATTAATAATCCCTCCATCCCCAAAAAAGATTAATGTAATTATTTACCTTCAAATTATGAATCTCCACTCTGCCTACACTTGGCCAGTTTATTGAGGGTTGGTTGCCTATTATTATTATTTCAGGGCCTTCACTTGGGATATGCAGGTATTGCTGTATCCTTTCCATTGAAATGATTAAATTTGATAGCGTGCACTGATCTTGAATGGAATAAACTAGGTACACATTCAAGGAAAGACCGTATGAAAGAGTCATTCCAATAAATCCTGCATCAGAATAAAGATCACCAAATTAGTTTGCAAATTCCTTATTATGGTTAAGACTTAACTATCCTCTCATGTATCCCCGCCTAACATAGTGCTAAGTCCAATTCCGATCAGATCTCCCCCACCCCAATGTTGGGATGGGGCAATGACATTGTATCTGCTCTCTATGAGTAAATTGCCACACTGGAAGGGACTCACATGCAGGAGTCATGCCTCTGTCTCAAGGGTTGATTTCAATTGCTTAGCTTAGGAAGTGTACAAAGGCAAGTGTCCAAGTCCATTAATAATGTAAAAACTCTAGCAGAGATGTTAATAACCCTTAACCTGAGTCAGACGCTTTGAGAGGAAGCAGAGTCATTGCAAGTGCTGAGACTGATACTACAACTGTGCATAGTATTTCCAAACGTTGTATTAACCACTCATTTGCCGCAAAGTTGTGAAAGTAAGGACTTGCATTTGCATCAATAAGGCGGAAATTTTCTTTAATGAACCGATCTTCCTCTCCAAAAGCTCTAATGGTCATTCCTCCAGCAATGGACTCAGCAAGATTGCTTGCAACTGAGGACTTAGTTGTGCCATTAATTCGCATCAACTCTTTTGCTGAAGCCAAGTAGAATTTCTGTATGTCCAACAAAACATAGCATACTTGTGAGGAACGGTATAGAAATGCAAGTAAGCATTACAAATAAATGATTATGAAAGTACCGGAGTTGCCCACTCTAGATCTGTGTGCAAATTAGTAGATGATCATCTGTTATGCATATTTCTTTTTGTAACCGAAGCATGATGTATGCTCGATTTTAGGGACCCTCTCATATAGGAATTTCAGAGGAACATCGGTTAGAGCCCCCACACAATGCCTTGGCATTGTTTTCCCCTGTCTTCATACCTGACTTTTGAATTCACTTAGATTTTTTATTTTATTTTTCAATAAATACTACTCATTCCATCCTAAAATGAATGTCTATTTTCTAGATTTTTTTGTCCCAAAATGAATGTCTTTATTCTAAAACACTTTGTCCCTAAATGTATTTTACCTTTTTTTTTTTTTTCATATTTCATTATGTTCTTGCAAAACTATTTTTTTTGAAAGTGGATAACTTGGTTCAAAAAAAAAGGAAAGGAAAGGAAATGTATAGCTAGAATATTTATGTATCTTTGCCATTATATTTTATAAAAGTAAACATTTTCAGAATGTCCGTTAAATATAAATTAGACATTCAAGTTGGGACGGAGGGAGTAGTTATCTGCAATTGATTCTTAGATTGGTTTAATGAACCAGTGTCTTCGTAAAGGGATTCTCTTTGTTGGTTGATTGTGCGTAATACTTAGATGTGGAGATTCACTCGGTATGAAATGCATTATAGAGCAGGAAACTGGTCACCCTTCATTAACATGATACAATCTCTTGTTATATTCAATATGTATGTAATATGCATATATTTGGCAATTGAACCTTACCTGTAAAATATAGGTCAGATAGACAGTTAGGATGACCACAAACAGAATTGGCCAGGTGAGAAAAGCCAATACTCCAAAGATAAAACACGTAGTCATGCTTGAGCCCGCGGTAAAATTATACCTGAATGCCAGATCAAGATCCACAATTGTCTGATCTGAAGACACCTAGTAGAAAAAATAGTAGTACAAGTTATATGAAGTCCGTAAAGAGGCATAGTTTATATTATATATTCTACTTGAATTTGACTCTTACTCGGCTAAGTATCCTTCCCACAGGTGTTGAGTCGTAAAAGGACATTGGTGCTCGGAAAAGTGACATCATTAACTTGGAAAAAATTGATTCAGATGTCCGGATTCCTAAGATAACTATAAAGTATGATCTAAGGAGCAAGAAGAATGACATGGCACAGCCAATCCCAATATATACGATGATCAACTTCAATTCACCGATATTCGAATCCTGCACGTCCGCTGCCAACCAAAGAGACTGTACCAGCTGTCCAACTAAATACAGCATGTTGAATGTAACTGCAATGAAGAAGTAGAAGAATCCCTTATTATTCTGACTTAGATAGTGCATGTAAGACTTCAGACCTGTGTCTCCTGCTTCTCTTTCTTCGTGCTTAATTAACTGGTCTCCAGAATATTCTCCTGACTCTTCATTGGTACCCATTTTTGTGATTTCTACATTTGGCACTTTAGCTTCTTGAGAACTACAGATAGCTTGCTTATCTGGATCAAAAGTTTCATTGTGAGCAATGATAAGGTTTTGAAACTCTTTACAAGACGTCAGCACATTAGTGTAGGTTCCCGCTTGAAGGATTTTCCCTTCTGACATAATCTGTCAACCAAATAAAGAGTATATTAAGCACTTCCCAACAGAAAATAACATGTATTAACCCTCATTGTTTACCTACATTTTTAAGTAGGAAAACTGATACAGAATCATGAACTACTGACCAAAATTTTGTCAAATGCAGGAAGAAAGTCGACTTGGTGTGTCACGAGCAACACAGTCTTCCTTGCCAGAGCTTCCATGACGTAGTCCTATCCAAAATAATTGGGTTAAGATAACTTTCATCAGAAGTTCAAGTAAGATATGAGCATTGTATATACTTGAAATAAGCTGGCAGCTGTATGCGCATCAACAGCACTGAAGGGGTCGTCCAACAAATATATATCTGCATCTTGATATAGTGCACGTGCAAGTTGAACCCGCTGCTTCTGGCCACCGCTAAGATTAACACCTCTTTCTCCTATTACAGTACAATCACCAAATGGGAGCATTTCAAGGTCTTTGACGAGGGAGCATTTTGTAAGCACTTCTTTGTATCTTTCTTGATGCATATGTGAGCCAAAGAGGATGTTTTCTTGAATAGTCCCTGTTTGGATCCATGCCGTCTGAGAAACATATGCTATTTTTCCGTAGACTTGAATCTGGTAAACGGGTTAAGCAAATTTAAAGATGTAGGTCAGATGGATTAGAAACAATAGGCATATTGTTATTACCGGTTCCTCTCAAACTTGAAGCTGGACATGAACTTATCATCCACCAATAATGACTCCTTTGAATATTAATTATGAGATCTGATATTTAAGAAGTATTTTGTTACCAGTTAACACAAAATGCCTATGCTACTTCCCATCCCTTGTGTTCAATAGTACTCAATGTATCTACTACCAACCATCCCTATCAAAACCCAATAATTAAAGAATAAATAGCAGTCAGAAAGAACTTACTGTGCCATGGATGTTTGGGACCTCACCAAGAATTGCCGCTATGAGGGTCGATTTACCCGAGCCAACCTCCCCACATATTGCTACCTTTTCAGCAAGCCGTACTGGTAAATTTATGTTCACTAGGGTGGCCTTGGATGAGTCATTTCTCCATGAAATACTAGTGCAGTTTACTATGATGGACTGCTCGAGTTCATTACCATGCTGCTTTCTGTTGATGTTTCTATTCTGCAACTCTGGTGCTGCGAGGAACTTCACAATTCGTGTTAATGCAACTTTTGCCTCAATAAACACTGCTGCAACATCCGGAATTAATGCAACAGGTTGCTGTATCAGTCGGATTGTTGCTAAAAATGTAAACACGTTGCTAACGTTTAGGGGAATCCCAATTAAGTAGCACGTGAAGAAGGTTGCAACCGAGACTATGATGGAAGATGACCAGAATAAAACAATGTAGTAGCCTTTTGTTGTTAGAAGTGCTTTTAACCAGGTCGATTCTTCTTTCCTTAACCCCGCAATAACATTTTTGAAATGTGTCTCCCAAGCATACAACTTCAGAACTTTCATATGTGTAACTGCCTCTGTAATACCCTTTAGCCTACTGTCTTGTGCAGCCATGAGTTTCGTCTGGTACTTGTGCTGCAATTTTGCAACTGGATAATTTCCTACTACAGTAAATACTATTACCATCAGAGCGGAAAGCGTTGCTACTCCCACAGAGTAGAACATGATAAGTAGAGCCAGGCTAAGTTGTAGGAATGTTGTCCATATCTGGTGAAACCAATAAGGAAATTCACCGATTCTATCAGCATCCACAGTGATGTAATTCATTATTTGGCCAGGAGAATGGGTTGTCTTGCCATCATTTGATAGCCGTAGCTGTTTTTGATAAATTGCTGTACACAGCAGAGATTTTACCTGTAGCCCAATCAGCCTGGTTTTGAAGTACCATTGTCTCTCAGATAGCGATTCTAAGCATTTTGATGAGAATAGTCCCACTGTCAGCACATAACCTTCGAACTTAAAATCCTCTTTTCCTTGAGAAACCCTGATGAAAGCTCTAAGAAGCAACGGACCAGCAGCTAAAGCCAGTACCTTGGTTAGAGCAAAGAGCCCGGATATCAGAATCTCTCTGGATTGCCATCTGAATATCGTTGACAAGATAGAAGGGGAATGAGGAGATCTTTCAATTAGTTTCTCCATGAACGTGGAGTAGCAACTTTCTGCTCTATCCGAGTGTCGTAACTTTGGAATGTCTTGGTCCTCGAGAAGTTTCTCTTTCCCACTCTTGAGCAATGAATTCAACCACCAAAATGACATTCTACTTGAAACTCCTGCTCTAGCAAAAGGAGTAACGGTTTCATCCAAATCTGTTTCGTTTCTCGCATCCTCGGGGATCAAAGGTGCATAGAGTGCACCATCCTTTGTGTCTGAATCAGTTGATTTATAGTATTTTCCCTTGAAAGCACATTGTAGCAATAAAATTGCTCCAGGAAAAGTTAACATATCTAACATGTTCTTTACAGATGTTTTTTTTTCTACTGTTTCTTCCCAAAGAGATGGAATGCAGAGAAATACCGTAAACAATGTGATGAGGATTGACAGAAGCTTCTCAAAAGTAACTTGTGAACATTGTCTCCCTTTGAGGCTCACATTTAAACCCATAAATAACCATGTGAATCCCTGGACTAAGACTTCTAGCCAGTTATGTAAAGGTATTATTCTCTGATTATACCTCAATTTGTCTTGAATATTCCAGATGCCCAGAGTCAGGTATGCCAGTCCTAATCCACCATTAAAAATGGCCGAGATTGTTGGCAGGACTAGGTAGTTGTTGTGTGAATGTGGCTGAACTACCTTCTTTCTCAAGGCTAGATTATGAAAAAAAGAAAATAGGTAGATGAATAAAAGAAGGATATTAATGGAAATGACCAAAGCATGGTTTATACATGAATTTGGATCCATAATTCCCTCAAGACTGGAACCGCATTTGTTTACTTCGTTGGTGCACAAAGAATTCCCACATAAGATTTCCCAGAGATCAGCAGTCATGATGAGAGAAGTGCTGCAGATGTTGTAGAAAAAAACAAGAAGATGTCATCATTATTTTTTGCTCTGGCTAAATAATGTGCAATCTCAAAAATTCATTTAAAAAAAAAAAGAATATTATCTACTGCATTGATTATGTGAAGTTCCACAAGAGAAGTAGGTTGTTGTAAACATTTACTGATATAGTGATATGTACAGAGAGATATGCACCAGTACTGGATATCTGATCGTTTTATTGTTTTCAGATGCATGTTTTGGATCTCACGCTATTTCAAGGTCTATTTAAATTGCAAGCTGAAGCATTTGGCAGCCCTCCCTGCAGAAGTTGCTTTCTTAGAATCGTGACGGTAATATCTTAAAGTTTTACAAATATTATTTCGTTTCATTTTATCTGGAAGCTACTCCGTCCGTCCTATATAAAGATGTTCTCATTTGTCATTTTTGTTTGTCCCAAAAAGATGGTCTCATTTCCAAAAATTGTTGTGGCATTTACCAAAAACTACTTTTGAAAAATAGATATTACAAAAAAATCACACAAGTTGAATATTACAAAAAACTACTCTTTTTTTAGTTTATCTCTCAAATAACTGATAAATGCATTTATCAGTTAACCAAACACAAAATATCTTTTAAAAAACTGATAAATGAATATTTATTGGTTATAAACAACTGATAAATGCATTTATCAGGTTATTATTTTTGCTTGAAAAGGCAAAAAATAGTTTTTGTAATATCACAACTTACATATTTTTTTATTTTTTTTTGTAAATAGCATCTTTTTGAGGTAGTTTTTGGTAAAAACTCCAAAATTGTTAGGTTAAAATCATAAAACTTCCAAAATTGCCAACCAAGAAAGAAGAGGAGAGAGAGGAGAGGATGTATGCTAACCAAGAAAGAAAGAGGGAGTAATGGCGTAACAACTAAATATCATTAAGGTTAGTGATAAAAATGAAAATAGTTTATTAAAATGTTTGAATAGTCAAATGGGATGATCATTATGGGACGGAGGAAGTATTACTTTAGCAATTAGGCATACTGCTGTCTGCCGATGAGTTGGATCTGAATACGTACTCCCTCCGTCCTAAATTAAGAGGCCCCTTTGACCCAACACACAATTTTAGGTAGAGCATTTGACTCTATTATTATAAAGTATGGGTTAAAGGTATAAAGGTAAAAAAATGAACTTTCTTGTAGAAAAGGTTGTGCCCAATATGAATGTGAGTGTTCACTAATGGTAAATATGTAACGTTTCTTTGCTATAAAAGAATTTTTGGAAGGGAAACTCTTTTGGGGACATCCCAAAATGGAATAAGTGACTCTTATTTTGGGATGGAGGAAGTACTACTTACTATTTAACTTGTACTATGTAATATTTATAGGTTTTGCAACAGATCTTCTCTCGACACTCAAACAGGAGATCTGAATGAACATCATGCCTTGCCCCTGGTTCTTGATTAAAAAAAAACCTTGGAAACTTAGATTTTGTTCGACTGATTAATTGACTCCTCAACAAGGCAGTTTTTCCGGAATAACACAGGTAACTTCTATGCTCAAGGTTTACTCTTCTTAGAAAGATATTCTGTAGTTATGATGCAGATTATCATAGTAATGAATTATACTATAAAGTCTATACCTATTAAGGCAACTGGAACACTGAAGTCTGAACAAAGTAATTAGCTTAATTTGCTGTTAGTGTCAACCAGAACCAGTGACAGATCAAACACACTTGTATGGGTGCAATTGCACCCATTTAACCAAAAAGTTCAAAAATGTTTGTCTAATTTAATGGGTAAAGTACTAGCTTTTTAAGCTTGTGGTTATGGGTTCGAAACCACAACAAGCATATTTCTTTTTCCCAATTCACGTTTTGGAACTTTATAGCGTAATTTATGCACCCACTTAAAAAAAGTCTTGGGTCCGCCACTGACCAGAACCACGCAATTGGAGATACAAAACACTAATGAAAAGATGAAATAATTATGGAGTTCGAGTACGAGTAAAGCTCAAAACGAGAAATGGAACCCAAAACCTCATTTGACACTAGTAGAACAAATCTAGCTTCATTGTGTTGCAGTCAGTTTGAGTTAAAACCGATAGATCTTGAAGATAGTGGTATCTTATGCTATTATACTTTCAATTAAGTACTACTTCCTCTCTCCCGAAATTCCAAAAAAATCAAATTTGTTCCCGATCAATCAAGAGCGAATTTGAAAAAAAAAAATGGAGATTCGTTTTGGGACGGAGGGAGTAGTATGATTATTCAAATAGCTAAACTATCAAAGTATGTCATACTAACCTCAAAGTTTAGTACAAAACCATAAACATTCAAGCATAAGCAACTAGTAGAAGAGCAGTGAAGATCTTACTTACATCCCAGGATCAATAGCTTAGAATGAAAGGTCCTCAGACTCCTTAGTGTACTTTAAAGTGAATAATAGAGTCATAGAGATGCTGTTATATTATAGTTCTCTTTTTAGAAATAAAGTATATATGAAAAATGGAACCCGAAATCTCACTCTAAATTATACACCCTCCGTCCCATAAAGATATTCTCATTTATCATTTTTATTTATCCAAAAAAGATAGTCTCATTTCCAAGTGAAAATAATTCATGATATCAATGATGTTGACCCTAATTATTTATAAAAGTTAGATTAATTTGTAGTATATACAAAATGGTACATGAACAGTATAAACCGAGATACGAACATGGGCTTGCCCGAGTTGGGCCCAAAAGGATTGGGCCATAAACATAATCCAATACACAAAGTGTCAGGGCCGAGGAAGGCCTTCCTCGTACGTCGAGGAGCATCACCTCGGCCTTATGTCAGCAACATGCTCTTCACACTTGGCTCGTCATACTCCGAGATACTACAAGATGACGAGGAGAGAAAAGTTCTTACCTCGGCATTTCATAAAATAACGAGGAGACAGAATCATTTACCCCGGCATATTCACATGCCGGCCAATCATCAAATGACGAGGAAGCAAAATCATGCATCTCGGCTTATATACAAATGCTGAGATAAAGCATTCTTGCTCCTCGGCGTTCCGGCTAGCAGATCATATAATCCTATTCAAACAAGGATTCAACAGTTATTATCCAATCAGGATTGTACCTACCAACACCAATTCAAGTCAAACAATGACTCCTTAACGGATATAATCCTCTTAGGATCATGTCTTATCTTTTTACAAGTTTACTTCAACATGAATTCTATCAATCCATCCCTATAAATACAAGCCTATGGCTCATTATTTGGTACGTTACTTTTTACCATAAAGAAACTCTGTCAATTTTGTTTCTCAATCATACACCGTGAACTTATTCTCACGCCGGAGAGCCTTTAGCCGGAGACATCCCGGCTTAGTTTACGTGTTTTCTCTTATTTTCAGGCCTTGCAATCTCCGGAGCATCCGAACGCTTGGATTTGGGCTGATTTGACGATTTTGGCATCATCAATTGGTTCCATTGCAGGGAAATCGATTCAAAGGCCCATTGTTTGGCCTGGAAAAATCTCGCTGAAAGCTAGTTTGTTGCCGAAAATTTTCTAGACTTGATCGGAAATTTCTGTTTCGTTTTAGCTTTGATCTTGATTCGCCGGAAAATTTCGTTCCGTTCCTGCTCTGTACCAATTTTGGCCGGAATTTTCAGCTTTTGACGTCTGAAGCGGATTTTTGGCCGGAATTTTTGAGTTGGAAAAATCGTAATTTGCAGTTTATTGTTTGCGGTCAAGATTTGCCCTAAATTTGGCTGGAAATTTGGGTCTATTGGAAATTTGCGCTTTTGGTAATTTGTTGATTGATTTGCAATGGACAGACAATTTACCAGTGTTACAGCTGAGGAGCAAACCCAAGTGAATGGGGTTGACCAGAATGCCGAGGAACTACCTCCTCCTCCTCCTCCTCTACCTCAGCCAGACGCCCCTCCTCCCCTCGCTATGACTCTTCGTTCCAAGGGTCAGACGAATGCCGAGGGAGAGGGAGCTAACCTTCCTCGTCCTACTCATTCTCGTCAGAAACGAGCAGGGAAGAAGACGACCAAGAAGGCCGATGACGGCCAAGAGGAAGCTACTCGGGCCAGAGTGGACCGACGTACTTTCTTTGCGTAGAGCAAATGGAGGCGTTACGAAAGGATGTATGAGACCTGTTGCCACTTTTGCAATTAGATCCCTATAATTTCATGGCTGAGTTCATGATGCCGTCGATGGGAAACTCTCGTGGAAGGGAGCAAGGTGAACGACGAGGAGAGCGACGAGTTCCTCTCCTCGAACATGTTGAACCACCGAAGCAGGCCCTCCGAGAATCTACCCGTCCACGGCACGACAATAAGAAGAAGGATCAGGTAGTTGACCTGAGAAGCCAATTAACTCCCAGGGAAGAGGAAGTGAACTCACGGGACCTGAGAACGAGACTTAGTCTCTCCAAGCGTATGTCACCCCCTCGTCTCGTCATGGCACCTCGGCGTCCCAGGTCTCCTCGACCACGTTGACCTCGTCCTGATTCTCCTCGTCCCCGTGCTCGTGAATTTGCCCGATCGAGACACACGAACCGTACGAGAATGATACTTGGTGGCCAAGAGTTGGAACCAAGACGGGACAAGGTACCATCCAAACGTGACAGCCACCGATACGGCGTGGAGCACAGTAGGGTGAATGGCCGCCCCAAGGATAAATCAACCCGTAGCTCCCAACGAAGCACCCGCTCAAGCAGTGATAAAGGTGTGAAAACCAAACAATGGGAACTATTGAAACAGAGACTTGATGACATGGAGATGGGAAAGAAATTTGATGATGATGACTTTGGTAGGCGGCAACTCGTCTGTTCTCCTTGAGGATAACAGCTGCACCACCTAATCCTCATTTTAAGGTCCCGAATTTCGAAAAATACAACGGAACCACTGACGCAAAGGACCATGTGCAAAGTTTTGAACAAACCACGAACCTCCTCACTGTAGCTGATGACATGCTTTGCAAAGCTTTCGCTAGCACCTTTTCCGGAACAGCCTTGACCTGGTTAGTGAGTGAAAAAGGTTGCATTGATAGTTTGGAGAGGCATGAGGAGAATGTTCTTGAATCACTTTGCCCACGGTGGAAGGAGGAAGATGAGATTGACCGACCTTGCCAATATCGAGCAAGGAAAGGGAGAAACCACCCTCAGTTACTACAACCGTTTCCGAAAAATGGCAGATCAGGTAGAAGAGAGCCTCACTGACAGGGAGGTCATTGTTTGTTTCAACTCTGGATTGAAATCGGGTCCCCTCATATATGAACTCTCCGCCCGAGAACCTAAGTCCAAGTCCGAATTATACCATGTGGCATAAGCCATTGCAATGGCCGAGGACAAGAGCAAGAAAAGGGGATCCGACAAGGAGGAACCAGAGGCGACGGGCACTCGCCAGAATGATAAAGGAAATGGCAAGGGATCGAGGGAAGAAACGAGAACAAGAGCGCGAAGAAACTGAAGTGTTCACCCCTCGACCAAGCCCGTCTCGTAAATCATGCGGTTAGTAAATCTTCCACCTCCTCGTCCGCTGAGTGATAAACCAAAGTACCCTCGGGACACTTCCAAATACTGTGATTTCCACAAGGACAATGGGCACACCACTGATGGCTGTTGGGCCCTCAAGAAAATAATCCAAAAATGGGTTGACGAGGGAAAGCTAGACCGCTATGTCATGAAAAAGGACAACAAGCGAAAGCAGAAGGAAGAGGAAAGCGAAGATGACGATAAAAGTGAAGACGGGGAACGTAACAATCCTAGAGCCAAATTGCACGTGATCCGTGAAGAAGTGACTTCTACAAGAAAGCTGAGGGACCAGATCCATGAACTAAGCAAGGTGTACCACGTGCCTGCTTGGATCCATAAGGCGGAAGAGGTCATCAGTTTTTCTCCCAACGAGCTGGCAGGGAGCCGCGCCGCCCGTGAACAATCCTTGGTGATAAAGGGTCGGATTGATAATGTGGAATCGAAAAGATTACTTGTGGACACGGGGGCCTCCCGTGACATTCTGTACTATTCCGCTTTCCAACAGATGGGATTGAAGGACACTATTCTGGAGCCGTATCATGGTAGGCTAGAAGGATTCACCAACCATAAAGTAGGAGCCAATGGAACTGT
Organism: Adenophora triphylla var. japonica; assembly: GCA_022495995.1. Taxonomy (NCBI): domain Eukaryota; kingdom Viridiplantae; phylum Streptophyta; class Magnoliopsida; order Asterales; family Campanulaceae; genus Adenophora; species Adenophora triphylla. The sequence continues at coordinate 18,673 of JAFEMH010003071.1, forward strand.
GGAACTGAAACTTGAAGTCGGTGAACACCCCTTCCGAGCCAAAGCTACTGTCAATTTCGTAGTCATGGATTTGACTAGTGATTATCATGCAATCATAGGCATTCCAAGTCAGGCTAAACTTGGGATGGTAGCCTCCCTTCCTCACCAACGAGTTAAATTTCCCACTCGTGCTGGAATTGGATGTGTGAGGGCGACCCCCAAAGACTTCTTGAAGCATGTCGTCAAGAGTCGGAAAAAATCTAAAAGCGTGGAGATAGATACCCCCGAGGAAAACATCAAGATTACTAAATCTCAAAAAACCACCGAAACTAGCTCCAGAATGAGCTATATCCGTGAGATACTTGATGGTGAGGAAGAGCCTATGGTCCAAGAAATTGCAGATGACCAAGTCACAATTCCACCTGTAGTTGAGGAAGTACCTATGGTCCAAGAAATTGCAGATGACCAAGGTATAGTTCCGTCTGTCTCCGAGGAAGACCCCATCCTCGTCAACGGCCAGAACTCGGAGGTCAACCAGGACTTGGGGAAGATCGATCTTCCCGACGTTGATAAACTTATGGAGGAAGAAGGCCTCAATGTGAACGACAACTAAGGAAGGAGAATTAGAGAAATCATTATCGAGTCTCTGGAATTTCGAGACGGTCCTGAAATGAAGCATGTAGATGAGCTGGAAGAGGTAGTCATCAATCCTGACCATCTTGAACAAAAAATCAAACTCGGGGGCCAACTATCTCCAGAAGAGAAAGAAAAAATCATCTCCCTCTTGAAAAACAGTCTCGACGTTTTTGCTTGGAGAGTCGAAGACATGAGAGGGGTCAATGAAGAAGTAGCCCTCCACCGCCTGGAAGTTAATCCTTTGGCGAAGACTATCTCCCAGACAAGGAGAAACTTTGCAAGGGACAAGGAGGAGGCTATTAAAGAAGAGGTGCAGAAATTACTTAGCGCCGGAATTATACGTGAAGTCAAGTACCCCGTTTGGTTGGCTAATGTAGTAATGGTGAAGAAGCAAAACGGGAAGTGGCGTATGTGTATAGACTTCACTGATTTAAACAAGGCCTGCCCCAAAGACAGTTATCCTCTTCCCAGAATCGATAAATTGGTTGACTCCATTGCGGGACACCAAACTCTCAGCTTCCTAGATGCCTATTCAGGCTATCATCAGATAAAAATGGCGGAAGAGGACATTGAAAAGACGGCCTTCCAAACACCTGGGGGAAACTACTGCTATATTATGATGCCTTTTGGGCTGAAAAATGCAGGTGCTACATATCAACGCATGTTGAACAAGGTATTTGAAACACAAATAGGCCGCAACATGGAGGCCTATATCGATGACATGGTCATAAAGACCAAGGAGGGTAGTCACGCTCCTGACCTGGAAGAGACAATAAACAACCTCCGAGCTAATAACATGAAGTTGAATCCAAGCAAGTGCGTATTTGGAGTAACGGCGGGAAAGTTCCTAGGCTTCATGGTATCTCAAAGGGGAATAGAAGCCAACCCTGAAAAAATTAAGGCGCTCATTGACATGAAGGAACCTACCACCATCAAGGAGGTTCAAAGACTAAATGGAAGAATAGCGGCACTTGGAAGATTCATCGCCAAATCCGCCGAAAAGTCACTGCCCTTCTTCAAGGTATTGAGGGGTACCAAGAGCTTCTCCTGGACTCCCGAATGCTCCGAAGCGTTCCTCCGGTTGAAGGAGTACTTGGGTTCCCCTCCCTTGCTTAGCAGTTCGACTACCGGTGAGATGCTGTATATATTCCTAGCTGCCACCGATCATGCTGTCGCAGCCGTTCTAGTTCGGAATGACGAAGGAATTCAGAAGCCCGTCTACTATGTCTCTAAGGCACTGTCTGACGTGGAGAGCAGATACTTTAATGTGGAGAAGATAGCGTACGCGCTAGTTATTGCATCAAGGAAATTACGTGCCTATTTTTTCTGCACATCCTATCACTGTGTACACGAATGAACCACTGAAGAAGATATTACATAAGTTGGACGGCTCCGGACATCTCCTTAATTGGTCCATCGCTCTTACTGAGTTTGATATCACCTACCAACCAAGGAAGACCCTCCTGGCACAGCCTTTGGTTGACTTCATGGTTGAGACTGCCTTCATGGGTGAGCACCTCCCCACTTCCCGCAAGCAAAACGCTAGGGAAGAAGAAAAGTCTCCCATAGAACTCCCATCCAACTGTTGGATCATGTATACGGACGGATCAGCTACAAAAGAAAGAAGCGGAGCTGGAGTTGTACTAGCAAGCCCGGAAGGAGAGTACACCGTGCATGACGCCATCCGTTTCAAGTTCCCTGCCTCCAACAATCAAGCGGAATATGAAGCTCTAATATGTGGTATTGAGTTGGCCTCCTTCTACGGAGCAACTAAAGTGGCGGCTTTCTGTGACTCCCAACTCGTTTTCAAACAAGTAAAGGGAGAGTATAACACCCAAGACCCCACCCTTGCCAAATATAGGGACCTTGTCCTAGACATGACGAAGAAGATGGAATTTTTCGAACTTAAGCAAATAGGCAGGGAAGATAACCAAGTCGTAGACGTTCTATCTAAACTAGCAACCATGGATGTGTCTACATCTAAGACCAGCCCATATGTAGTTTATGCCGAGGAACCTGCGTATGAAAGACTACAAGTCATGCTCCTAGATGGAGAGGAGAGGTGTTGGATCGATGACTACATTTACTACATCGAGAAGGAACGACTCCCAGAAGATGAAACACAAGCCAAACTTATCAAGAAGAGGTCCCCAAGGTTCGTTGTGATGAGCGGAGTCCTCTACCGAAGATCTTTCTCGAAGCCCCTGCTAAGGTGTGTCTATCCCAAGGAAATTGAGAACCTCTTGGCAGAAGTACATGAAGGTGTTTGCGGCGGACACCGGGGGCCGTAACCTTAGGCGACAAGATCATATCGCTAGGTTACTATTGGCCAAACCTAAGGGAGGACGCGCACGCCTATGTAAGAAAATGTGACAAGTGCCAAAGATTCTCGACATTCCTAGACTACCGGCGGTGGAGCGTACGCTTATGATACCTACGTGGCCATTTGATATGTGGGGGATCGACATCATCGGACCCTTCCCTCCCGCCCGTGGTAATTGCAAGTACGTCATCGTAGCTGTTGATTATTTCTCCAAGTGGATAGAAGCAAAGGCATTGGCCAAGATAACGGAAGAGAACGCAATCAATTTCGTCCACGACTACATTTGGTGCCGATTTGGCCTTCCTCATACAATCGTCTCTGATCACGGACTACAATTCTCTACTGCATTCACTACGGAATTAGGAAGAGTCAAGGTCCGCCATGCAAAATCATCAGTTAGCAGACCCCAAGGCAACAGTCAAGCGGAGGCTGCCAATAAATTGGTCCTAACAGCCCTTACCAAGAACCTTGAAGGACGCGAGGGTAGATGGTTGGACGAACTTCCCCTAGCTTTATGGGTTGTTCGCACAACCACTCGAGGGCCAACCGGGGAAACCCCATTCGCATTAACCTTATGTTCTGAGGCTATGGCACCAGCCGAAATGGCCATCCCTACTGTGAGAAACTCCCATTATGATGAGCAAGTCAACAAGGTTAATAGGCTCCTAGACCTAGACCTGATAGATGAAAAGCGACTAGCTGCACAGATGAGGATGGTAAATTACAAGCAAAGGACCAAGGCATATCATGACAAAAGGGTCATCAGGAGAGTATTCCAAGTAGGCGATTGGGTACTTAGAAAGATTGAGGCAACTGGTCGGAAGGCAGAACAAAACAAGCTCTCCCCAAATTGGGAAGGTCCCTATATCATCACTCAAGTCATTCGAGAAGGGACCTACAGATTGAAGACCAAGGAGGGGAAGGATCTCAAGCACCCATGGCACTCCGACAATCTCCGAAAATATTATCACTAGTCTAGTTTATTTTGCAGTAGATTAGTTTCTTGTTTTCTGTCTTTTGTTTTTTTTTAGTTGATAAGATTGCAGTTCGATGTAATCAAGTTTCAATTTTACGAAAGCAGTTTCTTCCGACATGCAAAGCAACTATCAACTCCTCACACAAACACCAGAAGACGAGGACCTTATCCCCGACTCTTCGAAACATACACTTTACGTCTTGACAAGGGTCCGCCTTGACTCAATGACTATAAGCTCCTAACAGCCATGACCGAGGGTCCTCCTCGGCCTAACGGCTTTACATCCTGACAAGGGTCCGCCTTGATTCTAGGATTACAACTATCACAGTCAAGACCAAGGATTTCTCCTTGGCCTAATGACTTGCCTCACGTCAAGACAAGGAAACACCTTGTCACTACGACTAAAAGGCATCACGTCTGAAACCCGTGCACGAGTCATCTTCCTCGGCATAAGGAGACGGAAAAGAAGAAATCACCTAACAGTCAAAGCCGAGGAGTCCTACCTCGGCCTATATGACTTAAAGCACCATCAAAGCCGAGGAGTCCTTCCTCAGCCTAACCACTTGATCAGTTAACAGGGAACGAGGGACCCTCCTCGGATCCCACCCTCACAAGTTTTGTACCTATGTATAGCATACAAACAAACACTCAAACAATTCATGGAAACAATATGAATTAAAACAAAAGGACTTTTTTTCATTAATAATTCAAGGGAAAAGTACAAGTCCTAACCTCTATTACAAAAGAGGAAAAAGAAAAATCATATCCTAAGACTGCTGGCCATCATTAAAAGGCCTGTCTAGCCAGTCCTCTGTTATAGTGTCGGGGGGAGGAAGAACGGTTTGTTCAGTTTGAGTATCAGTCCTCTCGGCCTCTCCTCCCCCGACCTCGGCTTCCATGTTCTCGGACTCTCCCTCGTCCTGAATCGCCTCCACCAAGGCTTTGATGTTGCCGGGGACGACGGAGGCTGGCTCCCACACTGCTAGGCCTGCCTGGGCATCTTTATCAGCCATAACTTCCAAGTTATACTCAGAAAATGGAACCAGATGATGAAGAGCCCTAGCCTCCTCGTCGTACTGATCCCGGCAAATCAGCTGAGCAACCTTGTGGATGTTCAAGCCAGTGGTGGGGTCAGCCAAGATACGGCGAGCTAGGTGGAGATACCCATCCTCGAACATGGTAGCAGTCTTCTCGTCCACCGCATCCTGGAAGGCCTGGCTCTCCTTGAAGCGGGTAACAGCTGCCTCCTCCCTATCAGGAAGGGTAGCCTCCAACCCTCGGCACCTAGCTTCAGCTTCCTCGGCCCTCGTCTGTACCTCAACCTTGGCCTTCCTCGCCTCCTCCAACTCAGCATTTTTTAGCCGGAGTTGTTCCTCGGCTTTATCTCGGGCATCCTTGGCCTGAGAACGAGCTTCCCCGGCTCTCTTCACCTTGGCCTGAGCAGCTTCGAGCTTGGCATCCTTGGCCTTCAAGAGCGCGGCCAAGTTAGCCTTCTCGGCCTCACTTTTCTTGTGAGCAGCCTTGGCATCACTCACTTGCTTCTCCTGGACCTTGGCCAAGACATTTTCATATGCCGCAATGCTGGCAGCCTACAAGAAAAGTTGTGTAAAAACCATGAACAAGCACAAATAAAATCAACAAAGGTTGAAAGGACGAGATAATTACCTCAGCCAGCATGAGTCCCTTACGGCAGAGCAAGTTATCCCTGCTCGGCTTCTCCTTCACCAGGGCGTCGTAGGCATCCTCGTCCATGGCCCTTTGGACGGGAGCTCGGCCCAACCTCATCAGGTGACTCTTCCTGTCTTGCAAAGGAAGGCCCTTCAGACGGGGAACGTCCGTCGCCATGAGCCGAGCAAGCTCCTCGGCATCAGCTTGAGTCTTAGCGGTTTGGATGGTCAGGGGAGGAGGAGCCTCAGGATTGGAAGCCTCACCAACGGTTGCCCGCTTAGCTGCAGGCTCCTCGGTGCTAGCTGCTTGGGCCCTCTTGGAGCCGGATCGCCTTGTGATGAGGTCGGACTCTTCGGCCCCCACCTCCTCGGCATCAGCATGGGGGATAAGCCCCTCTCCAGTAGTTGGGTTAGCCCGCTCCTCGGACATCGTCTCCTCGGCGTTCACCTCCCCATGTGGCCTGATTGGAAGGGATTGATCACCCTGAGCATTTAGTACCAGATTGCGGGCATTAGCTTCCTCCCTCCTCTCTATCAAGCCCGACTTCTTGACTTGTCTCCTCTTCTGTTTTACCAGCTCCATGGGACTTAGCCTCTTCATGGCTAGTTCTGCTTCTTCCTCGTGGGTCAAAACTGCAAAGACAAGGAAGAGATGGTTAAGTACGAGCAGAAGGAAAGTCAACAATAATGCAAAAAATTACAAGTATCAGAGTTAAAAATTTACATCCAACCACGTCTACTTCTTCCAGACATTGGTCAAGGGGACGGATCTTACACCTCGGACAATCCTCATGAAAAACGAGGCCGGGATGTGTTGTCCAATCGTTAAAACGCCTTCCCCTCTTAACGGTGACGAGGGGAACCACCCCGTCCTTCGGTCCCGGCATCAATCCTGCCTGGACGTAGTAGTGATCAGAAGCTTCTATCGCCGACCAGTCGAGCAGCCCCACCTCGGCAAAATCCTCAAGGCGCTTGATCAATGCCTTGGTCCATTCATACTGTTGGACAGGACCTGATGAAGTTAGAGCCTTGCAAGGAGATTGGAACTCCCAGCCTTGGCGGCTCTCAACCCTAATGGCATGGTTGTCCCATCCTGCGACCTTACTGGACATGGGAAGAAGAAGTTTGGGTTTCTTGGGTGCACTCCGGATGACGAGGAGCCAACTATCCGTGACAAAGCTGACTTGGTAGAAATGCCGAAATGTTCCCATGGTCGGCTCGAAACCTAGGCTACGGCAAAGGACAATGAAACTAACAAGAACCCTAGTACCATTGGCTCCTAGCATGGCCGGCACTGCCCTTACATCGTCTAAGAATTCATTGATAAAGGGGTCCAAAGGAAGACGGAGCCCCTGTTGAAACTGTTTGAAGTAGAAGTGGACATAATCTTCATTGTAATAGAAGCTCCTCTCCTCCTTTTCTGTCTTCAAAACGGGTTTGCCAAGATAAGTTAACTTATACTCGGCCTTATCCACCCCGTACGTGGAATACAACTTAGCAAGCATGGGGTCCCCGGCCTTTGGAGGCCTCTCTCGTCGTTGCCTTCCACCTCGGCCTCCCCTTCCTCGGTCTTTGCTGCCCTCAACCTGGGCACCCTCCATAAAAGCATCAACAATTCGGGGGGACGAGGAGGTCTCTCCTTCTCTTCCCGTCATATCTGCAAAAAGACGAGGAGACAGAGTTAGTTACCGCGTCAATGGCTGATCTAATGACGGGGAAAGGAGATATCCCTCCTCGTCATTACATAAGGCCGAGGAGGGAACCTTACCACTCAGACGCTCACGAACTACATGGTCTGAAGACGGGTAGAACAGTTCGATGTGTTCCACTATTTCCGCTCTATCCTCGAGCAACACTACATTACGAGTCGAAGAATCAATTCGATCTATCCTTGTTTTATCCGGGTATTGGATGAACATCCGAGTACGGCCATAACTCCTCAACATCTTTCCTATCTCATCCAAGTTCAGCATCAACCATGGACCTCTCTCTCTACGATAAACCCTTAGATTGCCAGTGTGATATCCATAACGGAATCGGAGAGAATGGTCCCAAGAACGAGCCATTTCTAAGGGGAATCAAAGATCAATGGGGGATTTTATTCAATATGCAAAGAAATTCATACAAAAATTTCAAGAAAATCAAAGATTCAAAGTGTTCGAGTTAAAAGCAAAAAATTCATGAAGAAAAGCTTCAACCTTCAACAATGGCGGTCCATTTTTCTTGGCACATTCGAAATCCCTCCTAAAAACCCTAGAAAACGCAAAATCATGAAGGGAATGCATAGAAAGGAAGAAAATTCATACCTGATCTTGAAGAAACAGTTGGAATTACAACAGAAGCAACAACACCGGAGAACTAAACTTCGCTGGAAAATGATAGTGATGAATCTCTGGGGTTCGCCGGTGAATCTCTTGCCTATGCTCTCCAACAATTGGAGTGAATAAAGGTTTAAATGAAAGGGTTTTAGCTTTTTATACTCACATAATCGGGTCAAACCCATGGGTAAAGCAAGAATTCGGATGGGGCGCCCCCAAAATTAAATGTCGGTAACAACTTTCAAGGCGTGACAAGACTGGGGGCCCCATGTAATCATCAGGATATTAACCGTCAGTTATATGAAGCGACGCCGAGGACACGTGTCAAAACCTGTTCGTATTCCATAAATCGAGGACGAGATGACTTTCTCCTCGTCATAAGCCGAGCTAGAAAGTCGGGGGCCACTGAACAGTATAAACCGAGATACGAACATGGGCTTGCCCGAGTTGGGCCCAAAAGGATTGGGCCATAAACTTAATCAAATACACAAAGTGTCAGGACCGAGGAAGGCCTTCCTCGTACGCCGAGGAGCATCACCTCGGCCTTATGTCAGCAACGTGCTCTTCACACTTGGCTCGTCATACTCCGAGATACTACAAGATGACGAGGAGAGAAAAGTTCTTACCTCGACATTTCATAAAATAACGAGGAGACAGAATCATTTACCCCGGCATATTCACATGCCGGCCAATCATCAAATGACGAGGAAGCAAAATCATGCATCTCGGCTTATATACAAATGCCGAGATAAAGCATTCTTGCTCCTAGGCGTTCCGGCTAGCAGATCATATAATCCTATTCAAACAAGGATTCAACAGTTATTATTCAATCAGGATTGTACCTACCAACACCAATTCAAGTCAAACAATGACTCCTTAACGGATATAATCCTCTTAGGATCATGTCTTATCTTTTTACAAGTTCACTTCAACATGGATTCTATCAATCCATTCCTATAAATACAAGTCTATGACTCATTATTTGGTACGTTACTTTTTACCATAAAGAAACTCTGTCAATTTTGTTTCTCAATCATACACCGTGAACTTATTCTCACGTCGAAGGGCCTTTAGCCGGAGACGCCCCGGCTTAGTTTACGTGTTTTCTCTTATTTTCAGGCCTTGCAATCTTCGAAGCATTCGAACGCTTGAATTTGGGCTGATTTAACGATTTTGACATCATCAGTACAGAAAATTTGGGATCTCAATGGACCCCACTGAAAGCATATGAATGTTGCATAAATAATGAAATCTAAAGTCATGATGGGTGGTTGAAAACGTCTATGAGAATATTGAGTACCGTGTTAGAATTGGTAACATGTAGACATTTAGGTTTAAATATACTGTATGTTTCCCATAATTGTGCACACTCATTTTGTTATTATAGTCTGTTTTGTATCATTGACTCTCTAAAAAAAACTCCTAGTGGTTAGGTAAATGTGGGCACATGGAAGAAAATGTGGGATATATAATTTAGAATGTCAGAGCATTTTCCTGATAATTGTCGAGAGGCTGTTCGTCAAAATTCGAACTCGTGACCTTATGATCACCAAAGGAACAGTTGGGCCAAGGCTCGCCCTCAATTTATAATTGCTAATAATTGAATAAATATATTTGATTTGTCAATGTTTCTGAAAAAAGTGTTTTACTAGTTAGTTTGTGCACAGTGATAAAATTGTACTAAGTTTCTTTTCTTTTTTTTTTTTTTTTTTTTTTTCGTTAGGAAATTCAGTACTCCCTTCATCTTACTTCAAACTACACTCTTTTTCTCTTGGAGTGTTCCACTACATGCACACTTTCTAAAATGGATATATATTATTTCGTATCCCACTTTCTCTCTCCTACCTTATTTTTTATACTCAAAACGCTTATTCCACTAACAATTTCCTTAATTTTTGTGCAAATAGTGTGTAGTTTGTAGTGGGATTGAGAAAGTATTTATTTTGGAATGGAGGCAAGTGCGACATTTATTTATTTTTGAAAATATAATACTACCTCCTTCCCACTTCAAGTGAGTCACTTTCTTTTTTGATCCGTCCCACTTCAAGTGAGTCATTCCATAAATGGAAATATGTTAACAGTGTTTCGGACATTTATACCCCCATAATGTTTATATATTTACAAAAAATTCATTCATTATACTCTTATAATATTAACATATTTATAAAAAAAATCATTCATTAACTTACTATTTCTCCTACTCATTCTCTCTCCTATTAAATGTTTTTAACTTTTACATTCTCTCTCCTCTAATCTTCTACCCACCTTCAATTCTTTATTCATTTTTCTTAAGAAGCGTGCATTTATATCATGGCTCACTTGAAGTCTTGAAGTGGGGCGGAGGGAGTATTTATTTTGGTACAAAGTGTAAAGCATCTCCGTTTGGCCTTATATTTTGGTTTATTATTTTGTTATTTGATCGTTTACACTTTGGCAGTTTCAGAATGGGTAATATTACCCCCAATTGTTTTTAATGTTTGAAATAGAAAACTAATGCGAGGATCTATAAAATTAATGTAAACCTAAATCTATTGGGAAAAATACCAAAAACCCCCTCTGAAAAACTTTCATATCCAAAAAGTCCTAAAAATAATTATTCAATCTAAAGTCACAAAATTCAATTTTCAAAATCAAAAAGTCCAAAAATTAACTATATAGCGAATGCCGTTATGTTTGAAACTTTTATAAAGATGAAAAATTGTTTTCTAAGAATAGTAGGTGTCATCTGTGCTTCTGACTTTAGAATGAAAGACTTTATTATATTCTGTGCTTCTGACTTTAGAATGAAAGGCTTTATTATATTCAGAAATAATAAAAATATAATAATTAAAAAAATAAAAAGTAATATAATAAGATTAGAAAAGCAATTACATTGTCTTATTAAATTTGATTGTTATAACTTATAAATATAAAAATTTTAAAAATATAATTATAGTAATCATGAATTATTTTTCATATATAATCACTATTAACATTATTTTAAATTATTACTTTATTTTTTTACAATTATATTAATATTAATAATTAATAATAATAGTAATATAATTATTTGTAAATTATTATTACTATTATTGTTCAAGATGGATAAATTTTATCTTTGTAAAACTCATAATTGAAAAAAAAAATCAAGTTTTCATCATTTTAAATTATTAAATTAATGAAATCAGTTAAATCGTTAAATTTTGGACTTTTTGATTATGAAAATTTAGTTTCAGGACTTTTTTGATAGAATAATTATTTGTAGGATTTTTTGGATATGAATTTTTTTAAAAGAGATTTTTCGATATTTTTTCAATATTTCGATTTAGATTTAATGATTAGTCAAATGTGCCTGTAAATATGCCCTAGTTATCGGAAGTACAGTATATGTTAGGTTACATTGAATGAAGGACGAGAAGTTTGATAGGAAGCTAATAATCTTCATTTTTTTAAATTAACTTTCTCTATTTCAAGACGTGACCTTCATAATCACTCTTTGTCTCCATACTACTTGTTGATTTATTTTATTTTATTTATAGTCAAAATTTTACAAAAAACGTATTTTTTCTTAAGCTTAGAAAAGACGTGTTTTGTTTCCCCCGCTAGTGCCAGTGTCAGTGTACCAAAGTGTCACTGCATGTGTAACAAAGTGCCAGTGTTAGTGTAACAAAGTGTCAGTGCAAGTATATTAAGTGTCAGTGTAAAAAGTGACAGTGCTAGTGTAACAAAATGTCAGTGTTAGTGTAATAAAGTGTCAGTGTTGTAAAAAAGTGACAGTGGATGTATATTAAGTGTCAGTGTAAAAAAGTACCAGTATAATATAGCAAAGTGCCGATATAAAAAAGTATCAGTATTAGTATTATTAAATGTCGATATAAAAATATTTTTTTCTAAGCTTAGAAACATCTCTTATTTTTAATCGTGTCAAAATATAGGAAAATGTGGCCTCAATCAATGACGTGGTTAGTACTCCTCCATCCCAATGCATGAACAAAAATTTAATTTTTATTTTGAAATGGAGGTACTCCATAATAATTAATAATACTTATAGTGAATATTAAAAAAAAATGCATTTTTCTAATGCTTAGAAAAAAAATGTGTTTTTCAATCCGCGATGACATTTTTATAAATAGGAAGAACTTTGTGCGCATTGACATTTTTGTAAATAAGTGAATCTTAGCCCGCGTTGAAAATTGAGGTTAAATTCATGAATAACAAACCTTCTGAATATTAACCTTAAAAGGGTTATTGATATTAATATTAAGGTTTTTAATTAACAAGCACATTTGAAGTTTTATAGGTTAAAAATCAAGTGGTAGTGTTTGAGATGATCAGATAGAAATGCTTAACATGACTAGTTTGTGCCTTGAAGAGTGTTAGGGGTGTTGAAAAATTACGATTATTTACAAAAATATCATTGTGCATTTTTTTTAAAGTTTCGGATATTTATAAAATTGTTACTGTGCATTTAAAAATACAAAAATACGTTTTATCCTAATAATAGTTTTTTCAAAACCGACTCATGTTTATATATATTCTAAATCGTACTCCCTCCGTCCCGATCGAAGTGTTTCAAAATGAGTGATGCACGGAAATTAAGGAATGAATATACTCCCTCCGTCCCATCAAAACTGAAACCAAATTTCTGGGCACGCGGATTAAGGAAAAGTAAGAGAGAGAAAAAGTGAAAGAAAATGTTGTGAGTATAAAGAATTAAATAGGAGAGAGAATGAGTGGGAGGAATAGTTAGGAGAGAGAATGTTGTGAGTGTAAAAGTGAAATAGGAGAGAGAATGAGTGGGATAAATAGTGAAGATTTCCTTGCCATTTTGGGAAGTATCAGTTTGGCTGAGACGGACCAAAAAGGAAATAAGTATCAGTTTTGATGGGACGGAGGGAGTATATAATGCCAAAAGTGTATAGTGAAACAAATATTGTGAGTATGAAAAGTGAGGTAGGAAAGAGAAAGTGAAATAGGGAAGAGTAGGTTTTGGGGGAAACTAGTTTCTCCCTAACATTATAAAAAGTCTTGTTTTAAAAACCGAAACAAAGGCACGTACAATTTTGTTTAAAATAAAAAACAAGACTTTTTATAATATTTGGGGAAACTAGTTTCCCCCAAAATTTTCTGAATAGGGAATAGTTAGTGGATATTTATTGTGAGTATGACAAGTGGGTTCCACAAATAAAAAAGTAACAAAAAACTTTCTTTTTTTGGGTGGGGACATTTTAAATGAGATACCCAAAAATAAAAGTTAGGACACTTCGAGCGGGGCGGAGGGAGGCAGTATATCATTCATTTTCCTCGTTATCTCTATCTTCCTAGGTTGAATTAACGTGAAATGAAGGAATTAGTACGCTATAATATACTGAAAGATGTTCTCGTGTTAGTACAAAGCATGAAAGATATTGTATTATTTCCTTTCATAATAAATAATCAGAAAATTTTGAGGGAAATTAGTTTCCCCAAATATTATAAAAAGTCTTGTTTTTTATTTAAAAAAAAAATTGTACGTGCCTTTGTTTCGGTTTTTAAAATAAGACTTTTTATAATGTTAGGGAGAAACTAGTTTCCCCCAAAACTTACTCATAAATAATAATTATGATATTTTCAGTTTTGAAGTTTGTGTTTCTTACATAAATAAAAAAAAATTGCAATAATATTATATTATTGTATAGGCAATGTTCACACAAGTAAAATATATTTTTTTAAAGTGTGATATTTGATAGAGTGTATATTGAGGTAAATATAAATGATATGATTTGACATGTATATATTATAGTTGGTAGGTAAATATCTCCGGAGTGATTCAAGGAGATTTGATTAGATCCTAATTTATAGGAAAGACATTGTATTTATACGTGATTGAGATTGGAATAAACCCTCAAGGGATTATCTTTTATTATGGAGATATTTACCTACCAACTATAATATATACATATCAAATCATATCATTTATATTTATATTTACCTCAATATACACTCTATTAATATTTATTTTGTGAGTAAGGGAATATACAATGTTGACTTGTTAAATGACTTATATATTTTGAGTAAGTTTTGGGAGAAATCAGTTTCTCCATAAATTATAAAAAGTCCAATTTTTTTCAACTTGCAAATATTTGACGAATATAAGAGCAGTTTAAAAAAACAGGACTTTTTATAACTTAGGGAGAAACTAGTTTCCCCCAAAATATTGTGATATATTTTTCTTTTAATTTGCATGGTATATTTAGATTTTTTAAACTATTTCAGTATTTTACCCTACACTACGCATCAGGTGATAGGTGGTGGGCCTTTGGGCCTAACGACTTGAAATACATTGCGGCCCAATGACATATACACCCTCTCCATCCTATGGAGATTTATTTTCTTTTTCGTCCGTCTCACGTGAGTGAGTGGAGATTGCTCAAAATGAGTAAAAAAAAATTTTCCTTTAGCTCCTTGAAGATTGATATGTTGCGAAATTTCGCCACTCACAAGTAGCAACGATGATGCCAATGATGAATGATTTTGCAAGTTATTTTGGACCTTTGTTATTGATTATTATTACATTGTAATTATTTTTTTTAATTTTTTTATGAGCAAGTTTTGGGAGAAACTAGTTTCTCCGTAAATTATAAAAAGTTCACTTTTTTTCTACTTGCAAGTAGTTAGCGAATATTTAGGAACAGTTTATAAAACAGGACTTTCTATAACTTAAGGAGAAACTAGTTTCCCCCAAAATATTGTGTTTTTTTATTTTTCACTGCAGGTATATTCGTGAAATTGATACATTTTGACTGAGGTGGTGTTTGATAGCAACAAACGTCAACAAGTACTTAATACTAGTTATTGAATGATTAAATGCTTGTTGGCGCTTCTTGTTATCAAACACCCACTTAAACAACAGAAGATGAAGTATAAATAAATAAGTTGTAATAAGGACATGTCTTCAATATATACGGACCTGAATCAAACTTGTAATAAATCACACCACCACCAGAATTGGAACGGACGTAAACGGCCCTCCCATGCATATTCCTACTACCGAAATTGAAATTTCCGCCCTCCTTTCGAGGAATAAATTCTTGTTAAATACCGATTGTCAGACCATTCTCCGTCAGGATCACCCGTTGCTATAATCAACACCACCAGAATTGGAACGGACATAAACGGCCCTCCCATGCATGTTCCTACTACCAAAATTGAAAATTCTGCCCTCCTTCCGTACACCTTCTTTCGGGAAATAAATTCTTGTTAAATACCGATTGTCAGACCATTCTCCGTCAGGATCACCCGTTGCTATAATCAACACATAATCCGAGAAGTTTACGCATTTGAAAACAACCTTAACTTTCATATCACCTGAATTCAAACCATTTGGGAGGGGTATTATGACCCAAGATTTCATATCACCTGAATTCAAAACAAACAAGAGATGTTTAGTTGACTTTGAGAGAATGATTTTTTTCCTTAAAAAAAGAGTGTATCACTTTAAAAAGTATGTACCAAAGTGTCATAGTTGGAAACATATTGCCCATAATAACCATGTTTGTTAAAATCGCAATTGCCAACTGCGAGTTTTAGGTTTACCTAACATGAATTCGCAATTGCCAACTACAAGTTTTATCTTTAAAGGTTTAACAAAATCAACATAAGTAGAAGAGAAAAGAAGGCAATAATGTGCTCTGAGCTTTCTTGATTCAATTGACATTTATCCACTTCTAGTTGATACCCTTTTTTCAACAGTTCATCAGGTAATTACAACCTTCTAGTTCTCTATTAATTCATTATACAGGGCAATCATGACTAGTTTTTGCCGGGGAGCAATCACAATTTGTGAAGGATAGGTCATTAAAAATTTGCAATTGACAGTTGCAAAATCGAATTCGCAATTGGCTATTGCGATTTTACAATGGGCTAACCAAAAACTCACGGTTGGCAACTGCGATTTTGAGAAACTGGGTTATTTTGGGCATCACTTTTCCAACTATGACACTTTTAGTACATCATAACTTTATTAAAAAGTGCTACTTTGTGAAAGAAGCAATACCTTCGTAGCAAAAGAGCAATATCTGCAGCCTCTTTGTCCTTTGGCAAGAGACAGCATATGTGAACTTTAAATCAGCTGATTTTTTGTGAATAACCATCAGCCATTCATGCAAAAGATAAAATGAAGAATCATAACTCAAACTCCAACCTGGAGTTCTTCAAGCCAAAGATAAATAAATAAAATGAATAGAGAAGGATCATACCTCCCAATGATCTACTCTCCAATAATCTCTGCAGCATTAAGGCCCTTCAGTAATACTCCCTCCGTCCCAAAATGTTAAATGTCCCATTTGACTTTTTTGTTGAACTTTGACCACAAATATATGACAATTTAATTATGTTCATGAAATTCTAAAAATTTCTATTGATTCACCATTAATAATATTATCAACAACTTTTAAAATTTCATGAACATGATTAATCTCTCATAAATTTTTGGTCAAAGTTCAACAAAAAAGTCAAATGGGACAAACATTTTGGAACGGAGGGAGTACATCGTACCGACCACACGTGCACCATGATCATGAGAAACAATAAGAAGAGTTGTATGGCAGTAAACCTCGAGTAATTCTCAAGAGCACAAAGACAAACAAATTTACTCTACAGTACGAGATTTTCAAATAGCCAGAGAGAGAGAGAGAGATTTGGTAACTTTGACATGTTCTGGTTAAAGTTCGGCCCTGATAAGATGCCCAAAATTGCAGCTCCAATGCATCACTAGAACTACCTTGAAGTTCAGCATCACCAGTATCACCAGAGCCATTCCATTCAAGAAAATTATCCCATTCATCTAGATAGGATAAAGCTGCATCCTTAGCAATTATAATATCCCCAACTGTCTCCTTATTCCACTCCAACTTTTCTTTCACAAGATTTAATTTCTTCATAAACTTATAACCTGCCAAGCCCTGAACCTCACATTGGCTCCACCAACTAGAATGAAGAAACCACATATTTTCAAAATGAAACAGAGTGGGCCCCCAACACACTGGGCACGACAAAAGAAGGATAGGGAAATGATCAGAAACTGGTCTCTCTAATAATTTCATACCTAAAGAGGGAAAATGCTCCTCCCGATCAGCCGAGAAAAAGAATCGATCAATCCTAGAGGCCACCTGCCTCTTCCCCCAAACAGACCAAGATCTTATCATCGGACTGTTCTCGCAGTTACGTAGGTATTAATTGTCACTTGTGTTTAACATTTTTATGGCTAAGGCTTGGTGCTACTGTAATGTAATCCGATAATTTCGCGATCCATTTCACAAAAAGAAAAATTACTTCCAAAGAGGACTATAATCTTAAAGCACATTGCAACTATTGTGACAAAGTTTACTCATTCAAAAGAGGCGGAGGGCATGGGAGGCTCAACGGGCATACCGCGTCAAAACATCCCGAGAAACTTGGCATTTCCACTATTCAAACTCAATTACAATATCAACATAGTTCAGGTTTGAGTGCACAAGGTTCGTCAGCCCCTTCCGTCCTTTTTAAATTTGATAAGTGAGTTTATAAGGAAGAACTAGCCAAATTAGTTTGCGTTAAAGGTCTTTCTTTTAATTTTACGGATGATGATTTTTATGAAAATTTTGTTCGACTTTCTTTAAATCCCGCCGCCACGAAAGTACCACGTACGAATCTCGTACGTGATATTACTAGAGTGGTGAAAAGATATAAAAAATATTTAATTGGTGTTTTATCAAATTTAGAAAACAAAGTTTCAATTTGTGCCGATGGTGTGATGAAGGAAGCCCGTGGGATGCCAATTACAGCAATTGTTGAAACTGCCTTCTACCGTTGTGTTTCCCTTAATTGCCTTGGGAGGTAATCCTAATAACCCTAACATCAATCCCCTACACCAATTCAGCCAGAAAGTTCATTACCGCTACTTGAAGAACACCGCGAAAGGGGCAACACATCAGGTAAGGAGGTTCAGCAATCACGAAATGGGGGTGTACAAGTGACAACCGCGAAAGGGGAAACACCGCGAAAGATTGTCCGACTTAATGAGCGTACCTGCACATGTGGTAAATGGGTTGCCAATCACATGCCTTGTTCCCATCTTCTTGCATTTTCCCATGCACAACATCTTGATTGTCAAGATTCCGTTTCTCGATTTTACACCATTGGGGAATACTACAAGACATGGAAGGGGACATTTGAACCAATCGAGCATGAGGACTATTGGGGTATGGATGGTTTGGTGCCAAGTTTTTCCCTAATCCCCTACTTCGACGTTCTGCGAAATCCGGACGTTTTAGCCTTGGCGGCATGCCCGGGGGTGGTTTCTTGTGCAGACATTTTAGCCTTGGCTGCCAGAGATGTAGTCTTGGTAAAACAACCTCACGCCTCCCATGTCATTATTTTTCAAAATACTGCTTCTCTTGAAATGCTATGGTTTTTTTTTCACTTTCCAAACGTATATTTGCAAGTATAAAGTGACTGCTGAAAAAAAATTGTAAAAATATATACTCCCTCCGTCCCACACCAATTGATACTTATTTCCTTTTTGGTCCGTCCCACACCAATTGATACTTACCCAAAATGGAAAGGAATCTTCACTATTTACCCCACTCATTCTCTCTTCTATTTTACTTTTTCACTAACATTCTCTCTCCTAACTATTCCTCCCACTCATTTTCTCTCCTATTTTACTTTTACACTCACAACATTCTCTCTCCACTTTTTCTCTCTTACCTTTCCTTAATCCGCGTGCCCAAAATTTTGGTATCTATTGGTGTGGGACGGAGGGAGTATATAGAAATAGTTTTCTCCAAAAAATATATTCGATTTCGGGAAACAAACATTAATTTAGAGACAGAGAGAGTACTAATAAATAAGAGGAGCCCAAGCAATAGGATATGGGGCCTATGCAGTTGAATAATATAACAATTAAGTATAACGATCTGAATAGTCAAACACTACAACATTCTCTGACTTTTAAAGTAACATGAGTTATTATTGCCATAAATTATCGAGATATCATTCTATTAACTGAAAACTTATTTTATTTTCAGGTAGGAGGCCCTTCGTATAATGTCGAGTTAGGAAGGCGAGACGGGCTCATTTCTCAGGCGTCTCGGGTAACCGGAGCCCTTTCACAATCTCATTGAACTGAATACTATGTTCGTGAAAAACAACCTGGGTCAACTCGAAATGATTGCACTTTCCGGTGCACACGCTTTAGGCTTTTCTCACTGCAGTAAATTTGCAAACCGTATCTACTCCTTCACACCATCCTCTCCCATCGACCCTTCCCTCGATCCAAATTACGCACAACAGTTGATAAGCGCGTACCCGCAGAATGTGGACCCAGCATAGCTATAGACATGGACCCCACAACCCCGAGAACGCTTGATAATGTATATTACCAGAATTTGGTCGCCGGGAAGGGTTTGTTTACTTCAGATCAAGTTCTCTTTACTGATCCACCTTCTCAGACCGACTGTCACCGACTTTGCTAACAACGGGGGTGACTTATAACGGGGCGTTCATAACTACAATGTGGAAGCTTGGTATGGTTGGAGTTAAAACTGGGAATGAAGGAGAGATAAGATTTGACTGCTAGGCCTTCAACTAGTGACATTTCCGTATCTAAAACAGTTTGTCAGAAAATCAGGAAAACAAAAACTGCATGCTACTGAATCATATTTTCTTCAAGTTTCGATCTGGTCAAATATTATTATATACCAATATTTCTATAGTTCAATAATGAACTGGTTCAAGAAAATGCAGCTAGTGAATCATATTTTCCTCCAAGATAATCTGTCCCTTGCCGGAGATGGTTCAATGGAGCCATACAGAAATACTCGAACCAGTTCATTATTGTACTTATAGAAATGCTGGTAACATTTTACCATCAAAACTTGAAGGAAAATATGATTCACTAGCTGCATTTTCTTGAACCAGTTCATTATTAAACTATAGAAATGTTGGTATATAACAATATTTGACCAGATCGAAACTTGAAGAAAATATGATTCAGTAGCATGCAGTTTTTGTATTCCTGATTTTCTGACAAACTGTTTTAGATACGGAAATTTCACTAGTTGAAGGCCGAGCAGTCCGATCTTATCTCTCCTTCATTCCCAATTTTAACTCCAACCCTACCAAGCTTCCGCATTGCAGTTATGAACGCCCCGTTAAAGTCACCCCCGTTGTTAGCAAAGTCTGTGACAGTCGTGTGAGAAGCTGGATCAATAAAGAGAACGTGATCTGATGTAAACAAACCCTTCCCGGCGACCAAATTCTGGTAATATACATTATCAAACGTTTTCGGGGTTGTGGGGTCCATGTCTATAGCTATGATGGGGTCCACATTTTGCGGGCACGCGCTTATCAACTGTTGTGCGTAATTTGGATCGAGGGAAGGGTCGAAGGGAGAGGATGGTGTGAAGGAGTAGAGACGGTTTGCAAATTTACTGCAGTGAGAGAAGCCTAAAGTGTGTGCACCGAAAAGTGCAATCATGTCGAGTTGACTTAGGTTGTTTTTCGCGAACATAGTATTCAGTTCAATGAGATTGTGAAAGGGCTCCGGTAGGTTTCCGGTTACCCGAGACGCCTGAGAAATGAGCCCGTCTCGCCTTCCTAACTCGACATTATACGAAGGGCCTCCTACCTGGAAAAAATAAAATAAAATAAGTTTTTAGTTAATAGAATGATATCTCGATAATTTATGGCATGTGCAGCGCACAACAATAACTCATGTTACTTTAAAAGTCAGAGAATGTTGTAGTGTTTGACTATTCCGATCGTTATACTTAATTGTTATATTATTCAACTGCATAGGCCCAATATCCTTTTGCTTGGGCTCCTCTTATTTATTAGTACTCTCTCTGTCTCTAAATAATCTAAATTAATGTTTGTTTCCCGAAACCAAGTACTCCCTCCGTCCCGTTTATAGCTTCACCCTTTTGAGCATGGCACGCAAATTAAGAAAAAAGGTTAGTGGAGAAAGTATTGTGAGTATAAAAGTAAAATAGGAGAGAGAATGAGTGGAGGGAATAGTAAAGTTGATTGGTGTTGTGAGTATAAAAGTAAAGTAGGAGAGACAATTAGTGGGTGGAATAGTAAAGATTCTTTGCCATTTTAGGAAAGGTGAAGCTTTTAACGGGACACCCGTTTTGGCAAAAGGTGAAGCTTCCAATGGGACGGAGGGAGTATATTTTTTGGAGAAAACTATTTCTATATATAATTTTTTACAAAAAAAAAATTCAGCAGTCACTTTATTATTATAGCACTTTATACTTGCAAATATACGTTTGGAAAGTGAAAAAAAAAAAACATATCATTTCAAGAGAAGCAGTATTTTGAAAAATAATGACATGGGAGGCGTGAGGTTGTTTTACCATGACTACAACATCTCTGGCAGCCAAGGCTAAAATGTCTGCACAAGAAACCACCCCCGGGCATGCAGCCTCCATGGCTTGTTTCGCCTTTACCACTGTGTCAAAACCATCTCCGGCAAGGGACATGTTATCTTGAGGTTGTTTTACCAGGTCTACTGTAGCTATGGCAGAAGACGATGAGGAGGACTATGCCATAGTAACCGAAGCAGACAAAGGTATGAAAGATACATGGATTCTTGATTCTGGGGCTTCTTATCACATGTGTTTGCACAGGGAATGGTTTGCAACGTACGAAGAAACGGAAGGGGGTAATATTTATATTGCTAATAGTTCTGTCTGCAAGGTAGTTGGCATAGGTTCCATCAGGGTGCGAACTTTGGGTGGTAAGTTTTGTACATTGAACAAGGTTAGGCATGTTCCTGAAGTAACAAAGAATCTGATATCGCTTAGTCAGCTGGACAAGATGGGATACAGTTTCAAAGGTGAAGGTGGAGCAGTAAATGTCTACAAGGGTTCGAATGTAATTCTGAAGGGGTAACACAAGGTTCCTTGTACGTCCTCCAAGGTTTTACGTTTTTAGGTGTCAAGCATCGTACATAAGGGTATGGTAGAGATGTGGTTCTATGTTTTTGGGTGCCAAGCATCGTACAATGAGGGTATGGTAGAGACACATCTGAAGGAAGCATGTTGCATGGCTTCATGTGGAGTGGTTGACAAACAGGTGGTGCAGGAAACTACTCAAGGTGAAGTTGAACCGGCTAAGCCACAGTTGGGAAGCGATGAATGAATCAAGGAAAAGGTACGTACTTTAGGGGATTCCACGGATATGGCCGCTTCATTTGTTTGGGTTGGCAAGATCCAATGTTGACTGGATTTGCCCAATTGCCGGTTGGAGCAATTTTGAGTGTCTACTGCTGTGGCATATTTGGGTGTCTTGGAGACACATTTGTGTGCTTGGCGCAACACAGTTTCGGGTGTCTGGTAGACACGTTTGTTTATTTGTTGAACGGGTCTGATCAACTGTTGAAGCAAGTATTTTGGTGTTCGGCGTAACACGTTTGGGTGTTTGGCATAACACATCTGAGGCAGAGGGGAGTTCTGGTTTTGTGATCGGGCGATTAGATGTCAAGGTGGAGATTTGTTGGGTTTGATGCCATCTAATTTGGTAAAACTTAGAGATGCCATCTAATTAGGTAAAACTTAGAGGATTGAAGATGGGCAAATCGGTAATTCATGTGGCAGAAAAAGGGGGCGACCGCGCGGAGTCAGGCGCGTGATCACGCGGAGTTACCGGAAAGAAGGGGCGATCGCACCTTTTTGGAGGCGACCGCACCCGAGGAGGAAAAGGGCCTAGGACGTTGACAATGTGGGATTGGATTGGAGTTGACTAGCACGTGGGTGACTTGGGTTAAGGAAAGTATTATTCCTTTTAGGAATAATATTGTTCTTTCGTCTCGCAGTATAAATACATCCTATTTCCTAGCAGTTTTTTATAATGTTGTAATTTCTAGTGTGATGATATATCAATAATTCTAGGTGTCCCTAGGTTTTCTTGTTTCTCTGTTGGTTCTCTAGATCTAGGATTTGCACAGTTGTGAATTCTTTGCCAAGAATTCGTGCGTTAGATTAGAGATTGTATTTGGTGATTCCTAGTTGATAATAATATTCTTGCCCTCTACCCGTGAACGTAGCCAAGTTGGTGAACCACGTATATCGTTATGTTGTGTGATTGGTTTATTTTCTGTCTTCTACGTAGACTCTGTTATTACAAATGCAACCAATAAAATATCACTAACTCATTTTGTGAGCAATATTTTGTGACTTTCTTTTGTGCCCATAGCATTGCTCTATACTAAATATCGGCGTAAATGTTGTCTTTTTCAAAATGAAGTCGTGCATATTTGTGGGCATTAGGAGGAAAATACAGGAAAATATGCTTATGGTGTTTACTTACTATCTTGTATCACCGTATATATAATAAGATAAACCTAGAAGATTCAAAAATTGATAATTGATGTTATGTCAAGTATCAAATTCATACCCTGTTACACCTTCCCAATGGAAATTAAGCCTTATTTTAGAAAATAGACCCCCTTCCCCTTATGGACAAACTAAAAGCGGGACTTATTTTGACCTATGCAAACATGTGTTAATATCAAATTAGCGATCTAAAAATTTCACATGTAATTTTACTATCAGAAAATGAGGAAGTTCATCTCAACAGCTAAGAGTGAAGGAGCAACTATTTTACGTGGCGTGGAATTTTGGACGTTCCAAGCCACGTAAGTACACTTTATCTTCGTCAAACTCTATTTTTCTCGCGGTTCAGTATGTATTAATTGTCAGTTGTGTTTAATATTTGAATAGTTACGGCGCTGTAATATCAAATGATCCGGAAAGATGCTGGCTGGGCTGTTGATTTGCTCTGGTTCAACTTAATATTGAATCATTAGTGAAACTCTTGTCAAATACAACAATTTCATATTTATAATTCCTACTTGAATGGCACCTAAAAATATGTCCTACATTTTATAAACCTGCCTAATATATACTCCCTCCGTCCCATTAAGCTTAAGAAGATTCCATTTTGCGCGGGTATTAAGGAATATTATTATAGTATTAGGAGAGAGAATGAGTGGAAGAAGTGTTGTGAGTGTGAAAAATTAAATAGGAGAGAGAATGAGTGGAGGAAATAGTAAATTATAATGTGTTGTGAGTATTAAAATAATGTAGGAGAGAGAATGAGTGGAGAGAATAGTGATTTAAGGTTTCCTTTTTGAAATTTCTTAAGACTTATGGGACGCCCAAAATGGAAAGTTTTCTTAAGACTAATGGGACAGAGTGAGTATATATATATATATATATATATATATATATATATATATATATATATTTGTGTCAATTAAATATTCTTGATAGGAAGCTATTATCTTGTAAGAAAAAATATGTTACAACCTTCAAGTTGACATTGTGCAAGGCTTATATCAATTTGATCTCACCTAAAAAATTAAGGAAATAATCTTTCTCCTTTCGTCTTTCTTTGTCAAACCAAAGGGAATAATTTGTCATGCAAGAAGCCAGCCTTGAGTAGTCCCTAAATGAGTGATCCAAGGGGAAAGTCAAGTCTCACCCTTGATGTGCTTTAGAGTTCGACACTCTTGATGAGCTTTAGAGTTCGATTTAGAGTTCGACACTTCTTCTTGTCTCTTGTGGTAGACACTGTTAAAAAAGAAAGCCTTGATTAATGTAGTTTGTGATATACTTTCTCCGTCCCATTTCAAGAGTCCTATTATCCATTTTGGTCCGTTCCAGACTAAGAGTTTTATTCCATAAAAGACAAATTTTGAACAGTGTTTCGGACATTTATACCCTTATAATGTAAATATATTCACAAAAAAAATCATTTATTATGCCTTTATAATGTTAACATATTTACAAAAAAATTAATCAAATAGAGGTTTTATCATAAATGTTTTAACTTTTACGTTCTCTCTCCTCTAATCTTTTATCCGCTTGCAATTCTTTATTCATTTTTTTAAATTTTTCTTAAGAAGCGTGAATTACTACCCTAGGATCCTTGAAGTGGGACGGAGGGAGTAATTTTTTTCGTTTAATATGAATAATTAAAAAAACTTTCATTTTTCGCATATCAATCAAACTCAAGTAAAACACTAGTACTTTTGAATCATACAGCATAGTACACGTAGAAAAATGTTAATCATATTGTACTTCACATATTAAACTCCATCATTTACAAAATTTAAAAAATAATTTTATTATTAAATTTCTCAATTTATAATATAATAATTTGTAATTAAAAAAATAGCTAATTACAAAATTAAAAAAAAATAGTTAGAAAGCATAGAAAATATTATTAGCTATATTTTTAGAACCCACACATATAATTTCTATCGAGTCTATTTTAGGAAATATAAGGTATATAATGAAATTAATGGATAAGATTATATATAAGTGTGGATATAGTAATGCATTTAGCACAAAAATATAATAATTTGTCTACATAAAATTATGGCATATTTTTAATCCCTTATATTCGAATATTTGTATGAATTCGAATATTTGTATGATATGTCACACGCTCAAAAGTATTTTTACCATGATGTCTTTTTATACTATAATTTTATATAATTATTTTGGAAAATATTTGTATTAAACTCATACGGTTCTTTTCAACATATTGTACACCTCTAGTGTTTAACTAACTATGATTTATTCTTCAATACTCCTTCGTCCTAAAATGAACGTTCATTTGGGATTTAAGGGTCATTTTAGAAATGTTAATTTTTAATAGAAAAAAAATAATTTTTAATAGAAAAAAAATATAAACATTCTTGCTTTTCACTTTAAAGATTTTAGTTTTACAAAAATATAACAAAGTATAAAAAATTGAAATAAAAATTATTTTGAATAAAGTTATTTATAGGTAAAGTTTTAAAATGTTATTTATTTTGAGATAAAACATGACATTCAATTTGGGACGGAGGGAGTATTTTTTTTTTTTTGTTTTTTTATGTCAACATTAACTTGATAAATAATTTATTAATATAATTTATTTAGTTTACTATCAATAAATTAAATGACTCCCATTTGAAGTTACATTTCTTAAGGAATAAAAATTAAGTTTTCTAATTTGAACCACCTTTAACTTGAGTTAATTGTGTTGTTGTCATGCAATAAATTCGAAAGATTATCTGCTGGGCAATCACCAAGATTAAAAACAAAGGTGGATTTATTTATTAATCAAGACTAAAAAGGAAACTATATTAAATTATTCCATGATTTACCTACCAAAGACAGAAAGAAACTGAAGATGGTTTGTAGGACAAACATGAAAAATAATACTCTCTCCTCCATCCGTACCACTCGAAAAAAAATTGTTGGATTAGGCACGAGAATTAAATAAAAAAAAGTTAGTAAAGTAGGTGTTGTAATCATGAAAAGCGAGTAAAAAGAGAGAAGGTGCGGTAGAAAATAATGAATGAAAAATTATTGTGTGTAAAGTACATCCTACTAATAAAACATTCGTCATTTGGGATTGTCGTTTTTCGAGTGGACGCCCAAAATTGCAAAATGTCTTAATCCGAGTGAAACAGAGGAAATACGCCTTTTGTTTTATAATAAATGCATCATTTTATTTTTGGTGCGTACCAAAATAATGATTATGCTTTTAAATAAGAATGAAATTGTTACTGAATGATTTATCAATAACAATTCTTGGAATATGATGATTAGAGTTGCATTAATGTTTGGATTAAATTTAACTTGTGTTGACCAAAAGTGTACTTTCGATTTCGAGTAAGATAGATGGAGTTTACAAATATGTAAAACATATTCCTTAAACAACAGTTTGACGAGTCAACGGATAACAGTGACACTTATTATGGTATAGAGTGAGTAATATATATATTGGGTTCAATAAATTATCATATAAAGTAGTACATTCATTGAAATTGAAAATGTATTTTTTGACCTTTTCAAATCAGTTTGACTAATTTTAAATATTTTTGTAATCTTTTTTATTGCAATAGTAATCTTATTAGTTATAGTTTGAGAAAGAAAACAACAAATTTTGTAAATTGCACCAAAAGTAATAGTACTAGAATGTATATTTCATACATTACAATTATTAAATAATATATGTAAATCCTCATCAGATTTAAATCGGAAAAATAATTAGATTTTGACTTAAAAGGTTAAAATATACTCTTTGATCAAGATATTGAAAGCAAGAGATTTTAAAGTACAATCATATATTCAATTTAAATTGATAGATTAAAAAAAAAACACCAAGTAAAATGAATGCCCACCAATGATATACAATTTAGATATATCTTAAAATTAAAATCTCTAAACATTTTACAAAAATATTTCTTTCTAAAACAAAAACTTACCGACAAAATATACGCAATAATATACCCTTTAAAGATATAGTAAAATTAAAATTAAAAATTTATTTGTAATCACTTGATAAAAATATTACAAAGATTTTGAAAACATGTGAATAATATTTAAACGATATTTGCAGCATTAATTCACTTGAAAATGGCAAATAAACTGAAAACTTTTATTGATTACCAAAATATATGAAAAATCTTAGATGTAAGTATCTTGAAAATTAATTAATGCTGAGCATTCTTAATAAGGAAAGATAGCACTAAGAACAACATAGAGGTGACTTCCCTGTCTATTTTCCTTTTTCTTTAAAAGTAGAGATCTCATAAATTTATATCCCCATTAACTTGGCTTTATTCTTAGCTACTTTGGGTCGAGATTTCAAGCATTAATTTTTTTCTTCTATTTAAACAACATAAATCTCTCTCTTTTTCCTATCCCATTATTCTCAAGAAAATCCTCTTTCTTTCTCTCTCTCTCTCTCTCATGGAAGAAGCACAAGTTATTGAGCAATGTCCTTCCGAGGCCTCGAGCATATCTGCAGCGGCTTCGGAAGGAGATGACTTGAAACTCAAGGAGAAAGTTGTGATAGAGGAGGAATCTTCGGATCCTGAAGAGCCACTCGTATCTTCTTCCCATGTTCTTCTCGATCTGAAGCTCTCGAGCATGGATGAGAAAAATAACGGGAAGAATAAGTTCGAGTTGAATCTATTCAGCCCATCGAATAACATGGGCTCTTCCCCACCAAGCGAGTCATCCACTGAGGAGGCCAGTAGGGGAAAATCTAGGGTTTTTTCATGCAACTATTGTAAGAGGGAGTTCTCAACCTCCCAAGCATTGGGAGGTCATCAGAACGCTCATAAACAAGAGCGGGCCCTTGCTAAAAGGCGACATGGGATGGATGTGTCGCCTTTTGGCCACCCTCCACCACCTTATAATAACTCCTACTATCCTTACTACTCTTCATATCCTCAAGTCCCTTTGTATGGCACTTCAAGTATTTTGAATAGGTCAGCACTTGGAGTAAGGGCTGACTCTATGATCTACAAGCCCTCTTCTTATCACCCTTGGTCAACGTCCACCGGGTTGGCTTATCGATTTGGTCAACATGATATGTGGTCAAATAAATCCGCCCTTGATAAGCTTAGGATAGAAGCCCTTCAGGCAAACAATAACAACAACAATAACGGTACTGAATACTCTCATGTGGTGGCCTCTACTTCTAAACTAGAGGGAAATGGGGTTAAGATTCATGATTTTTTTGGAGGTCCTTCCAACATGAGTAATCTGAATTTGGCCGGGGAGAAGGAGAACGAAGAACACAATTCCAACGCGGTCCCAGAAGAAAACAATTCCAACGCGGTCCCAGAAGAAAACAATCAACTAGATGAAGGCCTTGATTTGAATCTCAAGCTTTAAATTTATGTTCGCTTTTTGCTATTGTGATTGTTAGATCTAGCTCAACATTTAATTTTCTCGTCGTTGATTTTTGTATTTTCTCATTGTTGTCTTTCTATTTGTGGTGGAATTATGGCGTTTTCAAAGAAATTAATGAAATGAAGTAATTTTATGCATGTTCTCTGAATATTGTTCATGACAAGGCCATTCTCCTAGTAATGTTTATTTAAGATCCAGTATTTCAAAATTAAAGTCATAAGTTTATTATATTAGTCAATTAGGCAACAGAAATCAACTCTACTCTACTCTATTAGATGCCTTTCCTTAAGGGCTTAATCACTATCAAATTAAAATATATCACATGAAAATATATTGAAATTCATCAAAAGGTTTCAAAGTGCAACAGCATAAGGTGGCGATCAAATATATATATATATATATATATATATATATATATATATATATATATATATATATATATATATATATATATATATAATATATATATATAATATATATATAAATATAAATATATATACTCACGAATAAATTTGACAAAGAGATATTGAACATAGCGAAAAACAAAGAAAAATAAAAAAGAAAGGTCATAAATCTTACTTATAACATGTCATTTCATCCTCAATTGCCGCTGTACTGTTTCTGTTGCTGTGGCCGGTGCTACAGCTTCAATACTAACAATAGGTAGTTCCGTCACTGATACAAATAAATAAAACTCAGAACCATGCGTCTGAAAACTATTGATCTTTAATATTCAATCACTTGGCTGAAACAAACAGGTGAATTCTATAAATAATTTGTGACGGAAGGATTACTAAACATAAAATTAGTAAGTTTCTACTTGAAGTGTATCTAAACATCCAATTATATGAACACTCACAAATAAACCAAATCTTACAAACTGGGATAATAAGCCAATAAACTAAATTTACTTGCGTAGAGTCGAGCATAAGACACAACTCTTAAGCCTCAGTTGGACCTGGAAGTGTTTCAGGAGTCTATCATCTTTTCTCTAAGTTAGATTCTAAGGGCCTGTTTGGTAAAACTGAAAATTAAGCTCTGAAAATGTAGAGCTGAAAATTAAGAGCTGAAATCATTAAGTTGCTGAATTTTGAAGACTTATGTTTGTTTGATAATGACAAACCACTTACATCTGAATTTTCAGAATTTCAACTCAACATTTAAAATATTATATGAATAATATTTATGATTTTATAATAAAATAAATTCATTATTGACATATACATTATTATTATTATTATTATTATTATAAGTAAATTTTAATCTTATAATATTTAAATATTTTTATTTGTACTTTCTTTATCCCATAATAATATTTATCTTGATTAGTTTGGTAAATATGATCACAAATGTTGACAAATAATAAAAAAAAATATATAATGATACTTTAATAAAAATATTATTAAATGTTAATATTAAAAAAAATTATATTTTCATACTTGGTCAAATATAATTTGTATGAAAAGAAAAAATATTTCAACAAAAGGAAGTAACAATAAATAAATAAATAAAATATGTTGATGTGTGGATTTGAACTTATTCCCTTTTTTTCTCATTCTTTCCACCTCTTACCTTGTTAAGCTACTCCTTGCCCACTTAAAATTAATAGCCTTTTTTAAGACAATCTTAATTATTTAAGTGATTCAAATTTATCTTACCAAACAAGCTTAATTTTTTAATCTCTTAAAGTGTTCCAAATTAAGATCTTAATTTGGTTACCAAACAGGCCCTAAGGTATAGTGAAATAATTATCATTAGAATTCAGACGATTTTTTATGTTTCTGGCCTGAACTGAGGTACTAATGTACTACACATTTTGAGAGCTCAGCTATTTCTATATTCAGTGTTTGGTTAAAACTATAATTCCAAGATTTTATCTTCTTGCTTGAACTTAATTTGTATCTTTAAATTTATCCGTTCTTATTTTGCAATTGTATATTACAGGAAGATAGCCAATCTAACTTTTTTCTTCATTCAAGTGGCTTGAATAGGAACAATATAGATATAAAAGTTGGCATATGTAAGCTGTGATAACTAGAGTCTTTTAATGATTTTTTCATCTCCAAGAACTTTATTATATACGCATATTACAAGCCGTCTAACGTTGCTATCAGATCTTCAAATATCCCAGCAATGTGTGAATATTTCTTTGTTTTCTCTGGAAGAACTAACATCCGTGATTGACTTTATTCACAAAGTCGAGAGATATTTTCTGATCTTAAACTAGAGCTACCAGTAACAGTGGGATCTTTTCAGATCCTGGGCAGTAGAGACTATATTAAAGCTGATGCATGCACTACTTAGTTACCTGTAGATTTAACGAATTCTTGGTTGTGCCTGAGTTCAGCAGAATTTGACTTTTCATGTTTGAGCAGAAGGACCATACCTCCTGTTTTCAGGGAAAAGATCGATTGCAATCCTGCTAAAATATACATAGATAGTTTAGTTTCAAATACAACAACAACAACAACAAAGCCTTAGTCCCAAAATAATTTGGGGTCGGCTAACATGAATCCTCATATGTTATCGTGAAAAAAAAAAATAATAAAAAAAAAAAATTAAAAAAATTAAAAAAAAATTAAAAAAAAAATAAAAAATAAATAAAAAAAAATAAAAAATAAAAAAATAAAAAAATAAAAAAAATAAAAAATAAAAAAATATCAGAAGAATTTATCACCACATAGCAAATCACATACTTACCATATTAAAGCGCATAATACATGAACTGAATAGTCACAAGTGTTGTAGAAATTTAAACTTTACCTTTTATTTTACCAATGGCATAACAAATTTAAGCACTTTTAAATAGTTACGCGTTATCAATATTATATACACTTAACCAAGGCTGAAAATTCATGAACGGTCTTTTGCTTGTTTATTTAATAATAGCTACATGACATATTAGGGAAGAACAGAGCAACATAGCTGACGGTCTACCTGAAGTCTTGTTCGAAAAATCTTTGAATACAAATGCACTCAAGAACAAATCTAGTCCAAGTAGGCCAAAAAATGTTTACCCTCCCAAAGTGGGAATCGGTGGATACTTTGGGAGGGTAAACATATTTTGGCTGTCCAAGTATTAGGGTTATTTCTGTGATTCTCGGACCCTTCAATTTTGCCAAATCACGTATGTCCACCGGACATGACATGGGTGTGGGTGTGGCTATTTTACACTACATTTGGTGTAAAATCTTAAATTTTGGAAGATCCCACACTCGGATTCATACTAGTGTAAGACACTCGTACCCGATTCCAAGTATCATATGCATCAACCATACTTTGGACATTTCCATCAATATCCTTCTCTTGCTCATCTACCTATCTCGCTTCATCTACAACCTATCAGGCAATTCAGTACTCCCAATTATGTCATGTATTGTCAGTGGTGGATTAAGTTTGGCATACCTCAGTCTTGGGATCAGGAAAACTCAACATAAGATGATTACTGATCAGAGCATAATACCTCTACATGAATGGCTAGAGATCATGTTTCATGGGTTCACCTGGTTGATTATTGGTTTAACTGTGAGCCTCAGAAGGAAAAAACTTGCACCTGCCGACAAGCTTTTTTCCGTTCTCACAGCCATACATGAAGCATTTCTCAGCGTTCCATCTCCTTGGGAAGCAACCTGTGTTACCCGGACTCTTCAAATATGTTGAAGTACCCGTGTCCGACACGTATCTTGTCCGACAAGACACCCTGACACCCGCATTTTCATTCAGATACGACAAGAAAAATTAAAAAGAAAAAAAGGAGTGAGTTGATTTCATTTATAAAAAATTTACAAGTTTTAATGTTGTTTTACTTAATTATACATTATATCTTAGCAAAAAAAGAGTATACATTATATCTTAGCAAAAAAAGAGTGAGTTGACTTCATTTATAAGTAAAGTATATAAATAGACTCAATATATTTTGTTATTAACGTATCCCCGTACTCGTATCCTAATTTTAGGACAGTGTCCCCGTGTCCAATTTTTTGAGGAAAAGTGAATCCGACACTAGGATCCGTACCCGTGTCGGATACCCGATCCCGAGTCCAGGTAACATAGGAAGCAACAGTAGAGAAAGAAACATCTCTAAAGAACGTGTTAGTCTGTTAGATATATCAACTTTTCCAGCAGCATTTGTATTGCTATTTCGAGGCAAAACTATATCAACTGCGCCAGAAACCCTTGACCTTCCGGGGAAGGCGTCGCGCCTCAACGCATTTCGGGGAGAACCAGCTGGATTTTTTTGAGATTCTCTGTTTGTTTGAGAATGGTGATTGTTCACCTTTAAAAGGAGAGGAAGGTAATGATTGCAGCGAAAAGGAAGTGGATGAAAATATACTCCGTTTCCTAAAGCAGGATTATTCAGTTGAATGTCATTTGGTGGTTAAATCTATTACTGACAAATGGCAAAGAGAAAGTTCTCGAGGGCAAAGATAATCCTAAGCTACAGCACTTGGATGAAGCAGGGAGTTGTTATTCTGCATTTACGGAAAAACTGACTGAACAGGAAGAGAAAGAATCTCAGCATGTCAGTTCTATCTTAGCATCTATAAAGAGATTTTGATATCTGGTTTCATTGCTCTAACTAAGGTTCCGGCTCTGTGAACTGGGAACTGGTCCTTTGCTGTTTAAGGCTTTCATCAGGCTCTCTCTAGGAAGGGAAACTTCAAATTTGAAGGTTATGTACTGACCCTGGGACTCTTCTTGGAAAAATGTTAGAATCAGTATCACACAGGCAGTGATGCCTCCGAAGCAAAATAATTGGCCTGCAAGTAAAGTCTTGCTCTCTACAGCAATTTATGAGAGGCAACTGCAACAATCTCACGATGCCTAGTAGCTTTTATGGCTTTGCTGGTAATTACATTAATGGTACTATGAAACTACCCAGTGGCCAGAATGCACACAAGTATCGGACAAGACTCGTGGTCGCACACTACATGAAGCTAAAGGCAGGTACAGAGGCAGTTATAAACATGAAAGTACTGAAGTTGTATCCTTGGGAAATACGTTTTAAAGATTGTTATCAAAAAATGGAGGATAGAAGAATCCAACTGGTTATCCAGACATCTGGCAACAAGAGGCTACTACATTTTTTCTTTTCTATCTCCCACTATAGTATCTGCAGTGACATTTTTCGCATGCTACTTGTTCAGAATTACTCTAGAAGTTAGCAACATCTTACATTTATTGCAATAATCCAGCTACTTCAGCAACCAACTAAGGCAATTTCTGACGTTGTAGCAGCATTTCTTGAGGCCAGTGTGGCATTAGCACGAAATTTCTCAAGGCACCCGAGATGCAGGTGAAAAACAAAAACGAAAAGCTCCACAAGAATGAACGAAAGCATTCCATCAAAGTTAACTCCACACGTTTCTCATGGGATGAGAATCTATCAAAGGCCACCCTAACCAACATAAATTTGGTGGTCAGACCTGCCAAGAAGGTAGCCATATGTGGAGAGGTTGGTTAGGTAAATCAACCCTAATAGCTGCAATACTTGGAGAGGTTCCAAACATGCATGGGTTGATAAGTTTACACAGCCAATATTCACAAAACGTCTTGGTTGGTACATTAATTACTAGGATATTCGCAGATATCACGTTATTAACAAACCTAGTGCATTTATATCTAGCTTCAAATTTAGAAGATATGGTAATAAATATAGGCCAGCAACCCTAAATAATATCGGTTCAATCCATGCCATTCGTATTTGGGTTGCCAGTTCGAACCTATGAGAAAATAGCATACATTATTCAATCAGCATAGATTCAAACAGGGAGCATTCAAGAGAATATCCTCTTTGAGTCACTTATGGATCAAGAAGGATACAATAAAATACTTACCAAGTGCTCCCTCATCAAGTACCTTGAAATGCTTCCATTAGGTGACCACACAGTGATAGGAGAAGAGGTGCCAATGGCAAACAGAAGCAGCGGGTTCAACTTGCATGTGCATTATGTCTGTTAGATGATCCATTCAGCGCCCTAGATGAACATTATGCTGCCAGCTTAATGACTACAGTTCGCAATCTGACTTAAACTTCTTTATAAAGTTGTCGCCAGGAGAAAGCTAATATACATTGGCCAGGAATACGTCATGGAAGCTCTCTTAAGGAAGACCGTCTTGATCATGACCCCACCAAGTCGAATTTCTTCCTGCAATTCATAACATTTTGGTCGGTAGTTCACAATGCAGTAGCCAGTTTCCTTCTTTAACAGAATAGCGAGCACCAATTTTTTGCGGTTTTTCTGTCCAGAACGTGCTTAATAGAGACTTCATTTGTTGAAAGTTGGTGTTAGAAGGAAAATCCTACAAGTGGGAACCTTTACCAATCTCCTGGCATCTTATAAGGAATATGAAGACCTTGTCATAGTACACAAAGAAACAGCTGGTTCAGATAAGCAAGCTATCTACGGTTCTCAACAGAGAGCTATAGCTCCCAAAGCAAAGATTGAGAAGATTAATTACATGGAAAGCTAGGAGACCAGTTAAACATAACTAAAAAAAAAGAGAGAGAGAGAGAGAGCTATAGGTCCTAAATTTGTAATTTTGTATGCTTGGTCAAACCCCACACGTAAGATGGAGGGAGTATATTGTAACGGATATAGTCACACTTGTGAGCAATTATGATGTATCATGATCGAATCTTTTTATCTTTCAAAATTTTGAAAAGGACGTAACAGTAGTTGTCTACAGATCACTTAACATCATCAAGGCAGAAAAATATGCTATTACCTAAGAAGGCAAGCATTAGCAAACCTACTTACTGTTAGGCTAATAGTCATACAGTTATGTATCTACCAAACTAATCTCTCTTCATCTGAAAAATGTGAACAAGCTTCTTGAAAAGTGCAAATTGAGAAGCTGTTTAAGAGAAAGAAGACGGCTTAAATTCCCTATGTAATAAATAAGGTTTATGCACCATATATGCCCAAAGAGTTATACCTTTTAATATACAAGCAAACGGACGACCTAAGTTCATGATTGTGCAAGAAGGATCAAATTGGAGCATGGGGTAGAGACAGTTATTTTGCTTGAGACGCGCATTAATAAAGAGAAGAAAGATATTAGGTCTTAGTGAAGCTATGGCTTCAATAAACAACCCAGCCAACAACACTGGCGGAGATATCCTTAGTCCTAAGGGAGCACTTTCCCCATTCATCTTTCAAAGTGTGCATATCAACACTGGCAATTTTAAGAAGAAATGACTTCCGAGTATTAAAAAATCCATATTTTTACCAATTTTGACCCCCTTTCTCTTATGAAAAAAAATGTCCACTGTGCTATAACCCCCCCCCCCTCCCAAAAAAAATTTAAAAAAAAATTACATTTAGATGATTATCTAAACTCAAAAAAATTACCCCCTTGACAGAAAAGGTCCGCACTGACTGACGATATCATCAGAAGATTTTTAGATTGCACTGTAATAACAGTAGCCTACAGAATACCAACAGTTATACTTGGTCACAAGCGCGCCATCATCACCATCTTTCCAGAATTCAAAATCATGATATTGGCTAGTTTTACATTCTGCATTTACGTGAGTTATAAAAGAAAATGTAAGCAAATGCCACAGAAATTACCGGAGAATCATACAACGGAGTAGTTTATGGTGAGTTGAGGATGAAAACCTAATTTCAATAGGAATACCTATAGCTAGGGTTGAAAATCTGTTGATCAAATCAAATCCTAAGGCTACAAATGCAATTCAAGGAATAGAATAAAGGCGTACCGGAAGATCTAAAACACGATGAAATTGTGATTTCTCTCCGTCCGATGATCGATCTCCGTTTATCTTCCTTCATCATCGTCATTTTTGTTTCACTGCTCGTGTCGCGCCATTGATACGCATAATAATTAATAGTAGTACGGGCGCGCGCTTTAAATCTTAACACGCTTATTCGAGTGCCTCACTGAACGCGCCTTTTAAATCTTAAGACATTGCCTCATCCGATATCGATATTTAGGTTATCCCCAGTTACCCGATCCAATCCAATCTCAAATAAAATATTAATTTCTCTCATTTTCATATACACATTCTCAACTTTATATAATTTATACTTTCATCAGTGACCTCGACC
Organism: Adenophora triphylla var. japonica; assembly: GCA_022495995.1. Lineage (NCBI taxonomy): Eukaryota > Viridiplantae > Streptophyta > Magnoliopsida > Asterales > Campanulaceae > Adenophora > Adenophora triphylla. Next base: position 55,355 of record JAFEMH010003071.1, read on the forward strand.
CAACCCAATCCAACCCAACCTTTTAAAAATAAAATTAATATATAAAATATATTAATTTTAAAAATATATTTATATAAATACAAAATCAAAATAATTTGAACAAAAAAAAAAAGAAAAAAGAAAAGATGCACAATAGGGTCAACCTTAGGGCAACAAATTGCCCAAGGTCACCAATTTTGGTGACTTTCCTTTTGCTTTTTCTTTTTTTTTTTATTGGGTGACTCTCCCACTGAGTCACCGATGCGAGTAGTCTTAAGGCTACCCACAACAACAACGTGTGATGGTGACTTTTCGTTGTGGTCATAGGTTAGGACAAAAGAAAAAAAAAAAAGTCACCAAAATAAACAATCTAGGGTGGTCAGCCAATCGAAAAAAGTCATGATTGGGTCACCAAATTTTTTATATTTTGTACACATGTCACCATTTCATTGGGTGACATGTGTTTTTATAAATATATTTTTAAAATTAGTATATTTTATATAATTATATAAAATAAAAAATATATCAAAATTTATAATTTTTTTTTATAATTGTATGGGTAATTATTTTTAATAAGCCACAGGTTGGGCTTGGGACCTCGCACGGTGATAAGACTGAGCCTCTTCCCCTCTCTCCTCGCTGTCATCAACTAACACCACATTCTCCCTTGCCACTCGGTCGCGGTTGAGGGTTGGTTCTGCCCGTTTTCCCCCCTAGCTTGACTAGCAAGCGAGTTAGCGGAGACTCGTTGGGAGAACCTTTGGGACCTGCTGGGAGTGGCATTCTGCCGTTTGCCTCCATCTCGAATAAGTCCATCTGAGCGTCATTGATGGTCATGGCCTCAGCGACCAGTTTGGACCTAGCGGCCAGGGTTTCCTGCCTTTTGAGGATCAGCTCGGGAGAGAGAGGAGTATTTGGGGAGGTGATGGAATTTTTTAGAGGATTGTGCGGGCTATTAAGCAAGAGGGCCTTGGCTTTTTCGGCTCTGGTTTCCTCTACCAGCCTCCTTAAACCTTGTTGAGCAGGGGAGAGGTTGTTAAGACTTTGAGAACGGGCCCCCATTCTGTGAAAAACGAAGGTGCTTGGTCTATCCTTATTGACATTGGAAGGGGACGCTTGGTCACCCTCCTGGATTGTCAAGTGACCGGCATTTTTCAGAATTCTAGACATGTTTGAAAAAACGGCTGAAAAAGAAAGGCTTTTTGACAGCTAGTTGTTTAGAACATGATGGGTGACTGAAAACAAAAATTTTACGAGAAACTAATGATTTTTCCCGGCAATGAAACCACTAATGACGCCAAGGATTTCAGGATCGGAACGGTTGTAGGATATCTGGTAGGATATATTTGGTTAGTGCGGTACCTATGAACACAACACAAATGAAACACCATTAAGGTCAAAGTTGGATGTTAATCCAACTCAGGCCCTCGGGTGTAAGAGTAAGATTTACTGAGATAATAAGGCTTGAAATGCCTTGAGTGTGTGTGTGGGCTCCCCGACCCGGAGTGTCCAAAACAAATAAAAACAACCTGTAAATTTTTGAAAATAATTGTACTTGCCTTGAAAATAAACTAACTTCAACTTAACAATCCCAAAAGTTAACTTGGGGCATCTCCACTTGGAGGAAAAGGGGGATAACCACTTAACAAACTTCAAAAACTTATTTACAAACTTTCACCAAAGTTTCATCTACCTCTACTTTAAACAACTACAAACTTAGTTACCATATTTACAAAAGTTGAAGTTATAATTACAACTTTACATAACATGTTTTATGAACAAACTCCAACATAGGAGTATTAACCAAAAGACAAACCATCTAACCACACACATACCCGACAACCCAAAATACTAGCACAAACTCCGTATCGCCCTTACTGTCCTAGTCCACCTGTCTCAGCCCGATCTAAAACATTAAAGGGAGAAGGGTGAGAATAAATCTCAATAAGTTATTATGCATGCATCAATATGCCAAGTAAATGCAACACATATAAGGTGCATATAATCACATTGGAAAAGCCGTAAACACATTCTGTTACCTTTGTTTACCTTTTCCCGTCTGACCAATAAGTCGTATCAAATTGGAAGATAAAACTCCAAGTATTCCGTGAACACATGTCCACCAGAATCAAATCATATAACTGAGATAGCTACAAATATAACTCATCTCTTGTGAACTGCTGATTGCATATTCACGTCTTATAAGACCCATTTTCCAGGGAAGATATAAGACTTCAACATTCATATGAACTGACTGCACATATTCATAGAAGTTGAAACCCCAATCTGTGGCCACAGAAGGGGAAAGGCCAAAGATATAATGTAGTCCGAGCACCTTATGGAACGATTTCTCATAAGTGATCGTACTCCATTATACCCCCTACATCAGCTGATTAACACCATTCAAGCACATATAAGCTACTTGAATTAAAATCCACAATGTGGAATAATAACAACAATATATATATAACATGGTAAAACATACTCATGTTCAATCATCCATATAGTGCAACATTCATATCATACACTATATATATATAACAATTCAATCATATGAACTCAAATGAAGTAGGATGATATCATATACTATCCCTACATAGCCAATATGCTATAATATATAACTTGTATAAAGGTCCAAGTCCCATCTACCAAGTTGAAGCTACTTTGGTTAATGAGTACGTCAATGGTACGAGCAATTTCACGACAATATTACAAGTACTTCTACTATTCCATTTTGATCAACTAAAGTATCATTGTGTAGCTAAAAGGTCCTACTTTAATCTAAGTTAAAGAGTGTTCAAGTTGGTTCTCGTTTGAATAGGTTTCCAAGCCTTGAAAACAACTTCAGTTTCTGCAGAGTAGGGCACGACTCGTGCCCCAGGGCACGACTCGTGCCCATTTACACCCCCCACAGATTCTGGCGTCCCCAAAGATCACGACTTAGTTTAACTCTCAGGGGACGACTCGTGCCCCAGTCGTGCTCAGGGGCACGACTCGTGCTCCCTGTTCAGAAATCAGAACAGTTTTGATACAACACCAGAAATCATACCAAATTGACCCCAAACCCAAATTCCTCTGTTTCCAAGTAACTACAAGCAGTACCAAAATTATCAATACCAACTCCAACTCATTCCATACTCCTTCTACACTATTTCAACACCAATAACATCATTTTAACATCCTACTTTGTACCAATTTACCATGCAATGACTTATGTCAAAAGCATTAACACTAAACATGAGTATCAACCCATTTACTTGCTATTTCAAAACCCATTTCATAACCAATTCAATTTCCAAATTTCAAAATCCATTCTTTCCACTTCAAAAGTGTTTCCCTTTTATAAAACATGTTTACAAACATCATTAATAACAATAGCAATGAATTAACAAGGTTTTGAAAGGAATCCATAATAACTTACTTGAATGATGAAAAATGAAATAATTCTTTGAGTAGCTTTAAATGATCCCCTCACTGCCAGGAACCCGAATCTGCCCTTGGATTTGAAAACGGAGAAGAAATAAAGACTAGAGAATTCTTAGAAGGTGAGGTTAGGGTTTGGTATTGTTTCCTCCATGGATTTGCTTGGGAGCTTACTGGGGAAGGAAGAGTAATTTTATAATTTCTTTTTATTATATTCCCATGGATAGTTATCATCTATTTACATAAAGGCCCTCTAGGAAGAATAACCAAAACTAACTATATTCTTAACTATTAAACTTGGCAACTAAGCACCTCATTACAAACAACATTTTATTAAAATTCTAAATATTATAAGATCATTATCCATTTTAGATTTTATTCCTTTTAGGTCCTTTATTAATAAATTTAATTCAATTTCATCCTAACTTCATATAAGTTGATTAAAAACATAATTAAACACACAAACTTAACATGAAGCATAAAAGACATAAAATGAATATTAACAACCCAACTTCACGTGCTCAACGAGTGATTAACTAGTGCCTAATATTGGGGTCGTCACAGTGTGTATGTAGGGTTTGAGCAATATATGGCTTACAATATAGATTTGGCACTTACCTTGTCCAAGGGGACAAAGGTCTTCTATTTATAGGCAATGGGGAGCTGCTCGATGACGTAAGCCATAAGGTCATCTCTAAAGGGCACTTTAGTCTTTGACCGCATACACGTGTCCGCATCTGATTGGGTTTGTCAGGGAAGGAAGATTCACTGTCAGAGGGGATGTCGTTGATGTGGACAAGAGCCGTGTATTTGGCGCGACGCATTAAATGCAATCGTAGGCCCCTGACTGAGCGACATTAAATGTGATGGGAGTGAGTCGGTTACTGTACTATCAGAGCAGTAACTAAACTTGCTCAATAAGCTTTGATATCAACCGGGAGTCTGATATGAGACCGCGGTCAACATCTTGGGCGCGATCAATGGTATTTGACGCGGGCACGGATGTGACGGTCATACCTCATGCGGTCACCAGTCTGATGGTCAGGATCCCTTCGGTCTTGACTAGGATGATGATGAGAGGAACGCGGTCTTGACCTCAGGGGTCTATCTGTCCGCGGTCTTGTCTCTGGCGGTCTAAGGAACGCCACGTCATACTAGGCTTTTGGACCAGACCGAGCTTGGGCCCAGTCTAGCTGGTCCGGGCTCATTATTGCTAAAGTTAAGCAAATAACGTGAAATATTAACAGCAACACGACCTCCATGGTTGCACGTGAAACAGAAGCCAAAAATTTGGGATAGTTCCAAGTTCCAACTGATAGCTTTACAAGAAACTAAATAAGTAACTTTATTTTCCATGTAGGGGGCGAGGGGGGAGGGGACAGTGGCAGAAGATTCATGACCCTAGCCTATTTTAAAAGGAAAATTTAGCATCGACATTAGCATACAAAATGCAATTTCCAAACAAATATTTATTCTTGATTTAACCCTTAGCACGTTACTTCATTGCACCAAGAAATGACTACTCCCTCCGTCCTAAAATGAATGACCAATTTAAATTTTGGGGTCATTTGTGTTTTGGTCAAATTTATGCAATTCAACTTCAAAGATGAAAATTGGGCACAATGGAATATGATACTATCAATTCAAGATGTAAAGACAAAAGGAATTAACGAGGAAACCCATTGAACAACTTGTTCGCTGGCATAAAACCTCGAAATAATGGAATTTTATTAGGATGATGATAATGGAGTGTGTATGTAAGTACAAAGAGTGTAGATGATGGTAAACGTGAGTGTGTGTCTACATGTGTTTGATGTGCTAATTTAAATACAAAGAAAAAGTAACAGAAGTAACAAAGTAAATGAAATTCCCCAACTTGCGCCGAGAATTCCGCAGGAGGTTGATGATTTGGGGTATCCGTTGTGATCTTGCCATGTAAAGGTTTGTAGATAGCTCCTTTGACTTGGTCTATAACGCCTTGGGAGTTTTGAGGGATGTTCCTGAAATATCGGTGCACCATTAATTTAGCAAAACGTACAGTCAGCCAAGTTGTTATTCCAGGATGATACACCAAGCTGTAACATGTTGCTGTTGATCTTCTACCTCAAACAATTGCCCCTGAATTTTTTGAATTTTTCAGACGAGAAGTTTAAATTTCAAAAATTCGATCTTTGGCCGCCTCGTTGTCAAATTTGGGAGATGAGATGTTTTGCTTGTTTTGAGAGTCTTCAGGCATGGATGTAAGGCTTAAGTCAAGGCGTGGATTAGAATAGAATCCGTAGATAAGGATGTTGAAAGGATAAGTTTCCTATATAAGGAATGATAACTTGGTTTGGATGTTTAAAAATTCACTGAAGAGCTTCTGCTTGCCGGAGTATTTGAGGAACAAAATGTCATTTGGTGAGTTTCCTTTGATTTTGCGCCTGAACTTCTTACTCGTGTCAAGATGTTTACCCTTATTTTTGCAGCAACCTGTTCAAAGCCTAGGTTTGCAGCAAAGGCCCTAGTTGCCAAGTATAAAGGAAAGGCGAAGGCTAGTGAGGATATGTTTCTGGTATCCAGGTTGGAAATTGGGAATAAGTCGGGGGTAAAGAGAAGAAGACAAGGGAAAACGGACGCAAAGGAGACATAAAATGAGGAAGATCTTGAAAATAAGGTAGGGTGTTTTTCGAATACGCATCTTGTTTTGATCAACAACGTTTTGATTCTTTCTAACAGGCGATAGTTGTAGTCAAGATGATGGTTAACGAGATTAAGTGGTGGAAAGATAAAGTTGATACTTTGCTTATGGACAAAACGGAGTTTGAGGCGGATCTCAAAGTGGCCTTTGACATGCTGAAAGTGAAGAATGAAGAGAAGGAGGAGGTTAGTAAGAGACACGTTGAAGAGATGGAGATCCTTTGTGTTGAATTAGTGGCTGAGGCTACTAAATCTGTTTTCGAGGCTAGGATTGAGATGATCAAAGAGTACCAAGCTGGTCAGCACACAACTTGGAACCTGGAGGAGGAGTATGCAACCCTGAAAAGGATTGTACGTGAGGGAACTTGCGAAGTAAATTCCAGGATAAGAGATATGGACAAGATAGAGCAGGTTGGTGAGACCCAGGAAGGAGGAAGAGTGGATAAAGGCAAGGGTGTCGATTTTGATTGAAATGGTTTGCTTACAAGACATGCACCGTTGGATAAAATCTTCCAACTCTCTGCTTATAAGATACACTACAACATGCATACACACTCTTAAAATTCAAGCATCAACGTTATGGCTTCCCATCATTTCCTTTCTCAATCCAATCTCTTCTCAAATTATAGTTAAAGATAAATGGATACCTTAGGGAAGATGAAGGAATGAGACGATTAAGAAGAGCAACGGGTGAATTGAGGGAATCCCTAGCGGGAGACGGGAAGGTTGGAAACGTACCTCACTCTGATCTCCGGTGAATGGCCGATAATGAAGGGTAAAGTGAGAAAGAGTAAGGTGATTATGGCAGGATACAAAGATGTCATGGGAGGAGGAAGGGGAAAAAGGCGAATTTAGGGAAACCCTGGCTTGAATTCTCTGGAAGAGTTAGAAGGAATGAGAGGATTAAGAACAACAATGGGCGGCGGCAAAGCTGAATGTCGAGAAGTCGAGAAACGTACTTCATCACTTCGATCTCCGATGAGTCACCGACATTAAAGGAGAAAGAGTAAGGTGATTATGGCGGGGACGAAGAATCCATGGGAGGAGGAAGGGGAAATGTGGGAACCCTAGCGGAAATTCTCTGGAGGAGTGAAAAGGAATGAGAGGATTAAGAACAGCAACGGGCGGTGGCAGAGCTTAATGTAGAGAAGTCGGGAAATGTATTTCATCACTCCGATATCCGATGAGTCGCCGACATTGAAGGGGAAAGAGAGAAAGAGTAAGGTGATTATGGGGGGAGACGAAGAAGCCATGGGAGAAGGAAGGGGAAAAGGGGAAATGAGGGAAACCCTAGCGGGAGGTGGAGCGAATTCTCTGGAGGGAAGGAATAAATATTCAGGTGAGGAGGTGCTGTTGGGCGATTTGAAGTTTTTTTTTTTGAAAATGGTTTGCTTACAAGACATGCAACGTTGGATAAAATCTTCCAACTCTCTGCTTACAATATACACTACAACATGCATACACACTCTTAAAATTCAAGCACCAACGTTATGGCTTCACATCATTTCCTTTCTCAGTACAATCCCTTCTCAAATTATAGTTAAAGATAAATGGATACCTTAGGGCAGATGAAGGAATGAGACGATTAAGAACAGCAACAGGCGAATTGAGGGAAACCGTAGCAGGAGACGGGAAGTCTGGAAACGTACCTCACTCTGATCTCCGATGAATGGCCGACAATGAAGGGGAAAGTGAAAAGGAGTAAGGTGATTATGGCAGGAGATGAAGATGCCATGGGAGGAGGAAGGGGAAAAAGGTGAATTGAGGGAAACCTCAGCGAGAATTCTCTGTAGGAGTGAGAAGGAATGTGAGGATTAAGAACAGCAACGGGCGGCGGCAGAGCTGAATGTCGAGAAGTCGAGAAACTTACTACATCACTCCGATCTCCGATGAGTCACCGACATTGAAAGAGAAAGAGTAAGGTGATTATGGCGGGAGACGAAGAAGCCATTGGAGGAGGAAGAGGAAATGAGGGAACCCTAGCGGGAATTCTCTGGGGGAGTGAGAAGGAATGAGAGGATTAAGAACAGCAACGGGCGGTGGCAGAGTTGAATGTCGAGAAGTCGGGAAACGTACTTCATCACTCCGATCTCCGATGAGTCGCCGACATTGAAGGGGAAAGAGAGAAAGAGTAAGGTGATTATGGGGGGAGACGAAGAAGCCATGGGAGGAGGAAGGGGAAAAGGGGAAATGAGGGAAACCCTAGCGAGAGGTGGAGCTAATTCTCTGGAGGGAAGGAATAAATACTTAGGTGAGGAGGTGATGTTGGGCGATTTGAAGTTTTTTTTTTAAATGGTTTCTTACAAGACATGCACCATTGGATAAAATTTTCCAACTCTCTGCTTACAAGATATACTACAACATGCATACACACTCTTGATATTCAAGCATCAACGTTATCGCTTCTGACGGGAGACGAAGGAGCCATGGGAGGAGGAAGGGAAAATGAGGGAACCCTAGCGGGAATTCTCTGGAGGAGTGAGAACGAATGAGAGGATTAAGAACAACAACGGGCGGTGGCAGAGCTGAATGTCGAGATGTCGAGAAACGTTCTTCATCACTCTGATCTCCGATGAGTCGCCGAAATTGAAGGGGAAAGAGAGAAAGAGTAAGGTGATTATGGGGGAGACGACGAAGCCATGGGAGTAGGAAGGGGAAAAGGGGAAATGAGGGAAACCCTGGCGGGAGGTGGAGCGAATTCTCTGGAGGGAAGGAATAAATACTGAGGTGAGGAGGTGTTGTTGGGCGATTTGAAGTTTTTTTTTTTTTGAAAATGGTTTGTTTACAAGACATGCAACGTTGGATAAAATCTTCCAACTCTCTGCTTATAAGATACACTACAACATGCATACACACTCTTAAAATTCAAGCATCAACGTTATGGCTTCCCATCATTTCCTTTCTCAATCCAATCTCTTCTCAAATTATAGTTAAAGATAAATGGATACCTTAGGGAAGATGAAGGAATGAGACGATTAAGAATAGCAACGGGCGAATTGAGGGAAACCCTAGCGGGAGACGGGAAGGCTGGAAACGTACCTCACTCTGATCTCCGGTGAATGGCCGACAATGAAGGGGAAAGTGAGAAAGAGTAAGGTGATTATGGCAGGAGACGAAGATGCCATGGGGGAGGAAGGGGAAAAAAAGGCAAATTTAGGGAAACCCTAGCGGGAATTCTCTGGAGGAGTGAGAAGGAATGAAAGGATTAAGAACAGCAACGGGCGGCGGCAGAGATGAATGTCGAGAAGTCGGGAAACGTACTTTATCACTCTGATCTCCGATGAGTCACCAACATTGAAGGAGAAAGAGTAATTTGATTATGGCGGGAGACGAAGAAGCCATGGGAGGAGGAAGGGGAAATGAGGGAACCCTAGCGGGAATTCTCTGAAGGAGTGAGAAGGAATGAGAGGATTAAGAACAGCAACGGGCGGTGGCAGAGCTGAATATCGAGAAGTCGGGAAATGTACTTCATCACTCCAATTTCGATGAGCCGCCGACATTGAAGGTGAAAGAGAGAAAGTGTAAGGTGATTATGGGGGAGACGAAGAAGCGATGGGAGGGGGAAGGGGAAAGGGGAAATGAGGGAAACCCTAGTGGGAGGTGGAGCGAATTCTCTAGAGGGAAGGAAAAAATACTGAGGTGAGGAGGTGTTGTTGGGAGATTTGAAGTTTTTTTTTTTTTTTGAAAATGGTTTGCTTACAAGACATGCACCGTTGGATAAAATCTTCCAACTCTTTGCTTACAAGATACACTACAACATCCATACACACTCTTAAAATTCAAGCATCAACGTTATGGCTTCCCATTAGTTCCTTTCTAAATCCAATCTCTTCACAAATTATAGTTAAAGATAAATGGATACTTTATGGCAGATGAAGGAATGAGATGATTAAGAACAGCAACGGGCGAATTGAGGGAAATCCTAGCGGGAGACGGGAAGGCTGGAAACGTACCTCACTCTGAACTCTGGTGAATGGCCGACAATGAAGGGGAAAGTGAGAAAGAGTAAGGTGATTGTGGCAGGAGACGAAGATGTCATGGGAGGAGGAAGGGGAAAAAGGCAAATTGAGGGAAACCCTAGCGGGAATTCTCTGGAGGAGTGAGAAGGAATGAGAGGATTAAGAACAGCAATGTGCGGCGGCAGAGCTGATGTCGAGAAGCCGGGAAACGTACTTCATCACTCCTATCTCCGATGAGTCAGCGACATTGAAGGAGAAAGAGTAAGGTGATTATGGCGGGAGACGAAGAAGCCATTGGACGAGGAAGGGGAAATGAGGGAACCCTAGCGAGAATTCTCTGGAGGAGTGAGAAGGAATGAGAGGATTAAGAACAGCAACGGGCGGTGGCAGAACCGAATGTCGAGAAGTCGGGAAACGTACTTCATCACTCCGATCTCCGATGAGTCACCGACAATGAAGGGGAAAGAGAGAAAGAGTAAGGTGATTATGGGGGCGAGATGAAGAACCCATAGGAGGAGGAAGGGGAAAAGGGGAAATGAGGGAAACCATAGCGGGAGGTGGAGCGAATTCTCTGGAGGGAAGGAATAAATACTGAGGTGAGGAGGTGTTGTTGGGTGATTTGAAGTTTTTTTTTTTTTTGAAAATGGTTTGCTTACAAGACATGCGCCGTTGGATAAAATCTTCCAACTCTCTGCTTACAAGATATACTACAACATGCATACACAATCTTGAAATTCAAGTATCAACGTTATGGCTTCCCATCATTTCCTTTCTCAATCCAATCTCTTCTAAAATTATAGTTAAAGATAAATTGATACCTTAGGGCAAATGAAGGAATGATACGATTAAGAACAGTAATGAGCGAATTGAGGGAAACCCTAGCGGGAGACGGGAAGGCTGGAAACGTACCTCTCTGATCTCCGGTGAATGGCCGACAATGAAGGGGAAAGTGAGAAATAGTAAGGTGATTATGGCAGGAGACGAAGATGCCATGGGAGGAGGAAGGGGAAAAAGGGGAATTGAGGGAAACCCTAGCGGGAATTCTCTGGAGAAAGAGTAAGGTGATTATGGCACGAGAGGAAGAAGGCATTGGAGGAGGAAGGGGAAATGAGGGAACCCTAGCGGGAATTCTATGTAGGAGTGAGAAGGAATGAGAGGATTAAGAACAGCAACGGGCGATGGCAGAGCTGAATGTCGAGAAGTCGGGAAACGAACTTCATCACTCCGATCTCCGATGAGACGCCGACATTGAAGGGGAAAGAGAGAAAGAGTAAGGTGATTATGAGGGGAGACGAATAAGCCATGGGAGGAGGAAGGCGAAAAGGGGAAATGGGGGAAATCCTAGTGGGAGGTGGAGCGAATTCTCTAGAGGGAAGGAAAAAATACTGAGGTGAGGAGGTGTTGTTGGGAGATTTGAAGTTTTTTTTTTGAAAATGGTTTGCTTACAAGACATGCACCGTTGGATAAAATCTTCCAACTCTCTGCTTACAATATACACTACAACATGCATACACACTCTTAAAATTCAAGCATCAACCTTATGGCTTCCCATTAGTTCCTTTCTAAATCCAATATCTTCACAAATTATTATTAAAGATAAATGGATACTTTATAAGGAATGAGACGATTAAGAACAGCAACGGGCGAATTGAGGAAAACCCTAGCGGGAGACGGGAAGGCTGGAAACGTACCTCACTCTGAACTCTGGTGAATGGCCGACAATGAAGGGGAAAGTGAGAAAGAGTAAGGTGATTGTGGCAGGAGATGAAGATGTCATGGGAGGAGGAAGGGGAAAAGGGCAAATTGAGGGAAACCCTAGCGGGAATTCTCTGGAGGAGTGAGAAGGATTGAGAGGATTAAGAACAGCAACGGGCGGGGGCAGAGCTGAATGTCGAGAAGCCGGGAAATGTACTTCATCACTCCTATCTCCAATGAGTCAGCGACATTGAAGGAGAAAGAGTAAGGTGATTATGGCGGGAGACGAAAAAGCCATTGGAGGAGGAAGGGGAAATGAGGGAACCCTAGCGAGAATTCTCTGGAGGAGTGAGAAGGAATGAGAGGATTAAGAACAACAACGGGCGGTGGCAAAACTGAATGTCGAGAAGTCGGGAAACGTACTTCATCACTCCGATCTCCAATGAGTCACCGACAATGAAGGGGAAAGAGAGAAAAGAGTAAGCTGATTATGGGGGGAGACGAAGAACCCATAGGAGGAGGAAGGGGAAAAGGGGAAATGAGGGAAACCATAGCGGGAGGTGGAGCGAATTCTCTGGAGGGAAGGAATAAATACTGAGGTGAGGAGGTGCTGTTGGGCGATTTGAAGTTTTTTTTTGAAAATGGTTTGCTTACAAGACATGCGCCGTTGGATAAAATCTTCCAACTCTCTGCTTACAAGATACACTACAACATGCATACACACTCTTGAAATTCAAGTATCAACGTTATGGCTTTCCATTAGTTCCTTTCTAAATCCATTATCTTCACAAATTATAGTTAAACATAAATGGATACTTTATAAGGAATGAGACGATTAAGAACAGCAACGGGCGAATTGAGGGAAACCCTAGCGGGAGACGGGAAGGCTGGAAACGTACCTCACTCTGAACTCTGGTGAATGGCCGACAATGAAAGGGAAAATGAGAAGGAGTAAGGTGATTGTGGCAGGAGACGAAGATGTCATGGGAGGAGGAAGGGGAAAAAGGTAAATTGAGGGAAACCCTAGCGGGAATTCTCTGGAGGAATGAGAAGGAATGAGAGGATTAAGAACAGTAACGGGCGGCGGCAGAGCTGAATGTCGAGAAGCCGGGAAATGTATTTCATCACTCCTATCTCCGATGAGTCAGCGACATTGAAGGAGAAAGAGTAAGGTGATTATGGCGGGAGACGAAGAAGCCATTGGAGGAGAAAGGGGAAATGAGGGAACCCTAGCGGGAATTCTCTGGAGGAGTGAGAAGGAATGAGAGGATTAAGAACAGCAACGGGCGGTGGCAGAACTGAAAGTCGAGAAGTCGGGAAACGTACTTCATCAATCCGATCTCCGATGAGTCGCCGACATTGAAGGGGAAAGAGATAAAGAGTGAGGTTATTATGGGGGGAGACGAAGAAGCCATGGGAGGAGGAAGGGGAAAAGGGGAAATGAGGAAACCCTAGCGGGAGGTGGAGTGAATTCTCTGGAGGGAAGGAATAAATACTGAGGTGAGGAGGTGTTGTTAGGCGATTTGAAGTTTTTTTTTTTTTTTTTTGAAAATGGTTTGCTTACAAGACATGCACCGTTGGATAAAATCTTCCAACTCTCTGCTTACAAGATACACTATAACATGCATACACACTCTTGAAGTTCAAGCATCAACGTTATGGCTTCCCATCATTACCTTTCTCAATCCAATCTCTTCTCATATTATAGTTAAAGATAAATGGATACCTTAGGGCAAATGAAGGAATGAGACGATTAAGAACAGCAACGAGCGAATTGAGGGAAACCCTAGCGAGAGACGGGAAGGCTGGAAACGTACCTCACTCTGATCTCCGGTGAATGGCCGACAATGAAGGGGAAAGTGAGAAAGAGTAAGGTGATTATGGCAGGAAACGAAAATGACATGGGAGGAGGAAGGGGAAAAAGTCGAATTGAGGGAAACCCTAGCGTGAATTCTCTGGAGGAGTGAGAAGGAATGAGAGGATTAAGAACAGCAACGGGCGGCGGCAGAGCTGAATGTCGAGAAGTCGGGAAACGTACTTCGTCACTCCGATCTCCGATGAGTCTCCGACATTGAAGGAGAAAGAGTAAGGTGATTATGGCGGGAGACGAAAAAGCCATGAGAGGAGGAAGGGGAAATGAAGGAACCCTAACGGGAATTCTCTGGAGGAGTGAGAAGGAATGAGAGGATTAAGAACAACAATGGGCGGTGGCAGAGCTGAATGTCGAGAAGTCGAGAAACGTACTTCATCACTCCAATCTCCGATGAGTCGCCGACATTGAAGGGGAAAGAGAGAAAGAGTAAGGTTATTATGGGGGAAGACGAAGAAACCATGGGAGGAGGAAGGGGAAAAGGGTAAATGAGGGAAACCCTAGCGAGAGGTGGAGCGAATTCTCTGGAGGGAAGGAATAAATACTGAGGTGAGGAGGTGCTGTTGGGCGATTTGAAATTCAAGCATCAACGTTATGGCTTCCCATCATTTCCTTTCTCAATCCATCTCTTCTCAAATTTTAGTTAAAGATAAATGGATACCTTAGGGAAGATGAAGGAATGAGACGATTAAGAATAGCAACGGGCGAATTGAGGGAAACCCTAGCGGGAGACGGGAAGGCTGGAAACGTACCTCTCTGATCTCCGGTGAATGGCCGACAATGAAAGGGAAAGTGAGAAAGAGTAAGGTGATTATGGCAGGAGACGAAGATGCCATGGGAGGAGGAAGGGGAAAAAGGGGAATTGAGGGAAACCCTTGCGGGAATTCTCTGGAGGAGTGAGAAGGAATGAGAGAATTAAGAACAGCAACGGGCGGCGGCAGAGCTGAATGTCGAGAATTCGGGAAACGTACTTCATCACTCCGATCTCCGATGAGTCACCGACAATGAAGGAGAAAGAGTAAGGTGATTATGGCGGGAGATGAAGAAGCCATGGGAGGAGGAAGGGGAAATGAGGGAACCCTGGCGGGAATTCTCTGGAGGAGTGAGAAGGAATGAGAGGATTAAGAACAGCAACGGGCGGTGGCAGAACTGAATGTCGAGAAGTCGGGAAACGTACTTCATCACTCCGATCTCCGATGAGTCGCCGACATTGAAGGGGAAAGAGAGAAAGAGTAAGGTGATTATGGGGGGAGACGAAGAAGCCATGGGAGGAGGAAGGGGAAAAGGGGAAATGAGGGAAACCCTAGCGGGAGGTGGAGCGAATTCTCTGGAGGGAAGGAATAAATACTGAGGTGAGGAGGTGCTGTTGGGCGATTTGAACTTTTTTTTTTAAATTGTTTGCTTACAAGACATGCACCGTTGGATAAAATCTTCCAACTCTCTGCTTACAAGATATACAACAACATGCATACACACTCTTGAAATTCAAGCATCAACGTTATGGCTTCTGGCGGGAGACGAAGAAGCCATGGGAGGAGGAAGGGGAAATGAGGGAACCCTAGCGGGAATTCTCTGGAGGAGTGAGAAGGAATGAGAGGATTAAGAACAGCAACGGGCGGTGGCAGTGCTGAATGTCGAAAAGTCGGGAAACGTACTTCATCACTCCGATCTCTGATGAGTCGCCGACATTGAAGGGGAAAGAGAGAAAGAGTAAGGTGATTATGGGGGGAGACAAAGAAGCCATGTGAGGAGGAAGGGGAAATGAGGAATACACCGTTAAAAAAGTTTTTAAAAATTCAGAAGACAATATTGAAAATAATGTTTTTCTTGAATAAGTAAACACGTTTACCAAAAACAATTTTCAGAAATGTATCTTATTCACTCACGCATGCACTCATGCATAAAAAATAAATTTTAACAAAAAATCAAATTCGTTATTATAAAAGTTCAAAAAAAAATCTTATTTTAATATTTCCATCATTACATTTAAAAATACCCAGCTGCCTCATTTTGCGTTAATGCATGCATGGGAATGTACATGAATGAGAACGTGCATGACGCACGCATGGGAGAGTTCATGCAAGGTGAAAAAGTTTGTATGATAAGACAGGTTTCTGAATATTATCTTACCAATACGATATTTTGTTTTGGTTAAAATAAAGTTTCTGATTATTATCTTACAAAAATAATATTTTACGTTGGTTGAAAACAGGTTTCAGGAATATGACTTGTAAATGCACGTATTCATGCACTCTGTTATAGAAGCTCAAGTTGAGGTAGAAAGCCCGGAGGTTAAGTGTAGAGTTTAAACATATACAAAATGAGGTTAAAGACACCATTTCTGGATAAACAGTTTGGACAATATCTTGGAAAATAGAAAGCTACTCGTATAATCCAAACCCATTATGCAGAAGCAGAAGCAGAACTAATCTGACTGTACAACATCTTGCGGATCTGCAATAAGAAGAAAATACAAAAAGGTGTCATAAAATAGATGTTTCACATGCCATAAGGCTCCGTTTGGTAGTACGAATATACAAGGGAATGGAAGACGAAAACAAGTCTATATACGTGTGTGGGGATCAAAATGCCTAGAAACTGCAGAGAGCAGTGGCGTATCTAGGATTTAGAGGGAGGGTGTGAAAAAAAAAATATAGGGTGCAAACTGTAATTTTTGAAAGAAGAGGGATGCAAAGTGTAAATATGTGAAAGTTAGAATCTAACTTTCACATATTTACACTTTGCATCCCTCTTCTTTCAAAAATTACAGTTTGCACCCTATATTTTTTTTTATTATAAATACTCTGTAAATTTTTTTCAAAATGTCAGGTGCGTCATTTGCACATCCTGGCGCCATACTGCATCCGCCCCTGGCGGAGAGGTACTTGCAATTTGCAAAGATTAATGAATCTTTGACGGGTTATATATAACAACAATTTCAATGGCTAAATAGCTGGAAATTATTATTCACGACGGATAAGAAAAAACGAAATATTTGAATAACAAAGGTACCTGTGGAAGTTTATTGCGGAATGCAACCTCCAGCCTTGCATCAAGGGTATTATCAAGCACAATTTTACCATCTTTGGACGCCATAACAACACCTCCAGAGCTGAAAATAGCCAAATACATCTTATACAACAACAACAACAAAGCCTTAGTCCCAAAATAATTTGGGGTCGGCTAACATGAATCCTCATATGTCATCGTGAAAAAATAAATAAATTAATTAAAAAAAAAAATAGAAAAATCAACCCCCCATATGAGTTTTTGCCCTCCACTCCTGCCTCTTCAACACCATACTTTCATCAACTCCAAGTAAACTCATATATGTTGGGAACTCTAACTAACATCTACATGTTCATAAGCCAAGCCAAGCCAAGCCAAGCCAAGAGAGAAACTAAAACTTGACAACCCAATGTGTACTACCCAACTGCTGTTTTTTCCTTCTTTTTTTCTTTTTGTGATTGGAAGAGAATTGAATTTGGTTTAAATGAAAGGGGAAAAATGTAAGACAAAAAGGAGAAGTCCATCAGAGAGAAAAAGAAAACGGCATATACCATGAGGGACCAAGAGCAACTTGATCGGAAGAGGCGGGTGGAAGGTGTTTGTCTTCAACAGTAACCTCAGTCGACTGAAGATTCGTTTTGTTTTCAAAGTCCTTGCTGGCTAACTGCTGAGCAGCATTAACCACATTCAGATCATCTTCTCGGCAACGCACTAACACAGCTGGCTCTTTCAGTCTCAGCAAACCCTGAAAACACAACAGATAGATTGACAGTTGTAAGCACCTATCTATTCTAGTTAAAATTTACCCGTAAAGTATGTCAAAGTTGTCATTGATCAGAAAACTCATTAAAGATGCACCACAACGATTTTGTTTTTTCAGATGTTTTGGTGCTTCAATTGTGACGAAAATCGCTCTGTTTTCCTTCTAGAGCCTTTGATTCAAAATTCCATGAAGATTAAGCTATAAGCCAAAAACAACATTATACATTTTATATCTTTTACACAAGGTGCTTCAGTTCAGGAGTCCAATAAGGCGATCGGGTTCGTAAAGTTCTTCAAAGCTTTTGGATTCATTTCACTTATCCCACATTAATCAATATGGCGAAACCTAATAGAAAATCTTTACACAACTGAGGAAAGGTAGATATCTCGATTCCAAACAAGAAAAAAGACAAGTTAAATGTGACAACACCACGATTCTAAAATTTTCTCCAAGTTTTCCTTCTTTTTTGTATATATTCATAGTTTATTTTCCGTTAGAGTAGCCAATCATAGTGTACAAGTTTCCTGCTCAAAGACACACATACAGAGACAGAGAAATAGAAATAGAAATAGAAATAGAAATAGATGTGACGATTTTAACTACCTGCAGAATGAGATCTTGCACAAGTTGTTCATAATTATCATGGTGAGCTAGGTGGCGATTATCTCGCACTTGCAAAAGCTCCTTAGATGCTTCCTCTTTCATGGCGCTAATCAAGTCATGCTGAGCTTGAAGAACTTTGACCCGAGAAACATTGAGCTGCATAGAGTACTCTCTGCACCAACAAAAACAATGGGAAGAAAAATAAGAAAAATACAAAGACCTAGATATTTCAAAGTTCTAACCTGAGTGGTTATGTAAAAGCAAAGTAAGGAAGTAAGAAAGTAAGCAAGATACCAAAAACCAAGTCAGATGTAATTATGCTAAGAATTGAGAGGTTATTTCCACTAATTATATACAGTAATTCTATGCAGCACGAAATAATCATCAATTTAACCGCAACTTATGCCTCAAGCTCTGACTGGTAAAAAATAAGCAGTCCCTTAAGCTGGGAATCAATGTCAGAGTCATTGTTTTGCTACTCTATACTAATAAGAACATATTTACATACCAACAATACTATATACTGAATTGAACCAATAACACGACAACTAGAATCATCCTCGTCCTATTTTAAACACCAACAAATTCAATTATGTATTAACAAAAAAGGACTCTGCAAAGTCAGAATTGAACATTACATTTTCTTTTGAACTTCCACTTGCTTATACTTGCGCTCATACTCTTGCTGGATTTTCCTCTTCTCTGCATTCACTGTTTGTAACTTCAGAATGTTAAATTCCTACAGAAAAATAAAAAATTAACCAAACAAATTCAAATTTCAGAATAAAACTTGTAAATATATTATATATAGCAAAGAAAGAAGAGGTGAAATTTGAATCACTTCTTCAGCAGAAATGGAGATCTCATTGGCTTTATCTTCAGCTTCCTGGTGGAGGAACCGGACCATCTGCTGGATCTGCCTCGTAACATCTGCATCATTCATTTTAAAATCTGTATTGGTGATCGAGGGGAGATGGAACAAGTAGGAAATTGAGACTTCCACTATTTGTTACGAACTGCAGTTATTTATGCTACACCAACAGCTCTTACATGTGCTCTTTCTTTGAATCATGGCCACTTATTGCTCGGCTCCCTAGAATTCTTGAAATTCATTATCAACTTTAATTATTTTTCTTGAAATTTAAAAAGTTCTTATTTTCTTTGTGAATCTACTTAGCTACATGTCATTGCATATTATATGCATACCAACCAAAGCTAGTAGTATGGGTGATCACAGGGTACATGACTTGGGGTATAATTCCCCATCATAATTTTCTTATTACTAAACATATCTGTGTGTGAAGCACATGATTTCCTTGGTGATAATTATAATAATTATCTACTTTAAATGGCCACTTATTGCTCGGCTCCCTCTCTCTCTCAGCATGCTTATGTACAAATTGCATAATTAGAGAATTTCCAAACCAAGAAATTTTGATGCATTCTGTCTAACAGCTCGGAAAAAAGAGATAAGGAAGTCAACTTACAGGGATGGTTTTCTCGATAGCAAAGGAGGTGAATTAAACTGAGACGACGCCGGGCCTCATTTCTTCATGGATCCATCCAACATGCCACCTGTGCATCCAAAAATCTATACAATGATACTCTTAAGTAGGCCAAAACATCAGGTTAATTTAAGGGCGAAGACGAGGTTTGGTCAAATTTCAGTACCTTTTTTTCCCTTCATATTTACTACCTTCAAAACATCGGGCTAAAGAAGTCTTCCACTAGGTGTCTATTTAGTCCCTGTCACCCATATACATAAAAGGCAGATATGGCCTTTATCTACTTGGCTTCTATCCAGACCGCACATAGGAACAAATCTGCAGCTACAACGGTTCAATGTTCCCGATAAGGAGAACCACTGAGTCTACTATTTTCCAGCAGTACATTAACTTTAAATGTTTTGTAGTTACCAAGTCTTATTCCAGTTGAGCTTGTTGGTACCTTGATCCTAAAACCAGACAGTTGCTTGATTAAACCCACAAGCAAAGCAACCGCACAATATATTAAAGAATCATTAGTTTGAATTATCAAAAAAAAAAAAAAAACCAGTTCTTTTATTGCGTGTTGCCAAACAAGGGCACATCTAAATCTTTAAGAATACATGAATCAACATAAGATCAATCTCGAATCTTTCAGACTGCCTCCTTTCAGTAAGCAACGAAGGAAAGGTTCAATAATACAAGCAAACAGAAGTATCTAATGACATGAACAGATGAATTATACGGACTATTACAAAATGACAGTCTCGGGAGACAGCTTGGACAAACAAATAAATACACAACCCCCAAAACCATTTATGCAGCAACCTGGCTGAACAACAGCTTGCGGATCTGCAATAAGAAGAAACATGAGAGAGGTTAAGCAAAATCACATAAAGGGGACTAAGAGCAAACTTTCCCCCTCCTTTCCATTGAAAAAGAGAAGTATCTCTTTCTTAATTTTTTAATTTTTATTTATTTATTTTTATTTATTTTTTGGGGGAGGGGGGTCTGTAGCTATGTTAGACTAGGAGAGAAAAATGAAATCATGTCCATAAAAACTTGTTTCCGAACAATTAAAAGGGAGGGAACAGATATCCAAAAGAGTGCCAAGGCTCTGTTGGCTACTAGGAATAAACAAGGGGCCCGGGGGTAAAGCAAAATGTAAAACAGGGTGACATAAGTAAGCGTTGTTTTCTAATAACTCAAGCCCAACCTTAATTCAGCAGGTCTGTAACTGCCTTAATCAAGGTAAGAGAATGATAAAAATAGGAAGTACTTCCGAGATGCGACAGATGTAATATTCGAAAAATAGCAAATTCTTAAAAAAGTTATATTGCTTGCATATGTGAAATTCAGAGGAGGAACAGGTAACACCATAAAAGGCTAAATGGTGCAAGGAACTAATAAAGGGGAAACAAATGATACTTAGAAAACGTACCTGTGGAAGTTTCTGGCGGAATACAACATCCAACCTTGCATCAAGGGAATTTTCAAACACGATTTTACCATCTCTGGAAGCCAAAACAACACCTCCAGAGCTGAAAACCACAAAAGAGATCTTATAAGAATGACGATTCATTCTAAGTTTTACGGAGTAACTATCTAAACTACAGGAGCAAGAAAACTAATGTTGCCAAGCAAATGTGTAAGAGAGCAGAAATTTTGAAGACCTCCGCATAACAAGTGACTACTTTTGATTAACTTTTACATGTATTTACCTGTCAATCAGAAACTAAGTTTATGTACATATAAACACAGATATATACCATGAGAGAGCATGGGGATCATGCTTGGAAGGCGCAGGCGGAAGGTAGATGTCATCAACAATAACCTCAGGTTGATGAACACCTGCTTTCTTTGCATATTCCTCCTTGGCTGACTCCAGAGCCGAATTAACGGCATCCAAATCTTCTTTCCGGCAACGCAATAACAAAGCTGGCTCTTTCAGTCTGAGCAAACTCTGAACACGTAATAGTTACTTGGTGAGAATTCCATCAATTATATGTTACATTCAACCCACAAAGCATGTAAAGTTGTGTGGATCAGAAAACTAAGAAGGCATGTCAATAATCATTATTATGCACTCTACCAATCTGTTTTTCCAAGCTCTCAATGCAAAATTCAATCAAGACTAAGCCATCCTAAGATTAATTTAACCTCATTTTACTTTTTCCAGAGCTCTCAATGCAAAATTTCCATCAAGTGTGAGACATCACAAAAGTTACGTAGGAGAATAACCATTAGGATTTATTTCTGCCTTCTACTCACATTAATGCATCTAAGAAATACTAAAATAAAACTTTAGCCAATACGTTCCAACATTTTCTCAGATGTATCTTCCTCTTTTCTTTTTTTTTTACTGGTAGGGGAGTAATTCTTAGTGAAATGTCATACCAATTAGTAAATTACACTGCACTTTGCACTAAAAAGATGCTCCCTCTGTCCCAATATGTGCCCCTATTGACTTTGCACTGGTTTCAATAAAGAATTTGACCTTATATACATTTTATTTAACACCCTTAGGTTAATATATGCCTCAGGTAATGTCAAATTGAAGGGGGCCATGACCTTTTATATCTCATAATCACAATCATTAAGGGTATCAAGGACAATTATATGCTAACAATCTCCAAAAGAGGAAAGGGGACACTTGTATTGGGAAATCTCAAGATGGAATGAGGAACACTTACCCTGGGACAGAGTGAGTACTATTGTATTAGTTTATAAAGGAAAAGGAAGAAAGAGCACTCAGTTAGTTATTTACCTGCACAATGAGAGCTTTCAGAAGTCCTTCATAATTATGATGGTGGTGATGAAATATAAGCAGGTGGTGGTGGGCGTGGCTCACGTTCAAAAGCTGCTTTGATGCTGCGTCTTTCATGGAGTTAACCAGGTCATCCTGTGCTTGAAGAACCTTGAGCCGAGAAGCATTAAGTTGCATAGAGTACTCACTGCCACAGAACAATAATAACAAATAAGCTATCACGATTCAACTCCCAAAATTCAGCAACTTGTAGCGGAATACTTTAAAGCAATTTGGTCACTCTAGCTGGCATTAATTAAGTAGTTTAAAGTTTGACCAAGAGCATGAACATTCAATTCTACTTCGTTTAACGCATCATTATCCACAATATACTTGAAGACATTATCAGCAACAATAATAGTATCACAAACATACAACGCAACTCTATTTCCAGTCAATTGCCCTGCAGAGTTATTTACCTTTACTTTGGTTTATTTCTCTTGTGCAGAAATAAACATGGAGGCAATGTATTAAATAAATGTAGGAAGTAGCCAGACTCTACCATACCAGATTTTTCTTTCCTGCATCCATCCTTCCACCTTCACTTTTACCTTCTGTCTCGAGGTCTTTCAAACCCATCTCTATCTTAACTAATTAGCTACTATCAGACTACAAGTTTCTTGGTTACTGTCAAACACAGCCCTTTATCTAGAACTATACGAGCAGGCATTGCTTACTTTTGCAGTTCTAGCTGACGCTTAGTAAGTCCACATGATATCAAGTAAATGGACTTCGTAAAGAACAATACCAAGTGTGAGAAAAAGGTATTCACTGAGGCTTCATTCTGAAAATGTAGTGATTTTTAGTAGCAGGACAGCTGCTAAACTGCCCGTGTAAGTATGCTCCTGTCCTTCCAGATCATTCGATGATTTCTATGATTTCTTTTTATCATCCGACTGTGAAAAAGATCAACAGCACTAAATCCACTACTCAACAAACAAGTTGATAATTCAATGCTTGTTAAGCAGAATAGCTGAAATAAGTTCAGGAATCTAAGATATAAGGTGCTTATTCGAACTTCAACTCCAACTGATCCAACTGACAATACCACTTGTGAGGCTCGCAAAGCCAGAAGCCCAAGTTAAATTAATTAGTTTATTTTCCTATATCACATTTCAATTGCAACCCAGCAATCCTATGTACTCAACTACATAAAGGATGATTCAAACTAAATTACATGGCCAAATGAACTAATCTAAACTCATCATTCAGCTAATCTAAACATCAAAGTTAATTTAATTGAGCATAAATAGTAGAGAAAACACGAAGCTGAATTAGAAATAAAAACATTACATCTTTTTACGAACATCAACTTGCTTCTCCTTGCGCTCATACTCTTGACGGATCTTCTTCTTCTCAGCTTCGACTAATTGCAACTTCTCAATGTTAAATTCCTACAAACAAAAGCAAAAATCAGTACAAGTTCATAACAGCATCAACAACGAATTCTCAAAACCTACAACTAGATTTTGATTGAAGTATCAGAAAATTATACAAACAAATCAGATTCGGATTACTTCTTCTGCTGAAACGGAGATCTCGTTAGCTTTCTCTTCTGCTTCCTGACGGATGAATCGGACCATCTGCTGGATCTGCTTCGAGACATCGGTGTCGTTCATGTTTGGATCTGAAGTTCGTGATAGAAGGGAGAGAGATGGAGGAGAGAGTAGAAACAAGAGACTTCTTCTCGGCTCACATGTTCTAAACGTTTTTATTCAATCGTGACCACGACAAATTTTGATTGGGGGGAAACGTAGTTCGGTTTAAATCGCGGTTTGAAATTGAATCAAATTAAATTATTAAATTATGTGATTTAGTTTGATTTTTAAGTGATCGTGGTTTGGTTTGATTTCAAAAATTGTCAAATCGTGGGGTTCAGCTTGGTCTGCGGTTTAGACCTCCAAACCACGGTTCGAGATCGCGAGACTGAACCACCAAACTGAACCAATAAATCAAATCATCAAACCGTTCAATATTAACCATAAATATGTACTCCCTCCGTCCCGATCGACTTAGGATTTTTTGAAATGGCACGGGGATTAAGGAAAAGGTAAATGTTGTGAGTGTAATTTAAAAATAGGAGAGAGAATGAGTGGAGGGAATAGTAAATTATAATGGTGTTGTGAGTATTAAAATAATGTAGGAGAGAGAATAGTGATTTAAGGTTTCCATTTTGGGCCGTCCTAAGTCGGGTGGGACGCCCAAAATGACAAAAAGTCCTAAGTCGGCCGGGGCGGAGGGAGTATATCTTTCATTTTTAGCTTACATTTACATTTGAAAATTTCTCATTCTATTCCTATTCATGGATTTTATTCATGGATTTTAGACTGTAACCCTTTTTTCTTTTGATTAATCTTCTTATAATAATGTTAAATCACTTTTTAGCACATACAATTACAAATTATTCAAATGACATGTTGTTATCATAAACATTGAAACATAATTTCAATTTGTGTTTAAATACTTAATTTCTTATGTATGTTATGTTTGAAAAATTAAAACAAACATGACAATGAATTGTGTAGTTTGAAACTATGTTCTAATTAATGGTTTAAGCAATGTTCTATTTCATGGTTTGAACCATAGTTTGAATTGTGGTTTAAATCGCGGTTCGAACCATAAAATCAAACCGCGGTTCGAACCAAACCGATCCAAACTATGACGGTTTGGTTCGGTTCAGTTTGAATTTTTTAATGGTTCGGTTCGATTTGAGATTTTTTCAAAATGATAACTAGTGATTCGGTACGTAAATTGGCCAAAACTGAACAAAATCGAACCATTTACATCCGTAATTTTGATCCTAAAAAAAAAAAACACTACTTCAAAATTTATTTTTAAAAGAAAAATAGCTTTCAAAAAAAAAAAAAAACACAACTCCAAAATTATTCAACAAATTTATTTTCCTTAAAAAGAACACTCTGAAATAGTACTGCCTACATCGGGATTCGGGATGTATTTTTTATATTTAAGGGGGATTTTAAAATTATTTTTTATATATTTTAATAATAAAAAGGAATATTTGCAAAAAAAATAGTGTACTCTTCCATTTTTGCATATTTTATCACCAAACTATTTTTTTTCATACAACACATTGAATTAATTAATTTTGCATCCATAGTCACTATTGCTAAATGAGTTAATTTTTTACACGTTAAATAATTACGTGTAGTGCGTGTGATCAAATCATATAAGGGGTATTTTTGGTATATTCTAAAAGTAAATTCTTCTTCACCCGCACCTGCCGCCGAGACACACACACCCCCCCCCAATCCCTTCTTTCCCAGCCTCACCCGTCCACGCAAAAATCAACTAAGGGGGCGTTTGTTTTTTGATTTTCAGCCTTGTTTGTCTCTTAACACTTATTCTCTCCGTTCCGCTACAAACTGCACACTTTCCTCATTGGGCGTCCCATTACAAACTGCACACTTCCTAAAATGGCAAAGAATCTTTATTATTCCCTCCACTCATTCTCTCTCCTACATTATTTTAATACTCACAACACCATTATAATTTACTATTTACTCCACTCATTCTCTCTCCTATTTTACTTTTACATTCACAACATTTATATCATTATTTTTTTCCTTAATCCCCACGCAAACAGTAACCGTGCGATTTGTAGCGGGACGGATGGAGTATTCATTAAGAGGATTAGAGAAATAAGTGTGTTTTTTTTTTTAAATAAGGCTTGTTATGCTCTTAAATTTCTCTTAATTTTAAGTGGTTAAAATGTTGCTGAATTGCCTCTGAAAGCTTCTGAAAGCCACTGTTTCATTTTTTTTTAGACAAAAACTTGGGTGAGAACGGGGATACCCGTCTCATCCATGAGACGGGTTATTTCGACCCGAAACCCGCTCCATCACCCGACCCAGCACCCGGAATATAAATAGACCTACCCGGCCCAAAAACACACAATACACACAAAAAGTTAAGCGTGTTCGAGAAGCTTCGCGATCATCTCTCTCTCTCCGTCGTTCATAGTCGGCCGTCAACCGTCGTTCAGTCGTTTAAGCGTTAGGTAACTCCTTTCAAGTCGATTTTCTTCCTTAAAAGCTTTTTGTAGAGTTACATTAGCTTTTTGTTCGAAGTTTATGTAACATTTTCCCCAAAATTTTTTTCAAATTTCATGTCGTTTTGTACATCATTTTTGTTTGATTTTAAGTGCGACTCTTGCATTTTATGCTTTGATTTTGTCTTTTTGCTATTATTTTCAAGTCGATTCTGGTAACATTGTTCATTTCTAGGGTTTAGAGATGTTGTTGTTTTGTTGTACTTTTTGTGGTTTTTCATATTTTATTGTGTTTTTATATGAAATTTGTTATAATGCATGTTGTTTATTTTGTATTTTTCTATTGTTGTTCTTTGTTTTGGTTCATTTTTTTGTTGTTTTGTTTTTTGTTTTGGTTATTTTCTAGGGTTATACTATATGTTGTTTGTTTTTGTTCTGTTTGTTTTTTTTTTTTTTTTTTTTTTTATATATATATATATGTTTGGTGTACGAGTTTTGTCCTGTAATAGTTAGAATATGATAATGTTATATTGTTGGCATAAAGTAATAGATTGTTTATAGGTGTTTTATATGATTGTGTAATAGTCAGAATAAGATAGCTTTTGAGTAATACTTCTCATTTCTTTAAGTAATAGTTGGTATTGATATAAGTAATAGTACTATACTTTTGAAGTAATAGTGTTATTTTGAGTAATATTTTACATTGTTTAATATACATAATATGTAATAGTTGGTTTATAGGTGTTCATATGATTGTGTAATAGTCAGAATAATATAATGTAATAGTATTGACAATCATTATAAATAGTTATATATTTTTTAATGTATTGTTTTTGAGTACTAAAATTTTGTTTTGTTGTTTTTTAATGGATATAGAATGAAGAGTAACATTAAAGAGTTTAGGAAAGGGCGAGAGGAGATCATCAAGGATTTCATCTTCTTTGAGAAGAAAGCGGATCAATCCATCAAGTCCAGGTTTCTCTTGTTATTAGCTCGGATTCGATCCATCAAGTCCATTACTCCGATTGATAAAGGCTTGGTTGATTACGGTTCTTAGATGATGATAAAAATACCTCATTAGAAAGATCTTTGGTTGTTTATCAACCTCGTTTAGTAGGTATTGATGAAGCTGTTGTTATTGAAGAGAAACAGGTTGAAAAAGAAGATGGTAGAGTTGTTCGTATTAAACAAGCAGCCAATAAACGTCGGATTGGGAACAAAGGTGACAAAAACAAGTTGGATGAAGAGAAAAATACCACAAATGTTTTAACCAGATCTTCATCAAAAGTTTGTATTGAAAAAATTGTGGAGGTTGAAAAGGAGACAAAGGAAAAGGATATTCGAAGAACTGTTGTTGCTAGATATTCTCCAAAAGCAAAAGATGTTGTTGGAAAAATTATGAAGAATGTTGATGGTAAAAAGGATAAAGAGTTGAAGAAAAAGGTTGTTTCTTTGAAGGAGAAGGATATGAAGGAACAAATTGTACCATCTGAAGTGAAGTTGGAAAAGGTTTCAAAAAGAGCTGCTGTTGTTTATTTGGAAGGAAGTGATTTGAAGAAAATTAAATCTGAGAGGTTAGTAATGAGTAATATTTGTTATGTTATTTCATATGTTTAAATAATAGTTGGTACTGATATAAGTAATAGTTTTTGTCCTTAAGTAATATTTCTCATATGTTTAAGTAATAGTTGGTATTGCTATAAGTAATAGTATTACCCTTGTAAAGTAATATTGTTTTTTTTTTTTGTTTAACTAATAATAGTTTTAAAACAGTTTTAATTTTGAGTATCTTTTGCTCATTTGTTTAAGTAATAGTTGGTATTGCTATAAGTAATAGTACTACACTTGTGAAGTAATAGTGTTATTTTATTTTTTTTTAACTATTAATAGTTTTAAAACAGTTTTCATTTTGAGTAATACTTCTCATTTGTTTAAGTAATAGTTGGTATTGCTATAAGTAATAGTACTACACTTGTGAAGTAATAGTACTACACTTGTGAAGTAATAGTGTTATTTTTTGTTTTTTAACTAATAATAGTTTTAGGAACTGTTTTCATTTTGAGTAACACTTCTCATTTGTTTAAGTAATAGTTGGTATTGCTTTATAAGTATTACTTAGTATATGGGTTTGGACACCAAAAACTTCCCATGTGCACTTCGATGGAAGTGTGGGATAACCTTGGATTACAATGCCACGTCCTAGTAATTGATGAATTTCTAGATCTTGAACAAAGTGTTTATGGATTACATTATTTATTTCATCTATTACATTATATTAGTAATAGATACTGCTTCATAATATAATATTAGTTTTATAAATAAGTAATAGTTGATAATTCTTATTAGTAATATATCTTGTTTCATAATGTAATATCGGTTTTTATATAAGTAATAGTTGATAATGCTTAGAGTATTAATTTAAGTTTAATCAAGTATTAACTTTTTTTTTTTTATAGGCCACCATTTGTTTCTAAGAGTGTGAGCTTGGGGATAACTGAAATGGTGAAAACATGTAATTCTGATCAAAAGTTAGCTGTTATTAGTATGGGTTTTGGAGGACTTCTTGATATGAAGGTGAAGTCTGTTAATCTCTATTGCTAAGTGGATGGTTGATAGGTTTAATGGTGTTTCTAGGATTCTCGATGCTTCTAATGGTGAGTTTATTCAATTAAGCTGAGGATTATTGCGATGTTTTTCAATTACCCATCGGTGGTTTTAAAGTTGTTTCATACAAGCGGAATGATGAGCAACCCGAGGCTTTTACTCGATTTAAAAATGAGTATGGTCTTATCTTGTGAAGAGTCTTGTGAAAGATTTAAGAAATATTTTGACTTACATTATTCTTTGGTCGGTCGGAGACAATTTTAAGATTTTGTTTGCATTGTATTGCTTGTCTAGTTTCTTCGTGCGAGGGGTAATTACACCGTGTTGTGTTGCCCTGTTGAAGACTTTGTTGGATGTTCGAATATTGGGAAATATGATTGGTCGCCTTATTGTTTTAATAAGCTATGCAATTCCATCCATAAGTACCACACCGAGTCGAAAATTCATCTTAGAGGCATTTGTTGGCGTTTGTAATTTATCTACATCGATTGAATTGGAGGGTACGGTTTCGCCAACTACACTCCCTCTTATAAAGCATTGGACCAGTGAAAAAATCCTGGAAAGAGTTTTGGAAGAAAAAAAATCGGGTTCGTTTGGTAATGGGTTACGGGTGAAGGATGTATATCCTATTACAAAAAAAGTGGTTATTTGTGAGACAGAGAAGAAGGAAAAGGAGGACATTGCTCCCTGAGGTTGGAGTTAGAAATGATGATTTTGTTCAAAATATTGTTGACGAAATAAACAGTGAGGGTGTGGGTTTGTACGAAGAAGTTGAAGAAATAGATGGAAGATATATTAAATTTGGTATTCCAAAAGGTCTTCAAACAAATGAAGACATCAAAAAGTCTGCAAAGGATGTAAGTATTATTTTTTTTATATTACTTTATGTATTGCCATATATTATTTCATGTTGTTTATGGATTACATTATTTTTTTTAACTAATAATAGTTTTAGGAACTGTTTTCATTTTGAGTAATACTTCTCATTTGTTTAAGTAATAGTTGGTATTGCTATAAGTAATAGTACTACACTTGTAAAGTAATAGTGTTTTAAAACAGCTTTCATTTTGAGTAATACTTGATTTGTTTAAGTAATAGTTGGTATTGCTAAAAGTAATAGTACTACACTTGTGAAGTAATAGTGTTATTTTTTTTTAACTAATAATAGTTTTAGGAAATGTTTTCATTTTAAGTAATACTTCTGATTTGTTTTAAGTAATAGTTGGTATTGCTATAAGTAATAGTACTACACTTGTGAAGTAATAGTGTTATTTTTTTTTTTTTTAACTAATAATAGTTTTAGGAACAGTTTTCATTTTGAGTAATACTTCTCATTTGTTTAAGTAATAGTTGTTATTGCTATAAGTAATAGTACTATACTTGTGAAGTAATAGTGTTATTTTGTTTTTTAACTAATAATAGTTTTAGGAACTGTTTTCATTTTGAGTAACACTTCTCATTTGTTTAAGTAATAGTTGGTATTGATATAAGTAATAGTACTGTTCTTCTAAAATAATATATTATTTCATGTTGTTTATGGATTATATTATTTATTTCATCTATTACATTATATATAGTTATATATTATATTATATGTTTCTAATTATTACTCTTAATTTTCAGAATTTTCATGAAATTTTTATGCTGATGAAGAGAGACATGGGTATAGTTTTTGATCATTATATGCACAGTTTGAAGGGTTTGAAGGACAATGTTCCTAAGGTTCACCAAGTGCACTATCTGATTCTCAAGAAGAAGATAGGTTTTGGAGTAATGAAGAAGTTCGAAGATTATAGATGCCGCTTGTGAGAGAATGAATCAAATGATGAAGATGAGTGATGATATGCCGAATTTTGAGTGCTTTCGTCCTCAAAAGTTAACACTCTGTTCGTGCAAAATTCAATATTTTTGATGATGATCAGACAGTAAATATTGGTTTGTCTGGTGAGGTAGATGAATCCATACGGGAAGCCATCAAATCTGTTGAAAAGTGTGATCGTCCAAACGGATTTTATGATCCTTTGACACTTTCTACTTGTGTCATTCTTTGAAAGGACTGATTTTGTTTCAAGTTTTATGACCCAAAACAAAAGATTTTTTGTGAATAGTGATTTGAGAGAGAAACAAATTATTGATTTTTGTATGTTTGATGTTGATGATTTCTATGATGGGTAAGTTTAATTACTATTTCTCTAATTATATTTTTGTTTTTTAAATTGAAATACTAATGTATTATTTTTATTTTTATTTTTATTCAGGGAAATGGTGATGTTCATGCTTAAAGATGCTGATGAATTCCCATGTTATGTATTCAAGAAAGATTTAATTTCTATGAACATGAAGAGATGGGTGTTTTGTAATATCATCGATGCTTGATCATTATCTTAAACAAAGAACAGAAGGATGGGAAACGGGTATTCTTAAATCTGTCGCATTGTGTAAGTAAATAATTGTTTTATCAACTGTTTTCATTTTGAGTAATAATTCTCATTTGTTTAAGTAATAGTTGGTATTGCTATAAGTAATAGTACTACACTTATGAAGTAATAGTGTTATTTTTTTTTTTAACTAATAATAGTTTTAGGAACTGTTTTAATTTTGAGTAATTCTTCTCATTTGTTTAAGTAATAGTTGGTATTCCTATAAGTAATACTACTACACTTGTGAAGTAATAGTGTTATTTTTTTTTAACTAATAATAGTTTTAGGAACTGTTTTCATTTTGAGTAATACTTCTCATTTGTTTAAGTAATAGTTGGTATTGCTATAAGTAATAGTACTACACTTGTGAAGTAATAGTGTTATTTTTTTTATTTAACTAATAATAGTTTTAAAACGACGTTTTCATTTTGAGTAATACTTCTCATATGTTTAAGTAATAGTTGGTATTGCTATAAGTAATAGTACTACCCTTGTAAAGTAATATTGTTTTTTTTTGTTTAACTAATAATAGTTTATATATTATTTTTTTGAAAGGCCTACTTGGACCTTATTATGACTGGCGTGGGAATTGATGTTTCTAAAATGGAGTCGAATGTAAGAGATTCTTTCAAGCAATCTCTTAAAATTGTTAATGTGGATGCGAAGATGGCTGAAATGGTTAGTACCTTTGTTAATATAGTTATACTTTTCATTTTTTCAGTTTTTTTTATTTACTTTATAATAAAACTTCCAATGTTTTCTTATTTGTATTGTAGATATTTGTTCCGATTAACATCCGAGAGCACTACTATTGTATTGTTTTGAATTTCAATTTGGGCAAGGTTCAAGTCATTGATAATCGAGATTATGATGACAGAATTTTGTTTGAGGTTTTAAATTCAAAATATATCAAAATATTGCAAAAACAGTGGTATGTACTTTTAAATTATGTAGTGGTTGTTTTTTATTTTTTTGTATATTATCTGTTTAATAGTGTTTTTATTATGATTAGCACAAGTTGTTGGTAAAATTTGTTCGTGATATTAATCATCCCAAGGCCGGGCAAGTGGCGAAGTATACCATTGAATTTTTGAAGTTAAACGGGCGTAACAACTCGGATGGAAATGACTGGTATATTTCGATGTACAATATGGAATTTTTGATGGAGAAAATGTATCGAGTGATGATGATATTAGCAAGGTATTACTTCGTTACTTTTTAATTAGTACAACATGTTTATTAGAGCATTACTGTTCAGTTTTTTAAATTTTTTATACTTTCTGTTTTTGTTTTGAAGGGTAATGTGAGAAGACTTCTCAGGGCGAAGTACTTAATGAAAGTTGTTCTTCATCCAATCAATAATGTCAAAGAAATTTTGTTGGGTAATGTTGTTGAATTTTGTAAAAACAAAGCCCAATTGAAGTTTAAAGCTGGAAGAAAAGAAGAAAAATCTTTGGAGATTTGAAGAAGAAAGAAAAGTTGAAGAAATAGATGTGTTTGTTGAAACAATTTTTTATGTTTATGTTTTCATGGGGATATGTATATTTTTTGAAGAAATAGTTGTGTTGTTTAAACAATGTTATATGTTTAAGTCTTGTGGGAATATGGGCACATTTGAAACAATGGTAGGTTTTTTTTTTATTTTGGTTCAAACAATGTTATGTACTTTTCAATTTTCACTAGTAATTAATGTAAATATTGGTAGTAATCACTGAAAATATTTTTGTTACGAAGTATAAGTTTTTTTATTGTTTTTGGTGCATAACAGGTAAAGGTAATATTAGCTTGCATGTGTAATAGTTGATAACAACTAATGTAATAGTTGAAGTTAGCTAATGTAATACTTAATATATGAAAAAGTAAAATCAACTGCATGTGTAATAGTTGAAATTAGCTAATGTAATACTTACTAATTGATAGTGTAATACTTAATACATGAAAAGGTAATAGTTGATAATGTAATACTTAATATATGAAAATATAAAATCAACTTCATGTGTAATAGTTGAAATTAGCTAATGTAATACTTAGTAATGGATAATATAATACTTACTAATCGATAGTGTAATACTTAATATATGAAAATGTAAAATCAAGCGCATGTGTAATAGTTGAAATTAGCTAATGTAATTCTTAATATATGAAAATGTAAAATCAAGCTTGCATGTGTAATAGTTGAAATTAGCTAATGTAATACTTAGTAATGGATAATATAATACTTACTAATTGATAGTGTAATACTTAATATATGAAAATGTAAAATCAATTGCATGTGTAATAGTTGAAGTTAGCTAATGTAATACTTAATATATGAAAATGTAAAATCAACTGCATGTGTAATAGTTGAAATTAGCTAATGTAATACTTACTTATTGATAATGTAATACTTAATACATGAAAAGGTAATAGTTGATGAAAACTATTGTAATAGTTGAAGCTAGCTAATGTAATACTTACTAATTGATAATGTAATACTTAATTCTAATACTTAATACGAAAAAGTAACATTTGTAATATTAATTCTAAAACAATCTAACATTTGGTGTTTTTGAATCAAATTCCCTTAGTGATCACTTACATTAACATGGGCTTCGTACTCTTTTTTCCTCCTTTTTCGATAGCACCTTTTATCCTTTTCTTCCTTCCTTTAGTAGTGAGCAGTGGATCTAGTGTTACATTTGATGTAGATGAAACATGTGAACTGAAGTTTCTTCTTGTTCTTCTCTATTGGTCAATGAAGAAAGAGCAACGCATAGATCTTCGTAAGTGTCATCAACTTTTTTTCTTCTTTGCGTCATTTGTCTTGGCACTTCAAAAATAGATTATAGAACTTTCTTGACATTTCATGCCGCCATTGAATCAAGCTGCTATTCTGTCAAAATTTTCCAAGGTGTGGAATTTATCCCAAACCGATGATTTTGCTAATTTTGTCCATCTTTTCGGTATATACTTTTCTCGGTATCTTTATACGATCATTATGATAGAGGACTTTCAATATATGCCTACACAAAATACCACATTCTTCAAATTTTCTACAATTGCAACTCACAAAGTCGGTTTTTGGATCCATCATGACATATCTTGTATGTCCGTAACCATCAAGTCCACAAATCTCATAAGTTTGCGGCGGTTCATCAACATCCATAAGAGTACATTTCCTTGTAAGTGCTAGCATGAATTCTTTTTCAAATCGGTGAAAGACAGATAAAGTGTATACCTCAAGCGTGCTTAAGCAATCCCGTTAATAGAAGTGTAGACTTTGGAATTGATCTTGAGATTTGAATTCATCTTGTTCTTGTCTTCCTCCAATTTTCCAATATACTTTTAAAAATTGAATGAAATTCTACAAGGCTAGTTGTTTTTCACATTGCTCCCCATTGCACTATTTGTAACCTCACTGCGTTGTGATGAAAGTATACCGGTGAAAAGTAATCTTTGTTGGTAGTGCACCATTTATCCTTCAAAGCATACAATCTTTTAAACCACGTTTCGTTTTGTAGTGATACTTACTAATCATTTCATTCCAACATTCTTCAAATTCGGCTTCATCATTACAACCCGACATACATTTTCGAACTCGTCCTTGAAGACATCATCGCTCTTCAAACGTCCAAAATTTTTATGGCATTTTGATACAAATGCCATTGGCACAATCTGTGTTTTGTATTAGGGAATGCTGTAAAGGTAATAAAGAGTATTTATTAATGTAGCATTTTTGTAGAATGTGTAATAGAACTGTTAAACAAAAAGTAATAGTTAATGTACCTAATTATAATAGTATCATACGGTTAATGTAATACTTAAATATAATGAATATAAAAATGCTTACCTATAGCATTTGTAATTGCTTGATCTGATCGGTGAATATTGTCACCGGCACTTGCTTCCCATTGCTTTCTTGAATATTTCAAACAACCATTCAAATGATTTTGTTTCTTCATTTGCCAAAAATGCAACCCCAAACATAATGTTTTTGCAATGATTGTTTAACTTGACTATTGGAGCACAAATCAAACCATATTTGTTTGTACTATATGTTGTGTCAAAGACAACCACATCACCATAAATATCATAATCCTCTTTCATCATTGAATCTCTCCAAAACACACTACTTAATCTACCTTCATCATCCAACATTACTCTAAAGAAAAATCGGTTTCTTGGATTGTTGTTTATACTGACATCTCAAGCAAGTGTACGTGCATCTCCACTCCCTCTTTCTTTTAGTTTCAATCTATTGACATAATTCAAATGGTCCTTTTAGTGTGACCAAGAATGTCATCTCCACCACTTCATATGACATATAACGGTAGGAGTCCATTGCTCTTATACCGGAAGAAACCATATCTTCTATTACTTTACCTTTATCCTCGGTAATACTTCTCTCACATCTATAATACTTTGACCACTTTTTCCTTGTCAAGCGATGATTATGCTCCAAAATATGTCTATCGACCACATAATGTCCTTCATCTTCTAAAAGCTTTACTTTTAATAAAGCTTTACATTGTGTGCGTGTTATATGAGTCTTTCGCTTTTTAATTTCATTATCATCAAGCCCTGCTACTCGAGATCCAAGCACTAGAACAAAGGAAATATTTGTGTAGTACAACTCCATCTCCTCGACATCTTGCGGTTGACTTTCTTACACCAAAACCTATTTCCTTAGCATGTTGACAATACAAGTCATACATTTCATCAATTGTCTTTCTTTGTAAATCCAAATAGAGATCCACTAATGTTTGATTACGTATCATTACGTTCTTCTTCAATTATTATTTCATTTTCTTTGAATGTTTCTTCAAAGCATAGTCTTGTAGTCCCCAATTTGGTTTGTAAAGCGATCCATCATCAAATAGTGTAATACTTAATACATGAAAAGGTAATAGTTGATGAAAACTATTGTAATAGTTGAAGCTAGCTAATGTAATACTTACTAATTGATATTGTAATACTTAATATATGAAAATATAAAATCAACTTCATGTGTAATAGTTGAAATTAGCTAATGTAATACTTAGTAATGGATAATATAATACTTACTAATCGATAGTGTAATACTTAATATATGAAAATGTAAAATCAAGCGCATGTGTAATAGTTGAAATTAGCTAATGTAATACTTAATATATGAAAATGTAAAATCAACTGCATGTGTAATAGTTGAAATTAGCTAATGTAATACTTAGTAATGGATAATATAATACTTACTAATTGATAGTGTAATACTTAATATATGAAAATGTAAAATCAATTGCATGTGTAATAGTTGAAGTTAGCTAATGTAATACTTAATATATGAAAATGTAAAATCAACTGCATGTGTAATAGTTGAAATTAGCTAATGTAATACTTACTTATTGTGATAAATAATGTTCTTCTAAATTATTGAAGTAATACTTGTTAAACATAATCGTAATAGATCATAAAGTTTCATGTGTGTGTGTGTAATGTTATGCAAATTCATATCAAAATTCATGTTAAATAATGTGAAATCTAGTTTCTAGTAACAATTTTACCGTCGTTAGGTTCTTTGTTGTTGTAATTCGTTCTCCATTAACCTTCGGCGAGACGAGATCCGAAAATTTTAGATCTGGATTTTGTTACGATTTTGCTAGATCGAGTTGTTGTTGTTGAATAATCGACTCAGGCGACCTTCGATCTGGATTTTTAGGTTCGGCTCCGGAATCGTATCCCTCCCGGCGACCTCTGATTTTCAGTGCGTGTTTGTGTGTGTAGATTAGCGATCACCTTTTACTATGTGTTTGTGTGTGTTTTCGTTAGGTCGAAGTATTTATAAGTCGGGTTATGGGTCCAGGATTCGGGTCATACCGACCCGTCTCATCCATGAGACGGATAGGTATGTTCTCACAGGAGACTCACTCTTTTTTTTAACTGTTTCAGATAATGAATTCAGATAGAAAATCAAACAACTTATCCAATTTAGAATTCAGTTTTCAGTTGCTGCCTCTTAATCATTCAGCCATTTTCAGAACTGAAATCAGATTTCAGCACTTATCACTTAAAAAAAAACAAAAATCCCCTAACTCTCTCTCTCTCTTCCTTCCCAAATCCCATAACCCCTTCATTTACCAGGCCAAAAAATGGAGAATTTGGGTCAAAAATATTGATTTTCTTTGACAAAATTCTATAAACGAAATCTGAAATTGATTTTGTTGTTATTTTTGCACGAATGATAGGGGTCGTGCAAAACTTGGGTCTTTGTGAAATGTTTTGAGTATTTTTTTTAATAGAATTTTGACGTGGTGGTGGCAATGGCATGGCGTCGGTGGCAACATTGGTGATGGTGATAGTGATGGTTGGATTGTGTTAACTTTAATGGGGTTGGTTGGTTATGGTGGTGGTGCTAACTTTAAAAGTTAACGGAAAACGATGAAATTGAAAACAGAAGTCTTAAAAATATTTGCAATAAACATTATTTTTAATGGAAAATATGACATAATTGAAAACAAAAGTAAATAGTAATAGCTAAAGTGAAAAATAAAAGAAGATTAGTGACATATGAAAAAATTGATAAGCAAGAAACTAATTTAGAACAAGTTAAATCCACAAAAAGTTAATGCATAGTGAACCGCCTAAAATACCCCTTAAAATTCGATCACATGCGTTGCACGTGATTATTTAAAGGGAAAAAACTAACCCTACTAGTAATAGTTAACATGGATGCAAAAATAAATTAGTTCAATGTGTTGTATGAAAAAAAATTGTTTATTGGTAAAACACGCAATAAGTGAATAATCCTTTTTTTTTTTCAATTTTTCCTAATAAAAAATGCATAAATATTTTTGCTATCTACATTATAGAGTTTTATTTTTACAAATATATAATGAAAAGTATAATAATTATTTTTTTTGTAAAAATCCTTAAGTTTGATAAAATATAATCCTTTCACCCGCTTGAAATAGGATATTTTGCCATTTTTGGCGCCTTACCCGAAATAGAACAACTTCAAAATAGAAATTTTATATTCAATGTGACTCAATTTTACGATCATAACAACTTTCCATATATTATCCCTAACTCATATTCTCTCTTCTACCTCTCTTTTCATGGTCAATTAATTAAATTTGACTAAATTAAAAGAAAATCGATTTTAATGAAAATCTAAAACTTTAATAATAGGAATTAATTTGATGGATTTTGATCTAAAGCTTAAATTGTTATTGATTATAGAAAAAAAGTTCTAAACTACAAATCAAGGTCGTAATTTTTTTATTTCTTTTACATTTAGCACACTGATAATTATTTTATTCAATTAAAAATACTCTCTTTATCCCAAAAATAATATATTTTAAGCAACTGTGATTTTTTTAGTTGGTCCTAGAACAAGAACAATTGTGAAATTCTCAATTGTTCTTGAAACAAACATGAACTTTTAATTGTTCTTTGAACAATTGTACAAATTGGAACTATTGTGACAATTGCGAGCTTCTTAGTTATTATTGGAAAATTTTGAACTTTTCAGTTATTCTTGAAAAAATTGTGGAAAACAATTGTGAACTTTTCACGTTGGTTTTTGGAACAACTGTAACTTCTCTATGTTATACGAGTATATATTAGTTTGATTAATTTTAATGATACAAATAAAATGATATTTCAAATTATTATTTTGGGCTGTTGCATTTTTATAAATGTTTTAATTCAAAGTTATGAAAGTAAAACAAAAAAAGGGGGAGAGGGTGTTCCTTTTTGCTATATAGAAATAAGTCGGGGATTGGATGGGTAATTTTGAAAATATTTGTTTTTAGAGGTATTTTCGCTTAGAATGAAGGATTAAATGGTAGTAATTGCCAAAAAATTAAACCGTTTAATTTTTATTAAAAAAAAGGATTATAAATTGGCATCGGGACCCACTGCATGCACTGACAATGTGAGAATGGCCCAATTGAAGCCCATCTTCGTTCATTGGGCTTCGTATAGTTAGTCGCCGTGTCAAATCACGTGGCTCTCCCTTTCACGCGTCTCTTTCCTCCTCTCTCTCCCTCTCTCTCTCTCTCTCTCTCTCTCTCTCTCTCTCTCTTCCTTCTACGATTTTTTTTTTTTTCAGATTTTCTCTCTCAAAAGCCGATTGACTTTACAAAAAAGAAAGTAAAAAATTAGGGTTTTTCATTTTACACTATCTCGACCTGCACATTATAAAATTTTGGATATTAATTAGAGGTAATTATTTTATTACGTTAAAAAATTGCTCCAATTCCATTCATATTTGAGGTTTGATTATGTAATTTCCCTAATTAAGTCGATGCTGCCATCCCAAAATCTGACGGTTGCACAGGATCTGAAAGTAAGCGGATACCTCGGCGGCTCTTCCTTCGGTCGGTCTTCTACACACATTCACACACGTAAGCTAAGTCGGGGTTGGCTCCGGCGAAACCCTCCGAGAGTAAGATTAATTAGTAGGTCAAGGAGATGGTAATAGTAAGGTAAACCCTAGATTGAGAGAGCTTAGAGATGAGAGAAAGAGTACATACCAATACCATGCAAATTTACTATTCATCCATTTTATACTCCCAAGTCCCCCATTATACTCCCAAGCCCCCCATGTGCCTTGCACATGGGGGACACGTGTCAATCATTCGAAAAGGGTCCCAACTAACTCCAAGTTAGTGGGATTTTACTATTCTCCTTGTCATATCAATCATCCATCAGGTAGGGCTAGGGTTAGGCATTCAGGCGTCAATCGAAACATAGCCGGGAAATGCCCAACTATACATGTCGCTTGGGCGACAATCAAGGGGAAAAGGCGACATTCCCCGTGTCGCCCCAAACCAACTGCCCTGAAGAAGGCGGGCTTCCCCCCCCCCCATGTCTAATCATAACGTCGTGTCGACCTCATATCATGTTTCTCGCTTAACCTTCTCTCTTGACCAGTCAAGCTCCCACGCAACATCTTGCCATTGTCGCCTGACCGCCCTGAGTCGCCTCGACCTCTAATGCCGCGTCGGGGTCACGGCCCCACTTGCATGACTTGGGCCAGGTGGGTCCGGCTCATGACCAGCTATTGGGCCTAACCATAGTGATTGGGCCTAATCCATTTTCCATAATCGCATCATAAGTTAGTTTCCCCCACCTTTGATCTGTAAGCGTTGTTGTCTGAACAAAGCATATCATATGTTAATGCAGTTGTGCTAAATTCCTAATTTCATTGTTAACAGCTAAATTCTGATGTTGATGTTTGTTTTCTTAACGTTGTTTGAATGTGTTTTGTAGTAAGTTTTTTTCTTTGATTTTTGAGTTTATTCTCTTTGGTTGTTAAATATATTATCTCACATCGAGAATTGACAAACATTGTCTGTAACATATAAAAATCCTGGACCACTCCCTTAACACTATTTGATTTTAAGGTGGAACTTCAGACTTTAAGATGATATTAGAGTAGACCTGTTACACGAGCAAGGCCCAACATCTACGATCTCGATCCGCGCTGCCCGATAAATAAGCCACTCTCTTTAACACCGATTAGTTTTAAGGTGCATGGGTCCCGCCATACAAATGGTATGGGATGGGATGATATAGTATATTCTAAGCCCGTATAAAAGCGGGACTATTCGGGACATCCCATTTGGGACGCGGAACAAAGTGGGATGGGACGGGACGTTTCACATTTTTTAAATTTTTTTTCTATTTTTTTATTACCAGTGCAGCCCAAAACCAAGAGTCCAAGACTGTTTAGACCAAAGTCAAAAAAAAAAAAAAAAAAAAGGAAGAAAAGGAAAAAACGTGACTGCACTGACTCAGCGACCACTCTTTCAACAAACCTAAATCCCTAAATTTCCTTCCCGTTTAGGCGTTCTCTACTTCTCTTTCATAGCAGCGGCCAATCTTCTTTTTCTCCCAGCACAGCAGCGAGCCAGCAGTCTCCGACTCCGACCATCCTTCATTCCTCCGACTAAAGTCATGAACTTTTTTGTTTTTAATTTTGGCCGTGTAAGTTTGTCATCTATCTATGAAGCAAATTACTGAGAATAATTTGCTGTATTGGTTGATACGCAACTGATTATTTTCAGATCAAATCCGTGTCTTCTCCCAGCACAACAGCGAGCCAGCGACCGCTCCTTTTTCTCTTCTCTTCCCTGCCGTCAGAGACTCCGTTACACTCAGGTACGATTTCTACCCTACTCACTCATTTGTAGTTTCTAGACTTCTCGCAGCTGATTATTTTCAGATCAAATCTGTGTCTTCTCGTATTATCTCAACTACTGAATGTAAGAAGTTAGATTTTGTTATAAACTTTGATCATTAATAGTTTCCAGACTTTTCGTATTGTTATCATGTTATGTAAGGAGTTGAATTTTGTTATAAACTTTTATCATGATCGTATATTGTGATCGCGTCTTCTTGTCCCGAGGCCCGAAGTGGGTTTTAGAAGGGACAGGAAATTTCTGGCCCGCAAAAAATTCGGGACGTCCCGTCCCCGTGTAGAAGCGGGATATCATAGTTTTGTTCCGTCCCGTTATCCCGAATTGACAGCTCTCTACATGACGATTGGTTATCTATGTTTTTCTTAGTGAACTTTAGTGAATTATGCATGTCTCTCTTTATTTATCTTGTACTCCCCTATGTCCCGTAATAAGTTTTTGATTGGTTATCTATGTTTTTCTTTGTAAACTTAAGTGAATTATGCATGTCTCTATTTATTTATCTTGTACTCCCCTATGTCCCGTAATAAGTTTTTTAGCTTGACTTTACACGGTTATTAAGAAAAAATAAATGTCGTGAGTATGAAACTTAAATTAGGAGAGAGAAAGTTGATAGGGAATAGTAAGTGGGTTGTTATTGTAAGAATAAAACAAACTAAGAACTTTACTCTGGGATAGAGCAAAAAAGAAAGTAAGAAACTTACTCGGGGACGTAGGGAGTAGGAGATTAGGGGTATATTATATTCTATTCGAGAAAGAAATGAATGAGTCAAATTAATCAATTTCGATATACATTTTAGGACGAAAAAGCTAGAAAACAGCTTTCCCCTATGTATATATACATATAGTATCTGTAGCCTACATAATTTTACCATGAGAAAATAGCAGCAAGGTGGTCCGGATTTGATGGAGATGGCAAGGCACACGGGCTAATATATTGAATCTTCCTACTTAGAACAGACCACAACTGTGAACTTGGTGGAGGGTTTGTACCCGGATACTCGGCTAGAAGCTCCGGCGTGACAGTAAGAAACCATTTCAATTTTCATATGGAGATAGAGATGGTGAGATATGGCTTGGTATTGGCACAGAATTAGTCAACTTGCTTTCTCATGGAGTGAAAACTAGATGTAGTGTCGAAATGGTAGATGTCACTCTAAGTTCATTGTGCACATGTCACCATGACAGTGGCCCCGCACTCTGCAAGGAGAGACCGTGGGCAGTGGGAACGTTCATTGTGGGATCGTGTAGTTTGTCTCTATAGCATCTTTATCCATTCCCGTGGTTGCAACACAAATTTAAATTGATCTCATGGGCGACTTCCTAAATGTTCGCAAGAATGGTTGAACCTTTTAGCAATACGAGGGAAACTGCATGAAGATGTAATGTCACTAGTTAGCTGTATGTGGGAAACCCTTATGGAGGTAAGAAGTCACATAATAGCATTATGCGGGAAACTGCATAGCGATACAAGCTGATGTGTTCATTCCTACACTGGACCTTCGACCTTACATTGGCTTGATCTTGCAGGAGAAGCTGAAAAATACAAAGGCGGAGCAGCTTATGGCCCTGATTCGAGATATGACTAATTCCAACTCTACTGGACCTAAAATCAGTGATGAATTGCTTAAGCTAAATAATATGAGCTCTGTACAAGTAAAGGAAGAAAAGGTTGATGCCTAACTCTTTAGTCAGTTCTAACGTCCGCGCTCAAGATGGAAGGTTGCAGCCATAGAGATCTGTTAAGAAAAAACATGGTAAGACACTTTCATCATCTGATACAGAGTTTGAATTGAATTTTAAGGTTTTTCACTTTACATCGTACTGATAAAATTTTGTAATCATTGAATGTCACCCTTCCTTAAATGAGGCCTATTTTATACTCCCTCCGTCCTGCCCGATGCTTCACCATTTTGATGAGGACACACAAATTAAGAAAAGTGATGAGTGGGAGAATGGGTTGTGAGAGGGAAGAAGTGAGTGGATATGACAAGTGGGACTCACAATTTAAATATGTGAGGGGGAAAAGTTAGTGGATATGACAAGTGGGCCCCACACTTTAAGTATGTGAGAGGAAAAAGTGAGAGGGGTTGACAAATGGGGTCCACATTTATTACCATTTTACGAAAGGTGAAGCTTCTACCGGGATACCCTTTTGGGTAAAAGGTAAAGTTTCGGATGGAACGGAGGGAGTACTTGATTTATTTCCCTTTGTTTCTGTTTGAATATAACAAAGAACATGTGTGCATGATCAGTTTATGGGCCAAACTCTGGCTCCTGAAGTCTTTAACTGAATGCCTATATTTGAAAGTTGACTTTAATAAAAGTATGTGTTATTAATCCTACTTTTCAACTTTGTATTGTTCAACTTTTAACAACTTCAAAGAAAGAGAAAAAATAAATAAAATGTCATCAGGCAGGAGGTAGAAAACATTTTGAAAAAATAGATCTGTTAATAGTAATAAAAATTGTGAGAAAATGTAACTAGAAAAGTTTTCGAGATCCAGGGGCGGATCCAGGATTTTGAAATCGCGTGGGCTTGGTAGTTAAAAAATATTGTAAACAATAATAACAGTGAAAAATATCTTCATATATAAAAAAAAGTTGCATATAGTCGGTGACTTAGGTAAAAAAATTTTTTTTTTCAAAAACCGTCAATTACATACTAGATCCGCCCCTGTCGAGATCTATCTACACATAACTTAATTGAAAAAGCTTAAATTTTCCTTTTACCTATTCGGAATTTATTAAATTTTGGAGTATATGCCTAAACATATAGCTGGCAATAAATATTTTATTATCTTTTCTTTTAGATAGAATATATGTCTCTTCAATCTTCCATTACCCCACTAAAAGTCAGTGCCAAAACAAAGACCAAATAAAAATTTCCATTTGGGTGTTCTTTGA
The DNA here is from genome assembly GCA_022495995.1 of Adenophora triphylla var. japonica. Classification (NCBI taxonomy): domain Eukaryota; kingdom Viridiplantae; phylum Streptophyta; class Magnoliopsida; order Asterales; family Campanulaceae; genus Adenophora; species Adenophora triphylla. The sequence goes on from JAFEMH010003071.1 coordinate 99,725, forward strand.
ACCTAGCTAATAGCTCAACTAATGCATTTATTGGATTTTAGTTCTTGTAAACCCTTTCTAGACAGCCAACTCTCTTATAATAACACCCTTTCACACACATAATTAGCAAATTGCTATAACAGTAGCCTCCTTATCCAAAAATTTTTCTCTGAGACTCCAACTTACGACCAAATATATGTCACCTGGTCATATCCGTCCCAAAAAAATAATCTCATTTATTATGCTTAAATAAAAGTAGCAGCCTCGATCCCTTTATCCAATTATATTTTGAGGCATTTACAAAAAACTACTTTAGAAAGATGGAAATTACAAAAAAAAAAAAAAAAAAAAAACACATAAGTTCGAAATTACAAAAAAAAAATGGTTTTTTTTTTATCAGTTTTGGTCAAACAACTGATAATTTCAGTTATCAGTACCGAAATTATCAGTTATCAGTACTGAAATTATCAGTTGTTTGAAGCATAAATTACACTTCAAACAACTGATAATTTCAGTTATCAGTTGTAAACAAGTGATAATTTCAGTTATAACAGTTATAACTGATAACTGAAATTATCACTTGTTTGAACAATCGATAACTGAAATTATCAGTTGTTTGACCAAAACTGATAAAAAAAAATCAAAAAAAAAAGTTTTTTGTAAAAAAAGAAAAAAAAAGTAGTTTTTTGTAATTTCTCATCTTACATGTTTTTTTTTTTTTTGTAATGCCATCTTTTTTAGTGAGTTTTTTGTAATAAACCCTTATATTTTTCGCTCCTGGATGAGACTTGAACTTGAGACCAGATGAAATGGTTACCTAGTCAAACCTTAGCTTTGTCGTAGTCAATAACGTAAAACCTGATCTTGTTAGCATTAATTTCAGTGTTTGATATTATTTTCTATAATTTGCATAAAAGTTTGTGACATGATGTCGGAACAGACTACTTCTTTAAGGAAATTATTCTTATCCTGAGTCATGTCTGACGAAATAAACGATGGGTTTTGTGACTTTTATTTAAGGAATTTAATGGTATTTAAATTTTTCTGCAAACCTTATTTGAAATCAAAGACAGAAGGGCAGTTAAAGAAAGAAAAAAAGGTAGTTGGGTTTTGGTTGGTTTTTTCACAAGAAAATAGTTTTAGTCACAAGAAAGAAACCTTTTTGATCACAAGATTCAGCAATCTTACTGCTTCACTCACTGTTAAGCTTCTACAAAGCCTTGGTTTCTGTGTGTGTAAAAGAACGAAAAAGAGAGAGACTTTCTTCTTGTTTTTTTTCATTTATGCCCTTGAAATGGATGGTAGTAATGTTGGAAATGCAGGGGATAAATTTGAGGCCGTGAAAGTTATCAAGGACAAAAATGGAATTGATCGAGTGGGGCTTCATAGCCCCCGGGGATTCTCCGCGCAGGTTAGCTTGCACGGAGGTCAGGTACTTTCGTGGAAGACAGAGCGGGGAGAAGAATTGTTGTTTCGAAGTACTAAGGTGAGAATTTTTAAATAATTCCTCTTTTACCCTTTCGACAATATTTGTAAAGTCTCGAATGATTCATACATATAATATCTCCTTATTGTTATGTTCATGTAAGGCAATCTACAAGCCACCAGCTGCAGTTAGAGGAGGGATTCCCATTTGTTTCCCACAGGTATTTGTGTGTGTGTGTTCGTGTTCATATGAATGCTCCTCCCAATTGTTTTTTCACTCAGTTTCCCTCAACACAGTATTGGATGGTAGTCGGGACAGACATGTGGCAGCCATTCAATGCATATGGATAGACGTGTCCAAAATCTAACCGGAACCGGCTAACCAGCGGTTTTTAACCGGTCAACTAACCGGTAAAACCCGTTAACCGGTTTAACCGAAACCGGCGGTTAACCGGTTCGGTTAAGGTTACAGATTTTTCAAACCGGCTAACCGGCGGTTATAACCGTCGGTTATTTAACCGGTTATAACCGTTTGAAATTTCAGTCAGTTTTTTAACGTTTTCAGTTAGTTTTTAGGAATTTCAGTTAGTTTTTTAGAATTTCAGTCAGTTTTTTAACGTTTTCAGTTAGTTTTTCAGAATTTCAGTTAGTTTTTTGAAATTCCAGTCAGTTTTTTAACGTTTCCAGTTAGTTTTTCAGAATTCCAGTTAGTTTTTTAACGTTTCTAGTTAACAGAAACTGTTAAAAATTCCGTTAAAAAGATTAATCTGAAAAAAAAAGCTTCAGTTAACCGTTTTAACCGGATAAACCGTGTTAACCGGTTACAACCGTTAACCGGATAACCGTAGCTATTAGTACACGGTTAACGGTTAGGTTACGGTTAAATTTTAACAGTTTTTTTAACTAGCGGTTATAACCGTTAACCGGCAGTTATAACCATTTGGACACGTCTATATGGAACCATCAAGATTTTTTTTTTTGATTTTTCGATGTCTATGTATGTGAAGTTTGGAAAACGTGGGTCGTTGGAGCAACACGGATTTGCAAGGAACAAGATTTGGGAAATTGATAGTAACCCTCCCCCTATGCAAGCCAACAAAGACTGTAATGGCAAAGCGTTTATTGATTTGCTGCTTAAGCCATCTGATGAAGATTTAAAGGTTTGGCCTCATAGGTATGAATATAAACCAATTAAAGGGTCCGTTATTTAGCATATTCAGAATTCTATTCTGTTTTCTTATGAAAAAACTTTGCGTTTTTTCGTGTATCATTTTCGTAAGTGGAAAATACTTTTTATTTCAGTTATGAGTTCCGGTTGAGAGCGTCGTTGGCAGCAGATGGATGTCTTTCATTGATATCGCGCATTAGAAATGTGAATTGCAAGCCATTTAGCTTCTCATTTGCCTACCACACCTATTTCTCGGTTTCAGATATCAGGTACTTTTTTAAATTTCAGCCAAGTTCTTTACGATGTCACTATATCAGTATGTATACACACACACATAGAGGGGCGGATGCACTTCATCGCCAGAAAGTTCAAATGACGCACCTGACATTTTGAAAAAAAATTACCAAGTATTTATATAAAAAATATAGGGTGCAAACTGTAATTTTCGAAAGAAGAGGGATGCAAAGTGTAAATATGTGAAAGTCAGATAAAAGTTTTATCTAACTTTCACATATTTACACTTTGCATTCCTCTACTTTCAAAAATTTCAGGTTGCACCCTATTTTTTTTTTACACACCCTCACTCTAAATCCTAGATACGCCACTGCACACACACATAGATTTGAAAATAAAATTGAAATGTCTATGACAGTGAAGTGAGGGTAGAAGGTTTGGAAACGCTTGACTATCTGGACAACCTATGCGACAGAGAACGTTTTACAGAGCAAGCAGATGCTCTTACGTTCGAGCATGAGGTACATAAAAATTAAAAAAAAGTTGTTCGAATATGACGGAAGTACTCAACTGATTCCTTATGCTTGAAATATGAAGGTGGATCGAGTTTATGTTGGGTCGTTAGATACAGTTGCGGTGTTTGATCACGAGAAAAAACGAACATTTTTGATAAGGAAAGAAGGTCTTCCTGATGTGGGTAAGCTAATTCATTTGCGAAAAAAATTTCACCCTCTCTCTCTCTCCGTCCTATATAAATAAATGTCGCAGTTGACTTGTCAATTTTTTTTATAATTAATTTTGTTGTAATAACTGATCAGTGGTATGGAACCCATGGGAGAAGAAAGCCAAGTTGATAGCAGATATGGGAGATGAAGAATATAGACAAATGTTATGTGTGGATGGTGCAGCTATTGAGAAGCCCATTACTTTAAAGCCCGGTGAGGAGTGGACCGGCCGGTTGGACCTATCCGTCGGCCCGTCTTTCTAACAAAAACCGGGTGGCTTTGTGATTTATTCTTCATTTTATTTTATACCACCGCTTCCGAAATAAATGTCCAAAAGAGAAAATTTGAATTTTTTTAGACAATTTTTTGGGACGGAGGGAGTAATTAATTAACAAAAGCTTACATATATCAAGTGGAATATGGTTTTTATTTTTGTGTATTTGGTTTTGAGTGATGACTAATTTTTGTAAAGTCACCACAATTTGATATCAATATATGTATTTGCTACTTATTTAATGTAATGTAATGTAAAGCACTGAAAATTGAGGTCTTATATCAGCAATGAGAATAATTTTTCTTTTTTATTTTAAAAATATGTTTAAAACTAAGCATATCGTTCGATTTAATACTACTCCCTTCGATTTAATACTACTCCCTCTGTCCCATCGAAAAAGCACAAAGTTGTTAATGCACGGGAATCAAAAAAAGCACAAATTTGGCATTGCACGGGAATCAAGGATAGTGTATACTCCCTCCGTTCGGGCCGAAAGAGCACAAATTTCCTTTTTGGGCGTCCCATTTGAAATGGCACAACTCAAAAATGAAAAGTTTTTTATTACTTCTTTATTCTTTATTTGTGAGACTCACTTGTCATACTCTCACAATAAATATCCACTAAATATTCCCTACCTCACTTTCTCTTTCCTACATCACCTTTCACTCACAACATTTATTCCACTATACACTTTTTCTCTTTCCTATATCACTTTTCTTAAGGTTGGAGTAATTGTTGTGAGTATGAAAATTGAGGCAGAAGAGAGAAAATGAGGTAGAGAATAATAAGTAAATAATTATTATGAGCATGACAAGTGAATCGAATGAATAAAGAAATGTTAAAATATATTCATTTTGGACATACATTTAAATGTTTTAAATGTACGTCCAAAATGAAAATTTGTTTTTTTTTTCTGGGTGGGACGGAGGGAGTATATGTTTATATTGGGTTGGATAATGTAATAAATTTTCTAAAATCTTAATCCATCAATTAAGCAGTTAAATGTATAAAAATATTAATTAAATAAAATCAATTGATGACTGGGTTATCAGTTATCACAATAAAATTTTGGATAAATACAATTAAAAGGAAAAAAGATGAAAGCCCTCTTTATCAGAGCCTGGTTTCGATCCAGGGACCTGTGGGTTATGGGCCCACCACGCTTCCGCTGCGCCACTCTGATTTGTTGGTAATATTTCGCTCAAAATATATTTAACATAAATAGTTAATCAGAATTCCTAAACCAATTCGGCAATTAAAATATATACTCCCTCCGTCTCACAACAAGTTACACACTTTGCCATTTTTGGCGTCCCATTGATAAGTCACACTTTCTAAAATGGAAACTTTTTATTCATGGGACTCACTTGTCATACTCACAACACTTTTAAAATTTACTATTCTCTCCACTCATTGTCTCTCCTACTCAACTATCTACGCTCACAACACATCAACCTTTTCACTTTTCCCTTAATTCCCGTGCGAAACAGTAAGTGTGTAACTTGTTATGGGACGGAGAGAGTATACTATATATTTTTTTTTAAAAAAAAACTATTGCTCAGTCTGAGAAATTTAAATGAAATTTCAGCTGTTTCATTATGTATAGATGTTCATAGGATTAATAAATTTACTGCTCGATCTTTCGCCCCATAATAAATAATAAATGTAAAAAATTTCTTTTTTTGTCCATCCATAGATAAATATCATGTTTTAAATTGGGATTCAATTTTAGTGCAATTTTATTATTATACAATCAATACACAGACAATTAAACATATTAAATATTGATAAGTCACATACAATATTTATTACGCAACAGACCGACAGGGCAACCCTCAATATGCCTTTACATACAAGCTTAGCACGTGTTTTAAAATGATGAAATCAAAACATCTCCTTTATATAAATGCCCCCCCCCCCCACCCACCCAAATGTTTTTATTTGGATAAGAGAAAAGCTCCAAAAGCAACCCACATTACCCTTTTTTTTAAGCGAAATGTACGAGATAATTTTGTATCGAGTGAAATCTACATTTTATTAAATCGATCTCATTTGTATGAGAAGAGAAAAGAATATGACGTTGAAAAGTTTGAATTGTTCGCTGCTGCTAAGAAGCGGGCTTTACATAACCAATCCCATGTCTAGAAATGTAATCACAAAAGTAGTTGACATAAAACCAAAATGGGTGGTTTAAGACAATTTCCTACTCGTAATAATTTTGTTGCTTCATTAAATAGGGTCTACAACTACACTTATGCCTATACTCCCTCCGTCCCGGAACAATCTTCACACTTTTTTTTTTTTGGCGTCCCAAAATTTACTTCACACATTTAAAATTTACCTAAAAATGAAAAAGAATCTTTACTATTTCCTCCACTCATTCTCTCTCCTACATTATTTTAATACTCACAACACCATTATAATTTACTATTCTCTCCACTCATTCTCTCTCCTATTTTATTTTCACACTCACAACACTTTCAATATAATACTCCCTCCTTGAGATAACTCAAAAGAAAATGTTTGTGAATTAAGTTCACGTGAGAAGGAGGGAGTATATATTATGGAGTGCTTTTTTCTTTGAGCAACCCAAGAGTCAAAAAAAAAAAAAAATTACATAATTTATTTATAAAAATTGTTGGAAAAATTTAATTGAATGTAGAGTTACTGAATAGTGGGTCCCACAAATATAACATTCAATTTTTTTATTTTTTTTTGTATCTCAAATTTTCAGCTTCTTCGAATTAAATTCTGGACCACCAGCCGACCTGGTCAACTTGGCATATTATGCGATTTTGTGAGCAATATTTGTAACTCTTATTTGGAAATAAATGGAGGATGGCTCATCCTAGATCATAGTTATAAATCCCATCCCGTATCGGTTCGTCCTGGCCGGTACGTCCCGTCCCAGTGAAAAAACGGTGCGAAACATGTTGTATACCGTCCCAATCTAAAAATCGCTCTGTACCGGACCGAACCGCCCGAACCAGACCGAACCGGCCGAGATGGATATCCCGGCTAGGACGCAATTTTTTTTTAGAATGAAAAAAAAATCAATTTTTTTTTAATGTCATTTTAACAATTGTACCAGAATTCCATGAAAAGAATAAAAAAAAATCAATATTTTTTCTCCAGAAATCCATGAAAATTGAAATTAATGAAAAAAATCAAATTTTTTTTCATTTCTTTCTTAAAATTACTATTACTTAGTGTAAAAACATGATAATAGCTAACATTCTTATAGTTTAATCATTAATGAGTTACTTGTACCAGAAAAAGTGTTATGTTTTTGTTAATATATATTAGGGATATAATTAGTGAAAAAATACAAAAAAAGTGCGGTAAACCCGGTACGATGCACCGATACATTTCGATACCGATACGTCCCGTTCCAATGGCAAAACTAATACGCTGATCGGGACGATATTTATAACTATGTCCTAGATTGAGGTGGATGAGTTGTCAATTACTACATTTGAAGAAGACCACTTGTTTAATCCAATGGTGAAGATTGGGTGATTAATTTGTACTATGTCATTGTCAATTTTTATTAAGCTGTCTCTCAATTTATGTGGTTCACTCAAATAATATGAAACCTGCTACAGCTTAAGACAATTCACATGAAGGAATGTTATAAAGGTTACAGAGAGTGGTCCCTTGAACCCGTTGCGGAACCGCTACAACTAAGTAAAGATATCAAATAAACAACTTTCCAACCATTTTTAATAACGTAGAATGCAAATTACTTACATTATGCTATAATGATGATATAGTCTTAAATGAAAAACTAAAAATAATTTTTACTTCTTCCGTTTCGGTTTAATATTTTTAGTTTAATTTGACACGAAAATTAATAAAAAGTAAATGTTGTAAGTATAAAAAGTAAAATAGGACAGAGAAAGTGGAAAAGAGTTTTTGTTGTAAGGATGACAAGTGAGTTTTATTGTATATTTTATGCAATAAAGCAACTAAAAATCTTAAAATAAAATAGATTAAAAAAAAAAAAAAACTTTAAAACGGACGAATGAAATAGTACTTCATTTCAGTTGGTTAAATAATGAGCACATGAGGTAGGATTGAGGTAGATAGAATCAAGACAATATAAACTGTTTATTTTGTGAACATAAGAATAAAGTCAATATAAACTGTTTATTTTGTGTGTCTACACAAAGTAAGACCTTAATTATCTTCTTTTTCTGTTTATCTATTTTCCTACCTTTAGTAGCTCGATCTCATTTCTCTACTAACTCTTCCCACAATCAACTTCCCAAGATCTGCATAAGGTTCGTTACTTCCATCTCTCTCTACCCATTGTCAATTTTTATTAGGCTGTCTCTCAATTTATGTGGTCACTCAAATAATATGAAACCCGCTACAGCAGCTTAAGACAATTCACATGAAGGAATGTCATAAAGGTTATAAAGAGTGGTCCCTTGACCCGTTGCGGAACCGCTAGGGATGACAACGGGGCGGATTTGGGACGGGTTCTTCATTTCCCAAACATCTGCCCCTATCTTGATCTACCATAATCCGAACCCGTCCTGCCCCATTTTATGCGTTACCCGAACCCGTCCTGTTTAACTTGCTTCAATAGTTATTTAAGTAATTTTCTATAAAAAAATTCATAATCCAAGGATCTCTCTAGTAATTTTCTATATATTCGAGGCATTTAAATAATTTCCTATAAGGCCTATAATGACATTTAAGCAATTTCCTATATATTCGGGGGGTGTCCGGGGCGGGGCGGGGTAAACCCGAACCCTCCAAAAATCCGGCGAGTTTTCAAATTTGCATCCCAAACCCGGCCTATTAGAGACGAATCTTTTCGTGTTCGGGGCGAGTTCGAATTTTTTGCCATTCCTATAAATAAGATTTAACCGTAGCGCTCCAGCGTCCAAACCCAATAAGATAACGCTATGCTATGTGAAAACTTTATTATCAAATATAAAATATTTTGAATGAAGATAAAATTACAGTTTTTAACTAAAATATTATGTAAAATATTTAGTACGTATAAAACTTAAAATAATGAATGTAAAAAATCTTTTGTTTTTTATATTGTGCAGTATAATTTTTGCATTGTGTATCACAATTTTTATATTTCGTTATCTGATTTTAATTTCGTTGCAGCGCTTCAGGCTTCAGCTAAGTCATGACTGTAGCGATTCGAAATCCCCTTTCCCCCACCTTTTCTTTTATCTCATTGTCCCAATTTTTTTTTTCTGCCTAACATAAATTTAATAAATATTTTTCTCTTAAATTTAAAAAATAACTAATTTAATATTTGCTTATAGTTTACACTTAGGTGGCGTTTGATTTTTTTTAAGCGTTAAGTGCTGAAATTTGATTTTACGTTTGAATTTGGCTGAACTAATAAGAGGTAGCGTCTGAACACTGATTTCTGAATTACTAAAACTGTTTGAATATTCATCGAAATTCACATCTGAAATTAGGGCTACAATATTTAATGGAGTAGAGAGATGAGATGAATGGTTGTTGATCTAGTGATATTTTTATAACTGAAAATTAAGAGGCATTCAAATCTGAATGGAGAAAAAAAACAAACAGTCTGAATTGTGTTATGTCTAATGCATCCACCCATTCAAATCCGAATAAGAGCTGAAAATGAAAAACAAATGAAGCCTTGGGTAAAATAATCATTTAATTTACGTAAAATTAATAGAAGAGGACAATGATATGAAATCAAACCTCAAATAGATAAAGTGACATTAATTAATTCAATACCACATGCAAATTGTAAATCATACAAATGAGATTAACCTTTTAAAAATAAAAATTTGTAAACTGTGCATTTGTAAATGAAAATATGGAGTATTTTTTTTTGGACGGAAGAATAGTATTTATTTTTGAAAAAAAATCATATTTTCATCGCTATTTTTCAAAATCTTCTCACTGAACTAACTTTTTAAAAATGCTCTTACTAAACTTTTACATTTTTAAAAATATGCTCGCTTCGTTAACAAATTCACTTAAAATTTAACGAAAATTAGCCACATGATCACACATGACTAGTTTTGTTAAATACTCCCTCCGTCCCGGTCCAAATGTCTCAAAATGGGTTTGACACGAGAATTAAGGAATAAATATATACTCCCTCCGTCCAGCTACAAATTGTACACTTTCCTCATTGGGTGTCCCATTACAAATTGCACACTTCCTAAAATGGCAAAGAATCTTTACTATTCCCTCCACTCATTCTCTCTCCTACATTATTTTAATACTCACAACACCATTATAATTTATTATTCCCTCCACTCATTCTCTCTCCTATTTTACTTTTACACTCACAACATTTATATCATTATTTTTTTCCTTAATCCCCGCACAAACAGTAACTGTATAGTTTCAAGCGGAACGAAAGGAGTATAATGTAAAAGTGTATAGTGAAATAAATGTTGTGAGTATGAAAGTGATGTAGGAAAGAGAAAGTGTGATAGAAAATAGTTAGTGAATATTTATTGTGAGTATGATAAATGGGCCCCACAAATAAAAAAGTAATAAAAAACTTTCCTTTTTTGGGTTGAGACATATTAAATGGGACGCTAAAAAAGGAAAGTTGAGACATTTGGGTCGGGACGGAGGGAGTACGACATAGGGTAAATGATTTTTTTGGGGAATTAATTTGTAATATTTCTTATAAACTAGTATGTGCTAATGACATTTTACATTAAAAAAAAAATTGTACTCCCTCCGTCCCAACCCAAATGACTCAACTTTTCTTTTTGGGCGTCCCATTTAAAATGTTCCAATCCAAAAAAGAAAAGTTTTTTTTTTACTATTCCACCAACTCATTATCTCTCCTACTTTACTTTTACACACACAACATTCTCTCTCCTAACTATTCCTCCCACTCATTCTCTATCCTATTTAATTTTTCATACTCACAACATTTAAACTTTTTCTCTTTCTTACATCACTTTCCTTAATTCTCGCGCCGAACCCATTTTGGGACATTTGGGCCGAGACGGATGGAGTACTATTCATCATACATGTCAACAATATTAACAAATTGATTGAAAACTTAACGAACATCATTCACGTTAAGTCGCGTTACTAAATTTCTTATGATTTTAAGTGAATAAATTAACGGAGTGAGAACATTTTGAAAATTGTGAAAGTTCAGTAAGAACATTTTAAAAAATAATAGTTCAGTGAGAACATTTAAAAAAAAAATTAAAGTATACTCCCTTCAATAGGCAGTAGAAGTAGCCCGGTCTCATAAAATTTGAGGCCTTAAAGCGTGGACTCTTTCTCTAGACTAGTGAAACTCCCGTGCGATGCACGGATAGCTATTAACACACGAAGACACGAATATTAAAAACATTAATTTTTATAAAAAATTAGAAAATAAATTTATAAAAAGTAGAAAAATATCAAATAGAAATAAAGAAACCATCAAATGAATATTACTTTCACACTTAATTAATTTTCACGAAAAAGATATTGAAAAATTAAAAAGAAAAATAAAGAAAGGATAATTAAAAAATTTAGATTTTAAAAAGAGTATTTTTTTTTGTGTCCAAATTAAATGAAATTAGTCTCTAATTAAAGAGGGAAAAAATTATGAATTTTGGTGTAAAAAAATTAATTTATATTAATTTATATTAAATTAAATTTTTTTATCTTGACACATGGCAACACACGGCCGGCCAAGGCCAAGGCCAAGCCGACCATTGATAATGCCAAGTACGAATCATGCATGCTTGGCTAAGCTTCATCCTCATTATATAACCGAGGCAACTGATCTTACTTTGATTTTGTTTCCATGTGGGATAAAGGCAAAGGCCAAGGCAAAGGGAAGGCCAAGGGCCGAGCCAAGGCAAGGCCAAGGCCGGCCGAGCCGAGGCAAGGCCAATGCCAAGGTAGATTTTCCACATCGAAAAAAAAGAATAAAAAATGGCCTTGGCCTTGGTATAAAATGACGCTTCAAGTTCAAAGTATGTGTAATTATATTTATATACATATATAATTATATAATTATTAATATTAAATATACATATATCTTGAAAGGAAGAAAATAAGAAAATAAAATTATAAAAAGTAGAAAAATATCAAATAGAAATAAAGAAACCATCAAATGAATATTACTTTCACACTTAATTAATTTTCACACGAAAAGATATTGAAAAATTAATAATAAAAATAAAGAAAGGATAATTAAAAAACTTAGATTTTAAAAAGAGTATTTTTTTTTGTGTCCAAATTAAATGAAATTAGTCTCTAATTAAAGAGGGAAAAAAATTATGAATTTTGGTGTAAAAAAAATTAATTTATATTAATTTATATTAAATTAAATTTTTTTATCTTGACACACTAACACACTACGGCCAAGGCCAAGGCCAAGCCGACCATTGATAATGCCAAGGACGAATCATGCATGCTTGGCTAAGCTTCATCCTCATATATAACCAAGGCAACTCATCTTACTTTGATTTTGTTTCCATGTGGGATAAAGGCAAAGGCCAAGGCAAAGGGAAGGCCAAGGGCCGAGCCAAGGCAAGGCCAAGGCCAAGGCCGACCGAGCCGAGGCAAGGCCAATGCCAAGGTAGATTTTCCACATCGAAAAAAAAGAATCAAAAATGGTCTTGGCCTTGGTATAAAATGACGCTTCAAGTTCAAAGTAGGTGTAATTATATTTATATACATATATAATTATATAATTATTAATATTAAATATACATATATCTTGAAAGGAAGAAAATAAGAAAATAAAATTATAAAAAGTAGAAAAATATCAAATAGAAATAAAGAAACAATCCAATGAATATTACTTTCACACTTAATTATTTTTCACAAAAAAGATATTGAAAAATAAAGAAAGGATAATTAAGAAATTTATATTTTAAAAAGAGTGTTTTTTGTGTCCAAATTAAATGAAATTAGTATCTAATTAAAGAGGAAAAAAATTTATGAATTTTGGTGTAAAAAAAATTAATTAATTAATTAATATTAATTAATTAATTAATTAATATTAATTTATATTAAATTAATTTTTTTATCTTGACACATGGCAACACATGGCTAGCCAAGGCCAAGACCAAGCCGACCATTGATAATGCTAAGGACGAATCATGCATGCTTGGCTAAGCTTCATCCTCATTATATAATCAAGGCAACTCATCTTACTTTGATTTTTTTTCCATGTGGGATAAAGGCCAAGGCCAAGGCCAAGGCAAAGGGAAAGGGAAGGCCAAGGACCGAGTCAAGGCAAGGCCAAAAATGAGCTAGATATATATCCAAATTACGTAATTTGTTTAAAAAATTAATGTCATATTTTGAAACGAAAGCACTAACATTACTACATTTCAAAAATGAATATTACTTTCGATTAAAAATAAATAACATAAAAATTATACTAAATTTCTTATAGAAAAAAGGATAATTAAGAAATTTATATTTTAAAAAGAGTGTTTTTTTTGTGTCCAAATTAAATGAAATTAGTCTCTAATTAAAGAGAAAAAAAAATTATGAATTTTGGTGTTAAAAAAAAATAATTTATATTAATTAATTTTCACAAAAAAGATATTGAAAAATTAAAAAGAAAAATAAAGAAATGATAATTAAGAAATTTATATTTAAGAAAGTGTGTTTTTTTGTGTCCAAATTAAATGAAATTAGTCTCTAATTAAAGAGGAAAAAAATTATGAATTTTGGTGTAAAAATTAAAAAAAAAAAAATTTATAAAATAAATGAGGTCGATAAAAGGGGAGGAAAAATAAAAAGCTTAAACTGAACCAGCCAGTGAGAGTTCGACACGTGGCTCATCCAAAAAAAAAAAAAGAAAAGGTAAGATGGGAAAACTCGCCTTTCTCTATGCGTGCACAACACGCGCCCCTCACCCTCCAATCATCTCCCGCAACGTCGCTTTAAATGTGTACTATCTACATTTATGACACTGAAGGAAATTATCAATCTTCCCTTGATAGTGACATTTCTGAACGGAAAAGGAGACTATGCTGTTTTTATATATATAGAGATTACGTGGAGCTAAAATATTGTGGTTGTCGGCTTGTACATATAGGGAACCAACTCTAATACTCCCTTCGATCTACAAATATACGCACTTTTTGGGAGGGTACGAAAATTAAAGAGAAAAATGAGAAAAGTGACGTGTTGTGAGTATAAATGGTTGGGTAGGAAAGAGAAAGTGGAGTAAGTGGGTAATGGTTGTGAGTAAAGAGAAATGAATCTCATTTCCATTTTAAAAAAGTGTAAATTATAGTGGGACGTCCAATAGAGACAATTTTGCAGATTATCATGGAACGGAGGGAGTATCTTTGATAAAATAAAAGACTATCTCGAAACCAATCTATAGTATAAATTAGAGTGGTCCTTGCTACAGTAGTGTGAATAGTTTCAAGCGGCGAATTTTTCATTTTGCCCTCATACATTTGTCCCTTTCCCATTTTGCCCTTAAAAAAAATATTTTTTTTTTAAATAAAAAAAAAAACCGTGTCCTTGAACACGGGCACGTACTAGTTGACAATAATTTAAAGAAAATCAATTGACAATGAAAAAAGTAGGCATATACTCCCTCCGTCCCGATAATTGCTTCACCATTTTTACCTGGCACGCAAATTAAGGATTTCAAAAATGTTGTGAGTATAATAGTAAATTAGGAGAGAAAATGAGTGGAGGAAATAGTAAATTTGAAAAATGTTGTGAGTGTAATAGTAAAATAGGAGAGAGAATGAGTGGGTTGAATAGTAAAGATTCTTTGCCAAAAAAAAAAAGACGAAGCTTCTAACGGGATATCATTTTGAGTAATTGGTGAAGCTTTTATTGAGACGGAGGGAGTAATCTGTAATTCTTTAGTCACGTATGAAATTGTATACTTTGAGTTGAGCACGAGAATTAAAATAACGTGTTACTGGAGTAGTTGTTGTGAATATGAAAAGTGAAGTACGAAAAATATACTCCCTCCGTCTCATAATATTTTACCCATTTTGTTATTTTGGGCGTCCCACTTTAAAGTTTCACTTTTCTAAAAAAGAAATTTTTTAATAACATTATACTCCCTCTGTCCCGCTACAAACCGCACACTTTCTATTTTGGGCGTCCCATTATAAACTGCACACTTCCTAAAATGACAAAGAATCTTTACTATTCCCTCCACTCATTCTCTCTCCTACATTATTTTAATACTCACAACACCATTATAATTTACTATTTCCTCCACTCATTCTCTCTCCTATTTTACTTTTACACTCACAACATTTATATCATTATTTTTTTCCTTAATCCCACCGTAAACAGTAACAGTGCGGTTACTAGCGGGACGGAGGGAGTATATATTCACTCCTTATTTTTCGTTCTCAACAGTAAACGAGTAACTTAATATATGGGACGAAGGGAGTATCGTAGTAGTAAGTGAATAATTGTTGTCGGTATGGAAATGAGTCTCATTAATTAATAATTAAAGAAGTATTACTCCCTCCGTTCCGTTCGAAAGGGCACAAATTTCCTTTTTGGGCGTCCCATTTGAAAGGGCACAACTCAAAAAATGAAAAGTTTTTTATTACTTCTTTATTTATGGGATCCACTTGTCATACTCTCACAATAAATATTCACTAACTTTTCCCTACCCCACTTTCTCTTTCCTACATCACCTTTCACTCATAACATTTATTTCACTTTACTCCCTCCGTCCCACCAAAACTGATACTTATTTCTTTTTTGGTCCGTCCCACCAAAACTGATACTTCCAAAATGGCAAGGGAATCTTCACTATTTACCTCACTCATTCTCTCTCCTATTTCACTTTTACACTCACAACATTCTCTCTCCTAACTATTCCTCCCACTCATTCTCTCTGCTATTTAATTCTTCATACTCACAACATTTTCTTTCACTTTTTCTCTCTCTTACTTTTCCTTAATCCGCGTGCTGAGAAATTTGGTCTCAGTTTTGGTGGGACGGAGGGAGTACACTTTTTTTTTTTCCTACCTCATTTTTTATAATTTCCGCACAAGACACAAACTTTGCCATTTCAAAACGGGACGGAGGTAGTATAATTTATTCAAAATAGAAATGCTTAACTCAGGAATAAGTGTTTCAAGTTATACTTCTGAGTCGACATAAACGAGTTGCTTCACCTATACCAACTCATGCCTCTGTTGCTTCTGGAGTTCTGAGTTTTGAAAATCAAAATAAAGGTTAAAGAGAGAGAAACAAGAAAAAGAAAAAGCTCAAAAACACACCCTTTTGACCAAAAAATGTTCTAAATTCAAACCCCTCCAGCCCTCCTCACCCCTGCGACTTCCAATTTTCAAACCACATTCTTCGCACACACACACTCTAGTACTACTTTAATCAGACAATAACCTTGAAATTTGATTCTCCCTTTCCTTCTTTGTCCTGTCAGTACGAGTGTTTTCTCCTTCTTTCTATGTATAAAGCTGGCAAATCAGTTTCACCTTCTTCTCGCATTCCAAAAGCATTGTTTGTACGAGTGAACTGTGTGTGCCTTTGTTTTAATATTCAAATTTCTCACTCAAATTATCTGTTCAGTAAAATTTCGTACATTTTCTCGCTGATTTTTGGTGGGTTTTGCTTAGATTGATAAACTAAAACTTGTTATTCAAAAGACTGTAATTTTCTTTGTGGGTTTTGCTTTGTTAGTATAGAAATGGAGGTTAGGGCGTGTTTGGTTTGATAAATAATTTCTTTGAATAGAGTGTTCAAATGGCGGGTTTTGGATTTTTTAACTTGATTTTCTTGGTGGGTTTTCTTTGTTATGGAGGTAATAGCAATCTTCTTGATGATGACAAGCACGCATTGCTTGATTTTGTGAACAATTTACCTCATTCTCGTGCACTCAACTGGGATTCAAACTCTCAGGTGTGTAATCACTGGATCGGAGTGACCTGTAATGAAGATGTATCTCGAGTAATAGCTGTCCGGTTACCCGGAGTTGGGTTTCACGGTCGCATTCCGGCCAACACCTTGAGCAGGCTGTCAGCATTGCAGATCTTGAGTCTTAGATCCAATGGTATTTCCGGCCCTTTTCCTTCAGATTTTTCTAACCTAAAGAGCTTGAGTTATTTATATCTTCAGTCCAATCATTTTTCGGGTCCTTTGCCTATTGATTTCTCCGTTTGGGAGAATCTTAGCATTGTTAATCTGTCAAATAATGAATTTAATGGGTCTATTCCTGTCTCGATTTCAAACTCAACCCAGCTTTCAGCTTTGAATCTTGCTAACAATTCATTTTCGGGCGATATTCCTGATCTGCATTTGCCTAATTTGCAATTACTGAATCTGTCAAACAATAATCTTACTGGCATTGTGCCCAAATCACTTCGAAGGTTTCCGAAATCAGTGTTTGATGGTAACAATGTTTCTTTAGAGTACACTACCGAGCCTCCGGATGTTTTAGCCACCCCTAAACCAATTCTAAAGAGCGGTGGGAGATTGAGTGAAAGGGCATTATTGGGAATTATTATTGCTGGTTGTGTAATTGGGTTCATTGCGTTTGCTTTTCTATGGATTGTTGTTTGCTGTTTGAAAAGAAAAAGTGTAGGTGGGATTTCGGGGAAGTTAGAAAAAGGGAACGTTTCACCTGAGAAAGCTATTTCGAGAAGTCAAGATGCCAATAACCGATTGGTTTTCTTTGAGAATTGTAGCTATGCTTTTGATTTGGAGGATTTGTTGAGGGCTTCTGCTGAGGTATTGGGCAAGGGCACTTTTGGTATGTCGTATAAGGCAATATTGGAAGATGGAACTTCTGTCGTGGTTAAGAGGTTGAAGGAATTGAGTGTTGGAAAGCGAGAGTTTGAGCAGCAAATGGAAATCGTGGGGACTATTAAGCACGAGAACGTGATTGAGTTAAGGGCTTATTACTATTCAAAGGATGAGAAGCTTACCGTGTGTGATTATTACAGTTCGGGGAGCGTTGCTGCAATGTTACATGGTATGTTTCTTTCTCTGTTCTTTCAATTCGCATGTATTATTCCCACTTACGCTCAAGTTGACTTTGTTTCAAGATTGATAGTTTGATTCATGACTATGAGTACAGTCTAGTTGGCATAACTTCTGTTTAGCCAATACTATATGTCTTCGAGATACTAAGATTCATAGACTTTTAGTAATGAGGCTTCATGTTTTCCATTCAAGTGTTTCGATAAGGATGAAAAAGAAAATACTGACAAGGAATAGGATAGCATATAAATACTCCGTCCCATGATAAATGTCACACGTTTTTGGTCCGTCTCAAAATAAATGTCTCGTTTCTTGGTGCAGTTTTATCATGGTACAAACAATGTAGAAACTAGTAAAACACCTTCTTTAAAAAAAACTGACAAGTCAAATGCGACATTTATTTTGGGACGTGGGAGTACTAGAATTGTATGCTCAAATTCAATTAGTATTATTATTATAGAATATAAATGGAAGGCCAAAATCTTACAAAAAACGTGTTTTTCCTTTAGCTTAGAAAAAACGTGTTTTGTTTCCCCCACTAGTGCCAGTGTTAGTGTAACAAAGTGTCAGTGTTAGTAGTGTCAGTGCATGTATATTAAGTGCCAGTGTAAAAAAGTGTCAGTGTTAGTATAACAAAGTGCCAGTGTAAAGAGTGTCAGTGTATGTATATTAAGTGCCAGTATAAAAGTATAAAGAGTGTCAGTGTAGTATAAAAAAGTGTCAGTGTGAAGAGTGCCAGTGCATGTATTATTAAATGCCAGTGTAAAAATGATTTTTCCTTAAGCTTAGAAAATTTAGCGTTTTTTATAAGACCAACTCAAATGGAAGGATTCTGAGAGGGGACTTACCAAATTTAACTAATCAAGTAACTTTTGCTAATTAGTTCACATCAAATGGTTAGCCTTAAGATCAGAAGCAAAGTAGCAATAGATAAATCAAACTATTAAAGCTAAGTAGCATAGTCCCAAATGATGTTTCATTGTACAAGCAATGTACAAACTAGTAAAGCATCTTCTTTAGAAACTTAGACAATTCAAATATTTTTTTTGGGATGGAGGGTTACCGTACTAGAACCGTATGCTCAATTCTAATTAGTATTATGGAATTTGAATTGAAGGCTTCTGCCAAAAACAATCACTTTCGAGGGGCAATATCATGTTATTACACACTATTTAACTTTCCGAGAGGGGTGTTTGACTAACGAAAAAAACAGACTTTCTGAGAGGGGGACTTACCAAATCTAAATGATCGGGTAACTTTTGTTAAGTAGTTCACATCAATTGGTTAGGCTTAAGATCGGAAGCAAACTAGAAATAGATTAATCAAAATTTTAGAGCAGTCCCAATTACTGTTTCATTGTAGGTACGCGATAGCAATCTTTGAAACAGCAGAGTATGGGTTCTTAAATTCTTCTGAGTTGGACAATCTTTGTGGAGTTGAGGAATCTTGACCGGAAGTTTGATTATGTTATTATTGCATTCACGGGATGTTTTGAACATGATGGTCAATAATCGCCATTCCTCATTCTTGAAAATAACCAAATGTATGTTACAGCTTAAAATTACAATGTTTCAGGTAAGAGGGGAGAAGACAGAGTTCCTTTAAGTTGGGAAACCCGACTTAAAATAGCCATCGGTGCATCCAGGGGACTAGCTCGAATCCATGCTGAAAATGGTGGAAAACTGGTTCACGGCAACATTAAATCCTCAAACATCTTCCTTAATCTCCAACAATTCGGTTGTATATCAGATCTTGGTCTGTCTACAATAATGTCCCAACTGGCCCCACCTATTGCTCGTGCAGCCGGTTACCGGGCCCCAGAGGTAACCGACACCCGAAAAGCCACGCAGCCGTCCGATGTCTACAGTTTCGGAGTTCTTTTACTCGAACTCCTCACCGGAAAGTCGCCGGTCCACACCGTGGGTGGTGACGAGGTCATACATTTGGTTAGGTGGGTCCACTCGGTGGTTCGGGAAGAGTGGACCGGGGAAGTGTTTGATGTGGAACTACTCAAGTACCCTAACATAGAAGAGGAAATGGTGGAGATGTTGCAGATTGCTATGTCTTGTGTAGCGAGGGTGGTTGATCAGAGACCTAAAATGGCTGAAGTTGTCAGATTGATTGAAAACGTTAGGGGAGATTCTGAAAATCCGACGTTCTCCGAGGCCAAATCTTCGAACTTGACTCCGCATCCGGATGTTTCCGAGGCAGAATCGGGGGTTCGTTTATGAGTGTTAATTGTTCTTGTTTTGTGTTGTATTTCATGTTTATAAACCTTGCAATGTCTGGATATTATCTTTCACCATCTCAGTGAAGACTTGATTGTTCAGATATATTTTTAGGGTTCTTGATCTTGGTTGAAGACAGGGTGAAGTCAGCTTACTTGTTAATGGATTTGTATCATTGATTTAGTTTTGTTGGTCAAATGGATTTACAAGTTTTAAGCATCCTTATTTCGTTGTTTTAAGCATCCTTATTTCGTTGATGATATGATCACAAGAAAATAAACTTGTTGTGCTCATTTATCACGGGGCTCAACCAGTAAAGAATTGGGCGAAGGCTAAGAGATAGGCCCAAGGCATAATACAAAGGAAACGTGGCGGCAAAGCGAGTAAATAGGCGAGAAATAGAAATCCGAAGGCTAAGAGATAGGCCCAAGGCATAATACAAAGGAAACGTGGCGGCAAAGCGAGTAAATAGGCGAGAAATAGAAATCCAACGAGAAGTCCATTAAGGCACACATTTGTGTAACAACAACGTAACACCAAGATAAGATCCCGCATGGCGACGTATGATAACGGGACAACAAGTGAGAGAAAGATAATAACATTCATTCAAGGTGTCGCCCGATGGCGACATAACGATTGAAAACAAGTCTCTATAAAAGCAGCCAAAAGGCTATATTCACATGTATAATTGAGCCCACAAAATCAGTTACACATGATGAGTTATATGCCAGAAAAGGGTCGCATATCTATTTACTTTGAGTGTTCATATATCCAATAAGAAGATGACACGTGGTCTCTGGCATATGTTGTTGGTGATTTTAGTGTCATCAATTATCTATTACTCCCTCCGTCCCATAAGTCTTAAGAAAACTTTTCATTTTGGGCGTCCCATAAGTTTTAAAAATTCCCAAAATGGAAACCTTAAATCACTATTCTCTCCACTCATTCTCTCTCCTACATTATTTTAATACTCACAACACATTATAATTTACTATTCCCTCCACTCATTCTCTCTCCTATTTAATTTTTCACATTCACAACACTTCTTCCACTTATTCTCTCTCCTAATACTATAATAATATTCCTTAATTTCCGTGCCAAATAGAATCTACTTAATCCCATTGGGACAGAGGAAGTATAATATAATGGCCGAAGTGATTTTAACAATTCATTTTTCCGCTCACCTATGGAACATTCTGGAAACACTATCTACTTTATCCCCTTTCTCTCTCTTTCTCTCCAAACACTCCGTTTCTCGGCGTCTCCTCCTCTCCCACATCCCTACTCTCTCTCTCTCGCTCTCTCTCTCTCTATCAATTTCTCCCGTTCACAACAACCGCCGCCGTTACCGGCGTATGGTTGACGCAGCAGCTGATTCTGGTATGGAGGCCTTCCAGAGGCGTCTTATTCGATGACGAGTTAGTTTCTCTCTCTCTCTCTCTCCACCTTCTCTCCCAGCTTCAGCCGTCACATCTTCCCCGCCGCCGCCTTCTTTCGATCATCAATTTCTCACTATAATCTTATTATCGAGATCTCAGGTACATCCCCCCTCTCTTTCTGTATATAGTATGCACATATTTATTAAACCCTAATTTCAAAACCCTAATTTCAAAGTCGGAGCTTGACAAAAGTTATCAACTGTGGCTGCATATAGATACATCTTGGTTCTCGATCCATGTCCATAAATGCACATGTATTTTCATCCGTCATGGTGTGAATTGTTGTTTGGGCTTGTGAAATTTGAGGTTGAAGTTGGTTCATGTGATTGCATTTGCAGGAACTTACTGATATTCATCCCTATCCAGACTGGGCAACAATCCAGGTTTTTTTCTTTATTTATTTTTCAGGCCGATGAATACAAATGAACCATCTTGATTCGACTTTGAGTAAACAATTAGTGCAACATCTACCAGAATATGTACTCCCTCCGTCCCAAATAAAGTCCCCTTGACCAGTCATACTTTTTAAGAATGTAGCTTTATTTGCGTGTACCTTCTAGAAGTAATACTAAAATTAAAACTCTTTTCCCTTGGAGCTACTGCATTTCCTCCTCCTAAAAAGGAAGGATTTTTTTTTTTTGGAACATAGGGAGTAATTTATTATCTTTAATACTGTTGTACCACGTAGCCCAAGCTTGATTTGAGTTCACATGATCATCGAGGGCAACTTTGGCATAGGTTGCTCTGCTCAAGTCAAGCTCATGTAATTTTTCAGTGAGCCGAGCTTGAATAATAGAAGTTCAGCTCCTTTCTGATTCATTTAAAGTGCTCATTTTCATGAAACTAATCAAATAAATCCTGCATCAAGTTTAGGCATTCTACAGTCATGGAGTTCCTCTGCAGCAACCAGGCTTTAACCCTGGAGTTTCAGATTGTCATTTTCCTCCTCAGGCATGTTTATGGACCCCTCCTCAGGCATGTTTATGGACCCCACCTCAGGTACTTGTTGTCTATTGAGTTCTCAGAGACTATTTTGCTTCTTGTTTTGTAGTTCGGATTCTATAGTCCTGTTCATGAGCAATTTATCAATATGGGATATGACATACTTCTAATATATCGAGGTGTTTAACGTCTCAGGCAATGATTCCATTTTATGGATTGCCTTACCCAGTACACTATTCTCAAGGGCTTGTCTTTGCTCAACCTTCAGCTCCTCTTGTAAGTTGCACAATTTTTTGGTTTTAATATGTTGATCTATAAATTTCCTTCATTAGTTGTCTAGGATGTCTCTAAACGTTTCTTGGTATTAATGAATTATAACTCCGAACTGAATATCCACTTCGCTATGTAGGTTTCAGCGTTCAGTAAAGATTCACTTTCTGAATCAGCGGACAAAATTGATCAAGGTTCGACAAAGAAATTGATGAAATCAAAGCATTTTAATACCAATTCCATTCCAGTTGAGGAGAGTTAGCTTTGAGTTCTCTAGACAATTTGACATTTTTTTGGATGGAAGTTTAACATAATTTTATTCAGTCAGGAAACTACACTAGAATTCCTGTAATTCTTGTTTTTTTTTTAAATAATTCTCAAACATCATTCAAATGACTGGTTAAAATAAAATCAAGTAAAGAGTGTACCTCATCAATTGGGATGGATAGGGTGTTAAATGTGATACTTTTTCAGTCTGTAAGTATTGTGTTAGTTTTACGATCTTTTCATCTGTCAGTTTACATCCTTTCTGGTGGTACTACTGTGGACTGTGTTACATTAGCGTTATCCGGAGCACTGTTTACGTGGTCTAAGCCGCTGCTGGTATGCTTTCACGTGCTTCCACTGATCATTCAGTTGATGCTATAGGTTTTTAATCTAATCTTCATGCCCGCCTCTAATTTGGTTGTTAATTTGTTTGTTAATTTGTTCATTGTATAGTTAGTATATTTTAATTACAGAGAGCAAGAGCCGATTGTGGTGACTTTTCTGCCAGGGAAAAGAGGAGGAATTATTAACAAGTATAGTAAAATATAACTGTTATATATATAATACTTCTCTGTTTTCACTACTCTGCCATTGTGGTGACTTTTCTGTGCTTATTCTTGAATTTGTTGTCCCAGTCGATCAAGCCAGAACTTGTGTTCCAAGTTGAGCCTATAACAGATCCTTATGGATCTTCAAGCCCAATATTCTTATCATGTGTCAATCATAGCTAGATAATTTGTTTTTATTTTCTTTTACCGACAGTAAGGAGACCTTACCTGGTGGGCTATCAGTGAACAGGAAGAGAGCGGAGAGAGGCCTATCAGAACTAAAGGTATGTTCTACGTATGTTGCCATTTTGCGTGTGCATCATTATAGCCAATTGAAGTGTCGCAGTTGACTTGCCAAACTTTGTAAGGAACATGTTTATTAAGAAAAAAGAGATGAAAATTGATTAATAATAACTCTATTGAAAATTAATCAGGTGGAGGTTGTTACTTTCCTTTTTATTCTGTCTCTGTTTAAGCTTCACTATAGAAAAGTAATTAATCCCTTTTATATTATGAAGAGCAAATTTGATTTTTTTTTCGACAGTCATTTAGATTTAGGGACAGATGGAGTACTATATTTTTTAGTCAGAAATCCTTTTAATGATGAACTTAAGATCCATTAATTCCATAAAAGTAACTCATGGTTTCAGGAAATTATTTTTTTGCAAAAATATGTCATTTTTTTTATATTACTTCTAATTATACACAGTTTCATTGTAATTCCTTGTCGCTGCACCTGCTGTATTCAGTAGGTAGGAACTGTGTTTAGTCGTGTTTTGTTTTTGAAATGTTATCTCCCATTCCTTGTCGCGAGCTCTCAATCAGATTTCATTAATTTTGATAAGAACACACTTTTTCTGCATCAAAGTGGTATCCGGATGGGGCTATTAGTAAGATGATATAGTTATGCTTTAACAGGGATGCTGTTTCTGCAATGTATGATCCGTTGTCCCAAGGAAGCACATCAGGCATTGGAGGGAGGTAGCACATCAGACATTGGAGGTTCCCTTCAAGCACACCAAATGTTGAATATCATTTGACATGGTCCCACGTCTATCTGCCAACAGCTCACGGTGATCAATCAACCCAAATTATTCCAATTTTCCCTTCAGGTTTTCATCTCTAACCCATATTGGTTTGCTTGGATAGGATAGTATAATCTTATCTTAGCGAAATACCATTTGTTATTACCAAAGATGGGCGGATGAGGAACCATGGTGAGAAGCCACTGGTGGCACAGGAGGTTCCAGCACCACCGCCCGCTGCTAAGCCAGAGATATTAGCAAAACCTAAAGTGAAACAGGCAAAGGAAGAGCTGGTCCCAGCTCCACAAGATAATACTGGCACCACCCAGAAAGCCCAAAAAGAGAAAAATAGTAAACCTGAAAAAGAAATAAAGGTGGCTGAGTTAGAAGACACAGAAGAAGTTTATGGGTTAGAGAAGGTAGAAAAAGTTCCTCCAAAGAGGACTGAAGTTGATGAAAAGAAGCTCAAGGAGCTGAAGAGGGAGGAAGAGGCAGCAAAAGCAAAGCAGGCTTTGGAAAGGAAGAAGAAGCTGGCAGAGAAAGCAGCAGCAAAAGCAGCCATTAAAGCTCATAAGGAAGCTGAAAAGAAGATTAATGAAATGATTGTTTCTTTTCTCATATTTCTTTAATTGCTAATTCTATTTTTACGTTGTATTGATGAAAATGGTTTACTTACTGCAGGAACGTGAGAAGAAAGCGAAGAAGAAGCAACAGGCTTCTGCACCTGATCAAGAAGAAGCAACCGAAGAGGTTACTGAAGTAGAGAAAGCTGATGAAACTGTCGAAGCTGCTCCAGTTCTATCCAAGCCAAAGGAGAGCAAGGAGAATACTATCATCAGGCAGAGGGGTCGAACAAAAGGCCCTGAATCGATTTCAAAAGTCATACTCAAGCGTAAAAAGTCAACGAATTATTGGGTATGGGCTGCTGCTGCTTGTGTATTGGTACTTGTCATGTTGGGGTACAACTCTTATCTCTGAAGGTTATGAAGCTCTGGTGAAAGTGGTAATGATGGACAAGAGTTTTTGATGATAGCAGTAAAGAAAATCCCTTTTGTGAGTTCTATAGGAATGTGTTAGTAAACCCTTTTGTTGGTAGATTAGGCAGTTTGAAACGAACAAGTGAACTTGCAATTTTGCTATGGTTGGTGTAATTTAAAGTTTTGGATTATTTTTCTTCTGAAAAAATGATGTTATTTCAAGCATTCTTACAATTTTCAAAATTTGTAGTTGTTATTGTTAATTCCATTATGAATATTTTTAATGACATTTTTAGCAACTGTTTTTATTTCGTTTTCGTTATTTCTCACAGTTTGTTGGTCGTGCGTTTAACGCACGGGTGTTATACTAGTTTTATTGTAATGGTGATTTACTAGAGATCAATGTGATTCGTATTAGACTCGGATACGAGTAAGGGAAAGTGTGGAGTACACACTCATTTGAGCTAAAACGAAGTCAATCTCGATAAAGAAGTAAAAGTTAAAGGGTAGCACTTTTTGCTGATGTGCTCGGCCGAGTAGAGTCCTTGACTCGGCCGAGCAGAGTATATCAGATTGGCCAAGTTTCTGGAGAGTCTTGCTCGGCCGAGACATGTGTCTTGCTCGGCCGAGCAGTATGAACAACACGGCCGTGCAGTTCAAATGACACGGCCGTGCAGCTTGACAGAAATTCACTAGACATGTGTACTCGCCGAGGAGTCCCCGACTCTACCGAGCAGCCCGAACAGTGCCTTTTTCAAAGTGAAAAGACACATTGCTTGGCTAAAGTCATGTCTTTTAATTGTACCCTTTTACTGATACCTCTCCATCTGTTTAAATACAGAAGTTTGATCTCCTTTGTAACACACACATCATACAAGTGAATTACAACAATAACGAAAGCAAAACCATTCTCAAGTTTTAGATTTGTTCTCTTTGCCTAGAAACAAATTGCGTGATTGTCTTATCCCAATAAGGATTTCGTATAACCCAGGCATTAAGGGTCGAAATACTTTATTCAAAAAGTGAATTATACACGATTCAATCACATATCCGGCCTCAGTATCAAGATCAAGACCCGATTCAATCACATATCCGGCCTCAGTATTAAGATCAAGACCCTATATTTCCCATACATATGCAATACACATGATGAAAGAAACTATATAAACAACCTTCTTCACTGAAAATGTAAGTATCAAGTACATTTCTGCACTATTTTTCAGCTTCTTGTACTCTCTTTTCTTATAGATATCAACAAGTATTTATCCTCATGCCGGATGAGCATTGGGTGGAGATACCCCCGACTTAGTTTCACATTTGTCTTGTGTATAGGATTCAACGGAGAAGGCAGCTGCAGCATCCACCTTGGGCAGCAAAGCTTTGGGCCTAAGCAACCATTTCGTTTGGCAGCATCAATTGCCAGTGGCGGATCTAGAATTTCTTAACTGCGGGTGCACAATTTACACTACATAACTTCATACTAAAATTTTCCGTAACGCAATTACATTGCAATAAATAACTTCGAATACAATTGTCTCATAGGGAAAAACAATACAAATATTCAAATTAAATTTGCACCCTACGCGTTTTCATACTTTGAAAACGTTTAATAACATCATCATTCGTTACTTTCCTAATCAAATCTTTTTCAACATAACATACAAGACTATTCAAATCAACAAACTCTTTACTAGCAGAAGCCATAAAACTGATTTTTGACTTGGTGCACTACTAGAATTATCCACCCCAAAAATAGTTTCACCATCCCCAATTTTTTTTCTTTTGATGAGAAATTTGTCCATATTCAACAATCAACAATAACACCACCAAATATCCTACACAAAAATTCAACGAAATAATCATTTAATCAACAAAATTTAAAAATCAAACACATACATATTTGAAATCAAACATTTAATCAACAAATATATATAAATCACCCACTAAATCTGAATGAAAAAAAATCAAAGTCCCAAAATTATTTTCAAACCCTAGATTTATACTCCCTCCGTCCCAGATCAAGGGTTCATCTTTCCCTTTTGAGACGTCCCAGATCAAGAGTTCATTTCCAAAAAAGGCAAGTTTTTGAATATATTAATACCCTTATCATCTTCATATATTTACAAAAAAACCATTCATTATATCCTTATACATTCTCTCTCATATTTTCTACCACACATTTAACTACTATTCCTCCAACTCATTCTCTCTCCTATTAAATATTTTTAACTTTTACATTCTCTCTCCTATTTCCTATCACACATTTAACTTTTACATTATCTCTCATACTACCTCCGTCCCAATCTAAATGTCCAAAAATGGGTCCGGCGCGGGAATTAAGGAAAGTGAGGTAGGAAAGAGAAAAAGTGAGGTAGGAAAGAGAAAAAGTTTAAATGTTGTGAGTATGAAAAATTAAATAGGAGAGAGAATGAGTGGGAGGAATAGTTAGGAGAGAGAATGTTGTGAGTGTAAAAGTAAAGTAGGAGAGAGAATGAGTGGGTTGAATAGTGAAAAAAACTTTCCTTTTTTGGAAATGAGACATTTTCAATGGGACGCCCAAAAAGGAAAGTTTGGACATTTAGATTGGGACGGAGGGAGTATTTCCTACCACACATTTAATTACTATTCACTATCTCACATTTAACTTTTATTCATTTTTTAAAAAATTTCTTAAGAAGCGTGAAATCCCCCCATATACCCTTGGTCTGGGACGGAGGGAGTATTTTATTTGAATGAGAGAGAGAGAAATCAAAGGAGAGATTTGAGGGTTTGAAATACTTACCGGAGGACAAAGGATTGAATTAAAAAAAACAAACGCTGTAACTTTGTTTGGGTATGGGGTTACTTCTACTAAGTTCACCTCCTTTACTAACCAGTCAATCATTTATGCGGGTGTACTTAGTAAAATTTTTTTTTTTTTTTAAACTGGTAAATTTTTTTGACCGGGTGCACGTGCACCCGCTGCTAGCACTGTAGATCCCCCCTGTCAATTGCCACAATGTCTGACCTATCTTGATCCGAAAAATAGTTTCACTTTAAATTTTATGGTCAACTTGAGTTAAAGTTAATTATAAATTTTAAAAAACGTTAATAATATTACATTGATGGTTCTTAACAATTTTTAATTAAAAAAATAATTTGACATTATTTATTTGATTGGACACTGTATTTTTTGTAGATACAATATTCATTAATTAATTGAATATCCAATGGTTACCAAATTTTATATGACCAACCTATTTTATAATTACCTCGAAAATTTGAAAACCCGTCGGGTTTTGGAGGGTTCGGGTTTACCCCGCTCCGGACCCGTCTCAAATATATAGAAAATTACTTAAATGCTCTTGTAGGCCTTATAGGAAATTACTTAAATGTCCAGAATACAGGGCCGGCCTTGCTGCAAGACAAGTGAGGCGGCCGCCTAGGGCCCCGAAATCTTACTTAATATTAGGGCCCCAAATTTCTAGGTTTAATATATTAAATTAAAATATCAATCTTAAACATTAGATCTGTTAGTGTGCTAGTGGTTAATGGAAAAGCTAATAAGTTTTAAGTTTTGAACACCTGATCACTCGGGTTCGATATGTCTCACCTGCCTTTTTATTCTCTCTCTCCCCATTCTATTTGCTTCTCTTTAACCCACACTTCTCTCCTACCCATTTTCTATCTCTCAACTCTCAGTTTAATTTCCTTCTCTCTAACACATTTTTTTTTCTCTCTATATATATTAAATTTAAGCTTTCCTCCCCAGTTCTTTTAGTTTTTATTTTCTTTTTGCAAAAATAATGTAATGATTTATTTACGATCATTATTCAACATTATTGCATTATTAAATTAAATTATTTGCATTTAACACTAAAATTTTAATGAAATATTTTTAAAAAAATAATCTTTGCAATTATTACACAAAATTTATTGCATTATTTCCTATTTTTATTTTATTTTATTTTATGCAATTATCACATTCTAAATATTAAATCCAATTATCAAAGTCTAGCTCAATATCTTTATTAATAAAAATTTCTTGTTTTGTTTTTATCTAGGATTCAATATAGGGGACAACTGTGTTCAATAATGCTATCTAATAAAAGTCAAAATAGCACTTGCGATAAAATAACGACGAGAAATGGAAACACAACGATATAGGTAAAAATTTGAGAATGTCACTTCATTATTGTTTTGAGAATGTCACTTCATTATTGTTTAGGGGAAAGTTTAAGGGCCTCGCTCAAATGGTTTGCCTGGGGCCACAAATTTCACAGGACCGGCCCTGCCCGAATATATAGAAAATTTCTAGAGGGGTCCTTTAATTATGGGTGTTTTTATAGGAAATTACTTAAATAACTATCGGGACAGGTTAAACGGGGCAGGCTCGAGTAACGCATAACACGAGGCGAGGCGGGTTCAAATTATGATAGATCACTATAGGAACGAGTTTGAAAAATGAAAAACTCGTCTCGAAATCGCCCGTTGTGAAACCTGAATTTAATCCGGTCGTTCAGGTTTGGAACACCCGGTTTATCAAGTTGAGACTTGAGCAGCAACACTATGTTGACATTTGCCAATCGTATAAGTAAGGAAACCATAAGCAAATCAGCCAATAAAAATCTCAAGTAATTAAATAAAGTGGGCCCCAACAAGGAGAGTATAAATACTCATTTTCCAAACAGTGAAATTTCCTCCCCGATATTTCTCACGAACCAAATAAGCCCTAAAAAAGAGGGAAAAATCTGAGAGAGAGGCGAGAGGACCTTCTTCGAGGTAATCAATCAGTCTTTCCCTCTTTTTCTCCCATCATCATCTCTTCATTTCGTTAGATTATTGTTCTTTTTTCCCCTTTATATATCTATCTATATGTGTGTGTTGGTGTGATGATTTAGGGTTTCATTTTGATAGGATTTCGTGATGGCTTCGAAGCGGATCTTGAAAGAGCTCAAGGATCTTCAGAAGGATCCTCCTACCTCTTGCAGCGCTGGTACGATCTGTTGTCTTTTAAGCGTTTGTTGTTTTTGTTTAATCCGTTTAAATTTAGGTTTTTTTTTTTTTTTTGCTGTAAATTACCTGAAATTCAGTCAATTTTATTTTTAAGTGATTTTGAGCAGTGAACATTAATATCGTGGTTTGTTTGATGTAGTTTGCCTGCAAATCAACTGTTTTTTTGTTTGTTCATGAAATGATTGTGGTGGAATCGTGAATTGTTTGTTTCTCTGAAAGGCCATTTGGAATTTAGGATTATGGAAGTAGTCAAACGCTTAAAAATACTGGATTTATTGAAATGAGGATATGCCTTTGTGCATTAGATTTAGTGGAGCTGCTTCATTAGGACCTCGGTTTTATGTATATGAATCATGGAACTGGGCTCTCTGCATGTAGGTTAAGGGTTTTCTCCTCACCGTAGAGTCCAAGTTTGAAAAGTAACATTTTAGGGATGTGTTACTACCTTCCAGAACATGCAAATGAGCTTACTTCTCTTGGGATTCTCTCACATGGACATGGAAAAAGAAAAAAACATAGCTCTTCAAATGGGAGTGAGTGAATAAATTATGTTGGTTATACCAATACAATTTATGAGGGCGAGCCTTGGCGCAACGTTTAAGTTGCTCCTTTGGTGATCATAAGGTCACGGGTTTGAACCTTGGCGAACAGCCTCTTGGCAATTGTCAGGGGAAGGCTCTAGCAAATGGTTCCCTCTCCCAACCCCCGCAAAGCGGGGAGCGCTTGGCGCACCGGGGTTTGCCCTTATACCAATACAATTTATGAGTAGAGCCATGACCATGATCCTTTGTCAATGATCAGTAAGTTATAAATATCCATAATGCCCCGACTTTTAGTATTTACTGCATGATAAGGGGGTAACCACAAATAGTTAAGAGTGCTTAATAAATGGTATAAGTGAAATCTGTTTGATAAATAACCAATGTGGATTCATATAGTATTTAGACTTCTTAACATGCGAGATTGTTGGAGGAAGTATAATTTCGTATGAGGGACCCTGCTAGAATATGAGATTAAGCAATGTGTCAGAAATGAACCAACATCATGTTCTCCATTTGTTATAAAGAGAGATTTTTTTTCTTATTAACAAGTAATGTGTGATTATTCGTAGGTTATTGAGTTACCTTTTAAAAAACCTTTGTGTTGAATTTTTGTGCTTTCAGAAAATTATTTCTTTTTGGAAATGCATACTTCCTGCAATGGTTATGATTTTCTTCTAGTTAATTTATTTTGGACACACACACACACATATATGTATTGGTGTTATACTTCTAGCTCTATTTCTTTATAGTTAATCACGGTGTCTTAGATTTCATGGCCTATTTTGTCCATTGTTCTGAAATTACAATTTTTGCCCAAATCCAGATGCCCTTCATCCCAGTCTCCTTTTCCAGTAAACAAAATAAATTCTTACTAGAAGAAGTTAGAATTGAATGCTGGGCTTATCATATTTATGCCTTTGTTTCGGAGCCATTTTGGCGGGGCACTATTACTCTCTTATTTTATTTACTGCAATGTTTTAGCTGTCTGTGAAGTGGTAAACATTGATAAGATGGGGAATTGAAACTGACTGTGTAGGTTTAATCAGATACTCAAACTAAGAATGTTATTCAATTGTTCTTTGAGTTCAACTATCTTCCTGTACTTATATAGGCCCAGTTGCTGAAGACATGTTTCACTGGCAAGCTACAATTATGGGTCCTCCTGACAGTCCTTACGCCGGTGGAGTGTTTCTTGTTACTATTCATTTCCCTCCAGATTATCCCTTTAAACCACCTAAGGTACTCAAATCACTTTAAAAAATATGGTGATATCTAATCGCCAATATTAAGTTAATATGTACTACATTTCCCCTGAAGTGATGGGGGTGATTCTGATGGACTATGTAGTATTCTAATCAGTAGTTAACCCCAAACATGCTCAAGGTTTGTGCTCTCTTTAGGCTTTTCCGCTGTCTGAGATATATCACCACCCTTCTAAGATGTTATATGGCATCTATATATGCAATGTTTTGAATAATAAAACCGATAACGCTAATTTCCCTCTTTGCTTAATATACGTATAGATATATATTTTATAATTTGATAGCAAGAGAAAATGAAATATTAATTATGCTGGGACTGTTACAGCGCTATAAAAAATTTAATTTGGCATGGTGTTTATTGTGTATTAGAAAATTGAGCTGAGACAGGAATGTGTAATACGTGGTTTTTTCTCTTGATTTATTTGAGATATTATCCTCTTAAATGTTTCTATATATATATTTTTTAAATTTTTTAAAAAGAGGATAACCCCTTTATAATGATGTCCTAGGAAGCATGAACGTAACTGAACCCGAGACCTCAATATTCTGAGGTTTGGTTCTACCACTGAGCCACTCCTTATGGACTCTCAAATATTTCTATAGAACATCCCTCTCAGATGTATTAGCCTTTCCTTTTGTGCCAACTGCACATGCATACCACATTGTCTTGCTTCTGTAATGGTATTTTTAATATGTGATGCTTGGACTCATTGGTTTACCTCTTTGTACCCGTGTCAGACACTCGTAATCAAGTTGTGTCGACACGAGTCCGGCGGGGTAAACCAAAGAGTCCGAGCATCATATTTAATTATAAACGAATATCTTAGCTCTTATATATGAACTGAGATGGACATTGTTGAAAGGTTGCTGGAAGTACTGACTCTCCTTTTATTCCATCGAAAGCCGTGTATTAGTGGAAGAGGACATGTGTTGATTATGACCTATGGTGGAGTGT
Source organism: Adenophora triphylla var. japonica (assembly GCA_022495995.1). Classification (NCBI taxonomy): domain Eukaryota; kingdom Viridiplantae; phylum Streptophyta; class Magnoliopsida; order Asterales; family Campanulaceae; genus Adenophora; species Adenophora triphylla. The sequence goes on from JAFEMH010003071.1 coordinate 132,921, forward strand.
ACAGGTTGACATTTCCATTTATTGAGAAGTGAAAAAAGTCTAGCTTAACTATAAAAACTAAAAGGCGGCTAATTAGAGTTTCATTTGACTGCATGAATAACTCACGTTTGTTATATAGTCTGGTTAGAACACTATGTGGAGGAAAGAGAACAGGTTGACTATGTACCAAAGAGTGATGAAAAGGATCGCAAATTTTCATCATTCTTCTTTGTGCCAATACATATTGTGAGTCCAAGACTAGAGACTAACCTACCATGCCTTGCATGTCGATTGGGATAAAAGGCTATAATCTCTCGAACCTTCTGCAAAATTGTCAGTTGTTGTAAATCTGGGCCTCAACAGTTGTTTCTTAGTAGTTTTTTTTTTCTTTCTTGCTTTTCTTTTTGTGTGTAATATAGCATATTTCCTGTAATCTTCTGGCTTCTCCTCTTTGAAATTCTGTGTATATATATAGTTGATATTCCTATGTTTTTTCGTTGAAAGTAATTTTACTGTTTGCACCCAAAAAAAAGTGAAAAAGAGAAGAAATAAATGCTTCGATGCGGTCATTTCGAAATGTCCTAGTATACCTGTGTTGTGGTAGGTCTATACTTCCATGCGAAAGTTTTCCAATTTTCGCTTTATCTTAAGTAAGCTTGTATGGATTTGCAGGTAGCTTTCAGGACGAAAGTTTTCCACCCAAACATCAACAGTAATGGCAGCATTTGCCTTGATATTTTGAAAGAACAATGGAGCCCTGCTCTTACTATTTCCAAGGTCGTTACTCTACTACTTAATCTATTAAGCCATTAAAAAGTCCTTGAAAAATATTTTTGAAATCAGTATAAAAGTTTTCTGATTGGTTTTTATGCCATGGAGAATTAATACTAAGATTGTAAGTTTCAAATTCTTAAGAGCTGAACAAAAATCATGAAAACAGTGTAATTCAATACATTAAACTCCCTTCAATCCACCCATAGTCTCTTATTTCAGGTTGTTCCACTAGTGTTCTAAAAGACCCCGCCTAAGGGCGCCTAGGCCCCGCCTAGGCACTAGGCCCCTCTCCAACGCCTAGTTCTAAGCCCCGCCTAGGTCCCGACTAATCCTGACTAGTTCCCGCATAGGCGCTAGGCCCGGCTCCGCCGCCTAGCATCCGCCTAGCGCTTTTTAGAACCTTGTGTTCCACTTGAAGAATGGTGTGTTAACTGTAAAAAACTAAGCTTGCAACTCCAAATTATCCTTGTGACATTAAAGTGAAAAGTACCATCAACTTACGTGAAAGAGTCTCACTATGACTTTTTTTGGTTAATGTGATTAAAATTTGACCGATGGTCTAAAATATGCGTTCATACTTCCCTTTCAAAGTTCTGAAATTTTCTTTCTTACTTCTCTTAAACTTAAGGGTCCGTTTGGCAACTCATTTCCAAGCCTTGATTTTTTAATATGAAGAGTAATTTTTAGTACACGAAATTCATTTTGTTCTATCAACTTCAAATTCAAGAATCCCTATTCCCTAGATGACTTTCTCTTTTCCAGACAGCCCTCTCCAAGGTAGCTCTTTCCGATTCTCAAACCCATAATGTGGTGCATACTTTGATACCAAATGACAAAAACAAATACTCACTCCGTCCCATAAAAGCTTCCCCAGTATGAACAGTAGCAAGTCAACCGAGTTCAACTTTGACCAAACTTTAATATCAATCTATTCATTCTAATGAAATTTTAATAATTGCTATAGATAAATCATTTGGTTATTTTATGGATAACAATTTTTAGATTTTTATTATGACAAGTAAATTGATATTAAAGTTTGGTCAAAGTTGAACTTGGTTGAACTGAGTTCGTATTAACTGGGTAAGCTTTTATGGGACGGAGGGAGTATAGAGTTTTTTTTTTTTTTGTTGTGCATATGGAAGGATGGAGTCTTAAACTTATTTTAATTAGGGTATTTATGAGATTTCAATTTAATCCTTAGAAGGGTTTGAGTTTTGGGGGGGGGGGAGGGTGGTGTTCTTCGGGCCATTATGATGCTTATTTAGCTGGTCATCATCGTCTGTATTTGATCTGTTTTCGGCTTCATATTTTAGGTTTTGCTGTCAATTTGCTCTCTGTTAACGGACCCAAACCCAGATGACCCACTTGTACCAGAGATTGCACACATGTACAAGACCGACCGGAGCAAATATGAGACAACTGCCAGGAGCTGGACCCAGAAGTACGCCATGGGCTAATTTGTTGCGCTTGTGCGATAAGGAATGTGCTACTTTTCCTTGTTGCCAAAAGTCTTTTTATTTATAATGTATGAATGAATGGAAGGAAAAGAAAAGGTTTGATATCTGTCTATTGTAAGATGGACTTGAAAAGGAAAAGGCAGGAAATTTATGCCCTCCTTAAGACACATTTATGCTTTTTATTTGTGTGGAAAAAAATTGTTGCTACAACAATTATGTACTCCCTCCCTCCGTCCCAAAATGAATGTCCAGGAATTTTGAAATTTGTTTTTGAACAATAGCAAATTTGAAATTTATTTGGTCATTCATTCATTTTGGGACTAGTATATTTTTGGGTATTTGTTCCATAAGTTTCTTTTGGAACAAATCACTTCCCACTAAGTTTCTCATTGTATTAAAATGTTTCATAAGTTCTCATGTTGTATTATGTATAATACAATATTTAGTTATGCAGTAGTTTAAAATCATAATACTGCATCCGCAGCACCGCCACAGCCCAGCTCCGTCGTCGTTGTCTGCTATCGCCGCATGTCGGATTCCGATCAATTTTTGCTGAAATTCGTTCAATTTTCACCGGAATCCGGTCGCCGGAGGTCGGAATCTGGTCGCTGGTCCATGGGCTTCGGACTCCGGTCACCGGCGGCCGCCGGAATGCAGTATTATGGCCTTAATTGATGTTGTATTTTCGAAATATAATATAACATCATAATACAACATGGAGACGAAACTTATCAGACATTATGAAATTTTTTTAGAAATTTTTATCTGGCATAGTCCCTATATATTTAGTGCTCCTTGAAACTCAAGCTTATGATTCTTTGAACAAATTTTTTTTTACATTCTTTTTGGGACGGTGGGAATATAATGTAACTGAGTCTGCATTTTTTTTTTCTTTTACTGCTGGTTTGTACAGGTCTCATTATTTGTATTTTATTTTTGACTAAAAAGTCTAAAATAAAAAATTGGTTTTTAAAAAATTGACTAAATAAACCATGTTACGGAGGAGGTACTACTATTATACTTGGGCCTAGCCCAACGATTTAGGCTCTTGTTAAAGCTGTTCTTGTAATGGTAATGGGCTAGATATGAGGCCCATGTAATTAACATTACAACCAAGCATGGGCCTATATATATACCCTGAAACAATAAAATTTGCCCTCTCAAGCTTGAATTCTTGAACCAAAAATATACATAAGCATGGCACGTAGCTTCAGCTTCCAAACTTTTAAAATAATTAAAAAAAAAACTAGATCCTTATTAAAACGAAAACCATCATCTTCATTTGTTGGATATTTGGTTTAAATATAGGTTTGACCAAGTTTTAACCAATTTTAAATGTATTTCATTTTGTGTAAATGAAAAATAAATTACATATTTATAATTTACATTCGGAGTAGATTAATGAGATGTATTAATTCTCTTAAAATCAAATTGTGGTGAATGAGAAAGTATTGCACAAAGTATGCAATTTGAAATGGGTTTATGAAGAGTTTGTGGATATGAAAAGTCATATCCCATATTGCCTAGGAACCAAAAAGTAGTTGAGTTTATAAACTCATCCACGTCAAGGAGGTAACAATTAAGTGTTATCTTCCTACCATGCAACCTAGTGGTTCATGGGCCAACTATGCAAGGAGTGGCCCAATTGTGCTAGTTTTGAACTATCTCAAATTGGATCACAACCGCGAAGGCCGAATTGGGCGCTTTTGAGCAAGGTTCTAAAAAGCGCTAGGCGGATGCTAGACGGCGGAGCCGGGCCTAGCGCCTAGGCGTATTGGGCGCTTTTGAGCAAGGTTCTAAAAAGCGCTAGGCGGATGCTAGACGGCGGAGCCGGGCCTAGCGCCTAGGCGGGGACTAGTCGGGATTTGTCGGGACCTAGGCGGGGCTTAGAACTAGGCGTTGGAGAGGGGCCTAGCGCCTAGGCGGGGTCTTTTTAGAACACTACTTTTGAGGCGCACACTTTGCACTTCGTACGTGCGCATCGTCGCTAGGAGCTGTGGAGCTTTAAACTTTTGAGAAATTTTCAAAATTCATGGCTGGAATGGTTCAGGTGGCTCGACCCAGGCATGTTAAGGCCTGGGCTACCAGGTGAAGTGGGTCGTGTATTGGGCTTCTTGATGTGTATCCTCGTGGGTCGTGGGCCTTGGGTCACTGGATAGGATCCGCAGGTGCATGTTGGAGCGAATGGGTGTTACACCCGTTCATGGGTCAACTATGCAAGGAGTGGCCTAATTGTGTTAGTTTTGGACTAGCTCAAATTGGACCACAACTGCGAAGATCGCATTGGGCGCTTTTGAGGCGCACAATTTGCACTTCGTACGTGCGTATCGTTGCTAGGAGCTGTCGAGCTTTAAACTTTTGAGAAATTTCCAAAGTTTATGACTCGAATGGTTCAGGCGGCTCGGCCCAGGCGTGTTAAGGTCTGGGCTACCCAGGTGAAGTGGGTCGTGTATTGGGCTTCTTGCTGCATATGTTCGTGGGTCTTGGCTCGCTGGATAGAATCCACAGGTGCATGTTGGAGTGAATGAGTGTTACACCCGTTCACACTGGATTGGAGCCTGTTCACTAAATCTTTAAGTGAGTTTTAGTCAACATTTAAAAAAAAAATGTTTAATTTGAGACGAAAAGAGCTGCTCTTTACTTTACTTAGGAGAAAGGCCCAAGCCGATTTTTTTAAATCTAATTCCAACTTCCAAGGAGTAATGCACAGAATATTTTGGGGAGCAGAACAAAAAAAAAAAAGAAAAGTGTAGGTAATAATATACGAGCATGAGTTCGCCACTACTACTACTACAGCTTTACACGTTCTGTCCGTCTTTTGCATGATTCGTTTAAAAATATTCATCTCTTGGGGGTTCCCAAAAGTTCCTAATTATTCAATTTATTTCTTTCTTTCTTTCTGGGTGAGCATGGATTTAAGTCACTACTTCCTCAGTCCAAGTCAAACACATTATATGCAAGTGTGGCCAAAAGTCAAAGGAGAGGGTATGTTGTAGGTGACTAACACATGCCCAGTCTCAATGCTTATAGGAATACTTTATTCATCTCTTTGGGGTTCTCAAATATAGATCCACCTACTTCCTTCACGTGAGCGTGGGTGGATCGATATTTGAGACACATTAACTAAGGAATAATTGTATAATAAGTGAAGAGAGAATGAGTAAATAAGGTGTTGTGGACAGGGACGGATCTAGGATGTCTCGATAGCAGGTGCACAATTTACACTACAATTTTTTTTTCAAATCCATGCTCTAAATTCATATTATTTTCTCAAATCTCCCAAAATTTGAAAATGAAAAGTATTTTTTTTTTCGAATACAAACTCTAAATCTAAAAACAATCGAACTCTAAATTTGAAAATAAATCAAAATCAAACACTAAATTTGAATAAAAATGATTTAGATCCAAAATATTTCATAATTGGTGAAGCAAACAATAAGCAACATAGTTGGGCTTTCAAAGAATTACAAGTGAAAAGGAAAAAAATTATAGACTGACAGCAGAGAGAGTTTGGCTTTCAAAAGTGAGAAATGAAAAAAGGAAAGAATAAGTTAACAAGGTTTAAACAAGAAACCTCCAGGTTATACAGCTACCAACTTACCACTCGGCCAAATACTTTTGTATTATAGCAAACAAATAACTTTTATACTCCCTCCGTCCCACGTTAGTTGAGACTTCTTTCCCTTTTGGGCCGTCCCACGTTAGTTGAGACTGCCCAAAATGGCAAAGGAATCTTCACTATTTACCCCACTCATTCTCTCTCCTATTTCACTTTTACACTCACAACATTCTCTCTCCTAACTATTCCTCCCACTCATTCTCTCTCCTATTTAATTCTTCATACTCACAACATTTTCTTTCACTTTTTCTCTCACTTACTTTTCCTTAATTGGTGTGTCCAAAAAGTTAGTCTCAACTAACGTGGGACGGAGGGAGTATATCCCAAAAGTGCGGGGCACTTCTAAGTCAAAAAGTTTTTTTTAAAAATTTTTATAACTAGCCATTTGATTTGACCGGGTGCACGTACACCCCCACCTATAGCACTAGATCCGTTCATGGTTGTGGATACGAAAAGTAAAATAGAAGAAAGAATGGGTGGGAGGATTAATAAGTCGATTGTTGTTGAGTATGTCAAATGAGTTTTATTGAATATAAAATTTTAATTTTTTTATCATTTTGGATAGTCTACACTCACGTGAAATGAACGTGTAAAAGAAAATAAGTATACACTCAAATAGAGGGAGAGAGACATAGAAAAAATATATATATAAATATTAATACCGGCAGCTGAGAATTGTAAAAGTAACAATTATAAGAATCAATAACCAAAAGAGTTCCAACATTCATTTATGACATCCTAAAACATACATATACTCTTAAAGTGACAAATAATACTCATTCCATTTCTAATAATAATGAATGTCTAAATTTCATATTTATTTAGGGGATATTCTGAATATGTGTAATTTTTATTTTTTTTTACAATTTAATGGTAAATATGCGCAAATATTGTTATTATCATCTTTCAAAACCTTTTGGTTTTGCAAATATAAAATAAATATAAAAAAATATTTAGAAACAATTTTATTTTTTAATTAAAAAATATTCATTTTGAGATACATTAATATTTCTTTCAATTCAAACATTTATTTATTTAGGAATTTTAGTATATATGGTCCATATGGTAATGGGTAAAAAAAATAAAAAAAATGCAGCCTTTTGTGCACTGAAATTTAACATATTTTTGTTCCCAATAAAATAAAAATAAAAAAATGGAACTTAGTTGCATGATCTATCTTCTTTAACTTATAGTACGACATTTTTGGGACAGCGTAATCTATGTCTTTTATATTTTATTAATTATTTAATTATTTTTTAAATTACTGATAAATGATAATGCTTGATATTAATAAGTAGCACGTGTGAGCCCTATTGGTGGATAAATAAATTAATATTTCAGACCTGGCAAATGAATCATGCACACGTGTTGAGGAAAGTCTTTTTTGGCTCTTCCCCCATACTTATACTTAAGGGTATGGATGACCAAAACCGGTTTCGGGCCCGGTTCCGTTTCAAAATTGCCGGTTCCGGTTTGGAAAATGTATGAACCTTAACCGGCCCGGATTATTCACGGTTCCGGTTAATCCGGTTTCGGTTTTCCCGTCGTCCTAAGCTGCTTTTTCCTGGCCCGGTCCTGGCCCGGTTCTATCAAACAATGAATTTCGTCCCGGTTCACTTGCCCGGCTCCTGGTCCGGTTCACCATTTTTGTGACCCTTAACCGGCCCTTATCCAAACCGGTTCCGATTATCCCGATTCCGGTTTTCGTGACGGTTCATGGCGGTTCCGGGCTTTTCCGGTCCGGTTCCGATCCGATTTTCCGATTCCGATCCGGTTCCGGTCCGATTTGGCCATCCCTACTTAAGGGCTACCCTAATTAAAACCTTAATTAGTGTTATTTAATCATAGTTAAGAGAGTTTTTCTTAATGAAGACAAACTAAATATTAGTGGTTTGATGATATGGCCATTTTCATGTTTGATTCTTTTTTGTAAAATAAAAATGTACTCCCCCCGTCTCACTTCAAGGGTCCTCCCTAGTGTTTGTTTGCACGCTTATTAAGAAAACACTGTTTATGATTCAAGTGGATAAAAAGTAGTGTAGCAAGTATTGCTTTACTTGTAGTTCTATGAAAAAAAGAGGGTATAAATGTCCAAAATACTATTCATTATTTGTCATTTTGGGAATAAAGCAAAGTGACACTCTTAGTTTGGGACGGACCAAAAAAGAAGGTATGACTCTTGAAGTGGGACGAAGGGAGTAGTATTTTTGCTTGATTGTCCAATGACACGTTAATAGTTTTTTTTTACGATGTTCTAAATAAGGAGGCGAGAAGCTAGATTGAACCATGACGCTCTCCAATTGTGAGGCTTGAAAGTTGTAATCCAGGGCCGGCCTTTAGGAGGAGCGGGATGAGCGCTCGCTCCGGGCCTCATAATTTTGAGGGACACCATTAAAAAAAAATATCATTATATATATGTATTATATTTGAAAAAAATAAAAATCATTCAATTAGGTAATTTGAGTCAAATTAGATAGTATATTAAAAACCATATTATATAGTATTCTAATAGAAATCTACTTCTTTATTTACATCTTAACAGATTTTTTGATATAATTAATTATTAATTTCACGGCATTTAACGTGGCTCCTCGTCTTCCTCCTCCATTCGGCTCCATCAATAGTCGTTGTATTCTTCTCCTCTCCAAAGTCTTTTTTTTTACAACTACAAATTCTCTTTTCCAAGTTCTCAATAGAATATCAAAACTTTCTTTCGCAACTACAATAGCAAAATTCACTTTCATCTGCAATAGAGAAAATCCGACTTCAAACTACTCCGTCGCAGATTCATGATTCATCTCTTTGCCAGGTTCTTTCGTTCTTTTTCATACTTTATAATTTTAAGATATGAGTTCTAGAATTAGGAAACAAGATTCTGAATGTGAAAAACGTAAAAAGCAAAAAAGAATTGAAGTTTTCAATCAATCACAAAAGGGAGCCCTTGATAAATTTATGATAAAAAAATTTACATATTTCTTCTGAAAATAAAAAACAGAATATTGATATTGCTTCGAAGAATGTTAGACGGACAATACTTTTCAAATAAGAAGTTTGATGATTGTAATAGATTTTGAGATTTTAGTATTTTATTGTAAGAACATAATTTTAAAATATTGCTATTATAACATATTTTCTTGCATTTTATTTTTTGTAAGTGTTTTTGGGGCCTCATTTTGAACTTTGCACAGGACCTCTAAATTATGAGAACTGGCCCTGTTGTAATCATATAACAACATCGAAAAATAATATTGCGCCTGTACTGAAAAAAGATAAACAAACTTTTTTTCAAAGATTAATTATAGCTGGTGGAAATAGTTAATATTTTGGGATTCTTGAATTACTTTTAGGTGGCATTTGATTTTTTTAAGTGCTAAGTGTTGAAATCTGATTTCACGTCTGAATTTTGCTGAATTGATAAGATGTAGCGTCTGAATACTGATTTCTGAATTACTTAAACGGTTTAAAAATTCATCTGAATTCACATCTGAAATTAATGTTACGACATTTAATGGATTAGAGAGATGAGATGAATGGTTATTGATCTAGTGTTTGGGTTGGGTATTTTTGAAATTACGTGTTTACGGAAGAGATATATATGAAAAAAAATCAATTAAGATGCAAATAAGTGATAGTTTTACATCTGAAAATTAAGTGAAAAATAAGAGGCATTCAGATCTGAATGCAGAAAAAAACAAACAGTCTGAATTGCATTATATCTGATGCATTCACCCATTCAAATCTGAATAAGAGCTGAAAATGAAAAATAAATGAGGCAGTGGATGATTAAGTGCATCTTAAGCTAACACAATACAAACATGCATGTACATTAGTTCATCTATATACTTCCTCCTTTACTTCGTCCCAATAAAAATTTCACCAATTTTTTAAAAGGGCGTTCCGTTAGATGCTTCACCTAGGGATGGCCAAACCGGACCGGAACCGGAAAATCGGACTAACCGCCCGAAAAGCCCTGAATCACATGAGCAGAAAACTGAACCGGGTAACCTAACCGGTTTGGAGGCGGCGGTTAAGGTTCACCAAAATGGTGAACCGGACCAAAGCTCCGAACCGGACGAAAATTTGTTGTTTTTCAATAGAACCAGCCCTAATCGACCGAAAAGCCCTGGAACCGGACCAAAACCGTGAGAAAACCTAACCGGATAACCGGAACCGTGAGAAAAGCGGGCCGGTTAAGGTTCACCTCCTCGCCGAACCGGAACCGGCGGTTCAAGGCCCGGAACCGGACCGAATTTGGTCATCCCTAGCTTCACATTTCCTAAAATGGCAAAGAATCTTTACTATTCCACCCACTCATTTTCTCTCCTATTTTACTATTACACTCACAACATTTTTCAAATTTATTATTTTCTCCACTCATTCTCTCTCCTATTTTACTATTACACTCATAACATTTTCTCCACTTATCAATTTTCTTAATTTGCGTGCCAAGTCAAAATGGTGAAGCATTTATCGGGACGGAGGGAGTATATAAGTTGGAGTAAAAAAGCAAGCTTTCTTCAATTGTGTACTTAATTTGTCCTTGGAAAGTAGATATGGTCAACGGAGTCTAAATCTATAGTCAACTTAAATATAAATGTTTTGGCACATATACCTTGCTTGTTGAGGTCCATTTGTGTTCCTTGCCTAAATTAAACCCATTTAATCAAATTCCTACATGAGTCAAAACCATATATATTTAGTAAAAAATATATATTTAAGGGTTAATTTCAATATCCATTCTTAAGATTTAATTGAATACCAATGCTAACTATTCACCATTTTTTTATTTTTTTAAAAATAGATTTTTTATAAATAGATTAATACATGTATTTAACAGAATTCAAACTCGTTATCTTCACTATCATATGAAAACTAATACTGAATAATATCATAACAAATGTTCTATGGTATGCTTTTACTATTCACCGTAGTCGTAAATCAAAAATAAAAAATGTGAAGCAAAAGAGTGAGCAATTACTAATTACTGTAATTTTTTCAAATTACAAAATTAATCATCTCACCATACACAAACGTTCAAAAAAATATTCAAATTTATTTTTAATTAAAAATATAAAAAAAATTCAATCATTTATATTTATATTTATTTGAGATGAAAATCAGTGTTCTAAAAGATCCCGCCTAAGAGCGCCTAGGTCCCACCTAGGCGCTAGGCCCCTCTCCAACGCCTAGTTCTAAGCCCCGTCTAGGTCCCGACTAATTCCGACTAATCCCGACTAGTCCCCGCCTAGGCGCTAGGCCCGACTCCGACGCCTAGCATCCGCCTAGCGCTTTTTAGAACCTTGATGAAAATGAAATAATTATTATTTTTACTAGTAGTTGGTGATTACTCCCTTCGTCCCTGCCGACTTAGGACTTTTTGCCATTTTGGGCGTCCCACCCGACTTAGGACGGCCAAAAATGGAAACCTTAAATCACTATTCTCTCCACTCATTCTCTCTCCTACATTATTTTAATACTCACAACACCATTATAATTTACTATTCACTCCACTCATTCTCCATCCTATTTTTAAATTACACTCACAACATTTACCTTTTCCTTAATTTCCGTACCATTTCAAAAAATCCTAAGTCAGTCGGGATGGAGGGAGTACAGTATTTACTATTTAGTGTATTTTGCAGGTAAGCTTTTTCTGTCTGTCTGCATATGGAGTTCTTCACAACTCCCAACCCGGTTCAGAAGGGGATGGCACGTCAGCAGCACATGGACTGTAACACGTGTCACTCACGGGATCGTCGAAGCATAAACGGCGCCGGTAACGGACTTATTTTACTATAAATCAGGGGTTTGACTCGTCGCCGGTTTCCTCCATTTTTATTTGTCTTCGTTTCTCAAGACAAATCACGTACGTCGCTCCGCCCTTTGTTGTTTCCCTCAACCTCACTCACACCCCTAAACTATTCAATATTTTAATATCCTACCCCTAATACTTCCAAAATTTTCAACTACTCTTTTCCTGGTGTAAGTTATGGTGTCAATTGGAGTTGTAAATAGCGGTAAATATATAGTGTTATAGTGTAGAAAATAGTGTCCATTGAAGTTGATCTAACTAACCTCTATATTGTTGGGTTTTGGAGTAACATGTGCAGCGGAAGACTTAGCATAAATCATAAAATTCTAGCCATGAATCCGTCTAATATGAATAGATTAGACTTATGAATATAGATGTACTAACCTTTGTTGCGCTTTTGTCTTTCGTACACGTATTCGTAATCCAGTTTGAATCGTAGACGAAACTTTGATCTTCTCCTTGTTTTTTCTTGTGATGAATCATTAACGGTAGGTCTTCAAGCTTTAGGAGATAAAGCAATCAGCCTCTATTGATAATCCACACGCGAACGAACAATCTATGGCTAATATGGGATGAGGTTTTGATCTTTGATTCGTAATCAAAATCAATCAATTAGTGTTTCTTAAACCCTAATTTTTGTGTGTATTGGCCGAGGACAACTGATCTATTTATACTTTATAAATATTCCTAACTTTTAGGAAGAAAAATCTTAATCCAAGCCAAAATCAGACGTTCCAGCAAAGACGGCACGAGTCGTCCCTATGGGCACAACTCGTGATCACGAGTTGTCCCAATCGGCACGAGTCGTTCCTTCCTTTTTCAAGTCGTGATACGAGTCGTGCTCAGGAATTCACTCGTGCTGATTGATGGCACGAGTCGTGCCTCAGGTCACGAGTCGTGCCAATCACTTTTGCCCTTACTTTTTTCAGATTTGAGTCATTTTTCAATCCGTTCTTTGTGTGTGGCCCTATAGAAATTATATTTATGTTGGTAGTGAGTCGAAACATCGAACCTCACAAGATATAAGTGGTTTCTAGCAAATCATTATATTCACCCAATTAAATATAACATCAAGCTTGATTCCTTGATAGATCATTGCCATAATCCCTTTGTCTCACGATGTCATATTGAACATAAGTCATGGTCCACGTCAACTTATATTGTTCAATGTTTTCTCGATTTCGAATACGTTGATAATCTAAGTGCATTGATCTATATCAAATCTCTCGAGTATGGCTATACATTTCATCAACATTATTCATCGAGGGGCCCAAACAAACATCTCTCTTTACGAGGGACAAATCTCATCTTGACTATCATTATTTCCTACAAGAATTCGGTCATGCCAACATAGCCCTTATTGCTATTCTATTAAAGATAGTGTTAGACTACATCAAACACAACGTTCATCATGTGGAAGACGATGATAATTTTAGGTACTAAGGATTCTAATGACACGACTACCATGAAATTTAATTATGACATATATGACCATAGACCATGACATAAATCTCATAGGTGGGTCAGTCCAGTACCTTATTCTCTAACAAGTACCCACAAGCGTAATGTGCATCCTCATGCATATAATCATCTCTATGATTATTCATTATCAACTTATACTAGTTATTCACAATAACTAGGGACACAGATTATAATAATAACCATGTAAAACATAATAATCAAAATAAGCATTCTCTATTGTAAATGGTAAAGACGATTACATAAAGTTATTAACTATGAGTCAAAATAGTTATAAGCCTAGGGCATAACACCAACATATATTTCCAACATATTACACTTTGATATTTTTTAAACTTGGAACAAATTTAAATAAACTGTACTAAAATTCCTATATTTTAAACTATTTTAACAAAAAAGTTATGGCTTAAATTTATTTTCAACCATCGTACTTTCACTTGACTTTCAATTTAACCATCATACTTTAATTTTTACACAAAAATCCCTATACTTTGAAAAATCTCTCATCGTAACCCAAAAATTGCGAATTGAACCGGGACACGAATTAGCAACAGATTAAACACAAAAACCACTGTACTTTAAAATTAATCAAGTTCATGAGATTGAAAATGAACTTAATCCCCAATTCCTTTGGCATAGCTTCGCATGTGCATGTGGTCATATGCAAATTAAGTTTATATGGGGATCAAATTTTAAAAAGCTTAAGCATATGGTATGGGATTGGGGAATGTTCAAATCTTTGAGGGGGTTAACTATAAATTTTATATTTGTGGGCTCAAAGTTAATTGACTTATATAATTATATTCCACCAAGTTAGGCTAAATTGACAAAATTAAAATTATTTTTTATTGAATAAATAAATAAGTTTCTTATTTAGAGAGCCCAAAATAATAATAAAAAAATCAATGTAGTTTTTATATGGGTTAGAAAACCAAAACCTCCTTTAGCATAATTTTGTCGAATCTATTGTACTTTCTTCACTTGTTTTGTGTTCATGGTATCTTCACATCTTAGTACTCTTTTTTTTTTTTTTTTTATTATTATTATTATTAGTCTTTTTTTTTTAATGTTTAGATCTTTTAAATACGAAACCCCTTATATTAGGCCAAAATCATTGTGTCATACCAGTGTAAAGAGTGTCAGTGTAAAAAAGTGTCAGTGTTGGTGTTAAAAAGTGTCAGTGTTAGTGTAAACAAATGCCAGTGTGAAGAGTGTCGTTGCATGTATTATTAAGTGTCAGTATAAAATAGTGTCACGTAGGATAAAAAAGTGACAGTGTTAGTACAAAAAAGTGTCAGTTTGAATAGTGACAGTGTATGTATTATTACGTACGAACAAATGACAATAATCTACGTTCAAAACCACCTTAATATACGCTAATACAATGTCAACCTAATTCTAATTCTAGCCGTGATAGGAATCATTAGTAGTTAACTAAGCACAAAATCGTTCTTTTGTGAGTTATTTTGTTTTCTATTAATTTGGTTTCATTCTTCCACTTTTGTTTTAAGAAAATTAAAGTCGTACAATAATACAAATGCAAAATCATGCCTAATGAGCCTTTTTCATGAATCTATTAGTAACATTATTTCATGGCTTCACGGCGTTGTTAATTGATGCTAGGCACCAGAGACGATAAAAAAATAAGGAGAAAATAAAGAATAACATGATTATTCAGGGTATTTACGCGTGTATTTTGAGTAGAAGAGAACACGAATATATGCATAAGCACAAAAGGATAGAGTATAATCCAAAAGTCATTAGAGAACGAATCGGCTCTTTATATATTGGACATGTTCATAATATTTATTAATATTCTTAACGACAAAATTTAGAGAGACGGACTAAATTAATTAATCTTGATCATGAGGGATTAACAATAAACTAAATCATTCAAAGACACCTAATACCATATAAAGTTAACATAAACCATGTCATTAGCCAACTAGATCAAGTAATGTCTTAATAAGGAAAAAGTTAAACTTTATAAATCTTTGACCAAAGTGCTAAAATAGCAAGTTGGGGGGGGCTAAATTGGACCCTCAAAAATTCCATTAAGGATATAAAGACAACTTTATTAATTAAACTTTAGTGTAATTAATTTTATGCTTGGTTTGGTTAATAAGTTGGCCCTTTTTGTTTTGTACGGCCTTTATGCATTAAACAAGGATTTATTTAAAATTAAAGAAATAGTGAAATACTCTCACACATGTTGGCAATTCATAAGGGTCATTGTCATAATCTTGTTTTGTTCCTATAATTATTAGAGCATCACAGTGGTGAACGAAACTGGTGTCTGTTAATGAAATTTCGCTCACGCCACATTACATTTTATAGTGGTGAACGAATTTTTTGTTCACAGAGATATTTTTTAATAGAAATTTGATATTATAAAATTAATAATATATATGCTCAATTAGGTATGCTTTGAGAGCCAAGTGTGTAGCTTTGTTTTGAACGTTTCGCTTGCGCGTCATGTATTCTTCGATGCTATTCCCAACGTGTGAATTTTCTCTTGTATACGCGAATGTATCGTCTTGCGCAATTCGGGTGAACTTATTTTTTTTATTTTTTTTTGGTTTGTTGGCCCAAAATTCACTCGCATCATCATAGTTTCTATATCGATCACGTTCATCTTCAACTATCATATTATGCAATATGATGCAAGTTGTCATTATTTTACCAAGAATCACCCCCCAGTTGTGATGATTCTTCAACATAAATCATGCATGCTCATCTTCAAAAGGTTTACCTTCTTAATTCTCATACAATTGTTTAGCCTTAGTGCAAACGTCTTCTTCTTTGTACCCACTTCCTTTTCGTCTAGTTGCTTCATCATACATCGCCACAAACAGGTTTACCGATTTTGCCATCCTATTTCATCGACCTCGAAGCATTGATAAAGTTCGTTTACCAATTTTGATGGCCTTTGTTGCTGCGTCGTATTGTACTTAGCCTTGACAGTAGCCCACAACTTTTCACACTTTTGGTTAGTGCCTACTGTTGCATCAGTGCTTGTATTCATGTAGACACTGATGAGAGCTTCATCTTCTTTGTATCTCCATGCAATGTTAGCTCCTTTTTTCTTTTTTGTTGCTCCTCCTTGTGGGTACCGCCTCTTCTTCTTCATCACCCTCATCTTCTTCTTGCGTCTCTAGAACAAATTCATTGTTCTGTGAATCTTTAGTAAAACTTTGATAGTTAAGTGCAAAGTCGAAAGATGACTGGGTGTTTAGTGGAGAATTAAAATCTTGGGGTAGGCTTTGGTTGAAGTTTAGAGGATTTGAGTTGTTGGGATGGTTTTGAAAATTGTGTTGCTGATAATTTTGTACGGAATTGGGATCGTTAGCCAGTATTTGCTCGAACCAAGCATGATCAGGATTTGTTCCGGAATTATGAGAACTAATCCCGTAATTACTCATAATAAAAAAAACTTGATTTTTTTGCTATTTATAGAGAAAGGAAGTATGAAAGAAGAGATGTACATAATCTAGCAATCTTGAGCTCTATTTATAGGGTGGACATGAACGTTTTTGAAATTTTGACATAAACGACGTCGTTTGACGCAAGAGAAAATTTAAATATATAAAAAATTAAAATTTTATCAAATATATACAATAATAAAATATTAGAGTCATTTTTTAATAATAAAATATATAAATTATGTTAAATATTATAAAATTAGACTTTATTTATAGAGAAAAAAAATTATAAACATTTTTAATATTTTTATTTCAAAAATATAATTTTAAAAATGTCAAAATTACAAAATACACATATAGCTCGGACCAATTTTCGTTCACGAATTCGTTCATGAAATGAACGAAAATTTTCGTTCATGGCCATGAACAAATATTTAGCCACCACTAATTGGCATGAACCAAAATTGGTTCATCAAATTACAAAGAATGAACCAATTTTGATTCACCGCTAATCATGCTCTTATAGAAACAAATATTAAGGTTAGATCATATATAAATGTGATGTTTTGTTGCACATAATAATATACCGAATAATTTTAAGCATTTGATCCAAAAAGCATTTCAAATTATAATTATTTTCAAAGATTTTTTTTACAATTTTTCCTTAATTAATACGTAAGAAAATATTATCCCATGTCGAGAAATAAAAGATACTTATCTATAACATACTACATTCAATTGATTTTAACATGTAATCTCAGACTTTATAATAATGGTATCAGAGCTAAAGCTGGCTTACTACACGTAAAAGCCAATCCGTCCACATTGTAAGCATTTGACAAATCCCATTTACACGTGAGCGATTGGTAAACATTATTTCAAATTGGGAATAAACGAGATTTGTTTATAACATATATATAAATATTCTCGAATACTCTTCTTAGAATCAACTGATTTTAAGGTGTAACTTTATATTTTATTAGATTATACTATCTAAGTACTATTATTATTAACTAATTTAATATTAAAGTTGTATTTCTTATAAGTACAAATCTATAGTATAAATGGGAACGGGGTGCTACAGTACAATGAACAGTTTCAAGTGTCGAATTTTTCATTTTGCCCTCACTAAGTTGTCCCTTTCCCAGTTTGCCCTTTAAAAAAAAAAAAATTAATTAAAAAAAAAAAAAACGTGTCATCGAATACGGGCTTTTACTAGTATAGTAAATAATGCATCTAGTTAGATGTCACAAAGCAAACTTTTTGAATACTTTCTATACATTATAGAAATAAACATTTATTTTAAGACATTATTTTAAAAAAAATGAACATTTAATTAGAGACGAATGAGCGTAAAACTCGAACAATAACTTTCACATAGTTCATTAGGTTGCTTTAAATGTTCTTTTACGAATAAAGTCAAGCACCAACCTTTGGAATGAAACGGCATGAAGGTGGTACGATTGAGATACATTGGGCTAATCATATTTTGCAGGCAAAAATACAATAAAATTAACTCTATTTGGTGAATATTAATAAATTAAATGTAATTTAACTATTTATAAATTGACTAGGCCTATATTTTTCAAAAAAGGTGAAAAGATCAATGAATTATGAGACATGTTTCCTTGGAAAGAACAAGGTAATACAAGTAAAATCTAAAATTTATCAAAAATAAAATAAAATATACTCCCTCACCTCTTTACATTATATGCACTGACACTTTGTTACACTAATACTGACACTTTTTACGCTAACACTTACACTTTTTTACACCACTACTAACACTTAATAATATATGTACTGTCATTCTTTACACTGTCACTTTGTTACACTAACACTGACACTTTTTTACACTAACACTGACAATTAATAATACATGCACTAGCACTGTTTACACTGGCACTATGTTACACTAACACTGACGCTTTTTTACACTAACACTTAATATTACATGCACTGACACTTTTTACACTGTCACTTCGTTACTCTAACACTGACACTAGCGAAAAATCAAAACACGTTTTTTCTAACCTCAAGAAAAAACACGTTTTTTTAAAGATTTTAGCAATGTTATAAGTATAGCATGAATAGTGATATAGTTAATAATTATTGTGAATATAAAAATAAATTCTTTTATTTAAAAAAAATATAAATATAGATTTTGAGATTTTGTAACTTTGAGTTGAATATTTTTATTTTAAATAAAAATGGGACGGATGACGTAATATTCAAAACTTGAGGGAATGGGCCGGCCCAAAACCATTTCCAAGCATTTGTTACCGACAAATGAAACAAAGAAGCCGCCTCCGGCCTCTCTCTTGTTTCTTTTGATCATTGCCTCCATTATTTTATCATTGTACTAGTCTAGGTGGACCAATCTCCTGAGTACAATTTTACAACTCATTACTACTATTTTTGTCCTAATTATTTTTTTTTTTTTCATTTTTTTGTTGTTGTTGTTATTACCATTTTTTTTTATAATTAAATTAATCAAAAATTAAAATAATTATATTAATTTAAAATTATTGATCAAAATATATTTGTAATATCGAAAAAAAAAGTGGAAGATCATTTGAGGCACAGAAAGTATTAGCTTAAAGTAAATGGTCACTTGAGAACGACCTAAGGCCCTTTTCATGTATCTCAATTGAACTACCGATCAATGGAATTTTTCGGAAAAATAGTATTCTTGCGTATTTCGATGATCCTCGATATAGAATAAAGAACTCGAGAATTGTGTAACACGTGGTAAATTATAGAAGATCCTCTTTAAGATCAAAGAATTTCATCAAATTCGGTATGATTGTATGTGTGATAGCATCTACTATACCAGAAATATCAAAGAACCCGATTATTTCAATTGCTCAGGATACCCAATAAGATAGCAATTACAACCCAAGAAGTAATAAGTACTTGACCGTAAACTTGGAAACCCCCGATTTACGTAAACTTGGAAACCCCCGATTTTTCAATAGAAATGTTGGCCTACTTCCACACCGGATATAAAATTTGGATATAATCAACATGTTTTTCTTGTTTTTATATTTGTTTGTTTATGAGTATGAATTTTGAAATGTATATGCGCGAGACACAATCTACTACCTGAATATGAATCTATCTCTTTCAAATAGCTTATTCGAACCCTATTATAGAACTAGATTCTGGTTTCATTTTAAAATACATAAATATTATAATTTTATACAATAAAGCAATATAAATTACCACTATCATAATACAAGTATTATACAAAGAATTGAATTATAAATAATGTTTTGAACAACTTTAATCTCATAAAGTTCAACGGTTACAAAAAAAAAATAAAAAATATTTAGCAACCTACTTTTTATTCACTTAAATTATAAATAGTATTTTGGATAATTATATTTTCAACTCACTTAACTTATTATACCTAAAACATAATCAAATAGAGAAAATGCATTTTTTCTAGTGTTTAAGAAAATCGTGTTTTAAAATGAGCGGTGACATTTTTGGAAATAAGTGAATCTTCGTGCGCGGTGAGATTTTTATAAATGAGTGAAAATTTGTGCGTGTGGGCCCATGTCACAAACCTTCTGAATATCAAACTCAAAGAGTTTTGGATATGAATATTAAAGCCTTATGGATTTGAATTAGCAAGAATATTTGAACAAGGCATGACTAACAAACCGTATGAATATCAAACTCAAAAGGTTTTGGATAATAATATTAAAGCATTCTGGATATAAATTAATATTTGAACAAGGTCATAACCAATATACCTTTTGTATGTGAAACTCAAAAGGTTATAGATAACAATATTAAAGCTTTATGAATATGAATTAACAAGCATTTGAAAAAGGTAATGACCAATAAACCTTCTAAATATCAACATTAAAGAGTTTTAGTTATTAATATTAAAACATTTTTTAAAAAAGTTTAAGTTATTTACAAAAATATCACAATATATTTAAAAACACGTTTTCCCAAATCACTAGAAAAAATGCATTTTTCAAGAGAGTTACTCCTAAAAATCTTGTATGTTTTTTTCAGTCCCGAAATGCATGTTATATTTCTAAGTAATGAAAAAGATTTAATACAATTTTACTATTATACAATCAATATATAAATAAGTAAAATATATTTATTAAAATTTTAAAAGGACAAATAAGACATTTATTATAAATTGAACATATGTTAAAAATGTAGACTGGTATTTTAAATACGACATTTATTATAAATTGAACATCTGTTAAAAATGTAGACTAGTATTTTAAATATGACATTTATTATGTTAAAAACGTTGACTGGTATTTCAAATACGACATTTATTATAAGCGCTAGAAAATAGTTATTACTTATTATCACATTAAAGTTACTCTCTCTCGTTGAAAATAACTGTTATTTTTTTTATTTTAACTGATTTTAAGAAAAATAATAATTATTATAACTTAATAAAAACAACTATCAATTTTGCACATATTAATTGTTTTTCTCTTTTACAATACTTCACTCAATAAAACAATTAATTAATTGTTTCAAATTTTAATGTGAAAGTACAGTGAAAGTTCAATCCTTTTAACCCAATAGTGATAATTATTTTGGATTAAAAAATTTGCTTTTATTTTGAGTAGGGGTGTAAATGGTTCGGTTTGGGTCAATTTACTGACCGAACCACTATTAATTGGTTTGGAAAAATCTCAAATCGAATCGAATCATGAAAAAATCCAAACCGAATCGAACTAAAGCGCCATGATTTGGTTCGAATCGCGTTTTATTTTACGGTTCGAACCGCGTGTTTGAAACACAATTCAAACCATGAAATAGAACATTGTCGTTTGAGTATTTATAATGGTTTCAGACTTCACAATTTATTATCATGCTTGTTTAAATTTTTCAGACATAACATACATAAGAGATTCAGTATTTAAACACAATTTGAAATTGTGCTTCAATGTTTATGATAAAAATATGTCATTTGAGTATTTATAATGGTATATGCTAAATAGTGAATTAACATTATTACAAGAAGATTAACCAAAAGAAAAAATGGTTATGGGCTAAAACTAATGAATAGAATTATGAATTTTTAAATCTAAATGTAAGGTGAAAATGAAAAATATGTATATCTAAGGTTAATATCAAACGGTTTGGTGATTTATTTTATTGATTCGGTTTGATAGTTCGGTCTCGCGGTCTCGAAACGTGGTTTGGGGGTCCAAACCGCATACCAAACCGAACCACACGGTTTGACAATTTTTGAAACCGAATCAAACCACTATTGATTGAAAATCGAACTAAACCGCATGATTTAATTTAATTCAATTTCGAAATTAGATTTGAACCGAACCAATTACACCCCTAATTTTGAATCGGAAAGTGTATAAAAGAAGAATGAGAAAATATCTGGAGTTGTACATTTATAAAACAAAGTTGTACTCTAGCATATAATTCAAAATGTAAAAAATTGACCAGCCATACAAGAACCATTGAACGTGGAGGTCAGTTGAAAAAGAGCAAATGTACGGTAAAGATTGGTTAACAGGAGGAGGGAGGAGTTGCAGCAAAATGGGATTTTTAATTGGCAATGCATTGAACCTCGTAACGCCCCCCATTTATTTATGGCGCCAAAATCAAGAAACACTGCCTGCCAGTGCCCACGTTCATACCTGCTGTATAAAACCCTCAACTATGCGTTAAAAGGATAAAAAGGTCACTCTACCTATACTCCCTTCATCTCACATTAGGTTATTCATTTACTATTGAGAACGAAAAATAAGAAGTGAATATCTATAATGTTATTAAAATAGGTGTTGTGAGTGAGTAGAAGAGAGAAAATGAGGTAGAGAATAGTAAGTGGATAATTGTTGTGAGTATGACAAGTGAATCCCATAAATAAAGAAGTATTAAAAATTTTTCTTTTTAGGAAAATTGGACTTTTTAAAGTGGACGCCAAAATAGTAAAATGGGTAAAATTTTATGAGACGGATGGAGTATAAATTACATGGTATTTTGGCCAATTTAACCTTTTTAAATTGGGAGAATGATTATTTCAAATAAAAATTGAAAGATGATCGAAAAGTTCTAAAAAGAAATTTTATAATTTATGACAAAATCCTTCACGTGATTTATTATTTTTATAATACTGTATGCAATATCGTATTTACAAATATAATGCTGCATTTATTGCTTAAGAATTTTCAAATTATTTTGATTTAATAAGATATTTGAGAAACACTTATTTGTTTAAAAAGAAAATTTTGAGTCAAATTCTCTTTTAAATTATCATTAATGCTATAATCCATGTAAATATTGAGTCTCCTTCATCCTTATATTACATGTTGTTTGAATAGCTAAAATTTATTATAATTCTTTAATTCAAAATAAATAGTATTATAATTTATCAAATATTTGTTGGAATAATTATTTTGTTTGATTAATTTTTTATTTTTTTTTAACTTTTACTCTCACTTACTCCCTCCGTCCCAGCGAAAGAGTCGGTAAATTTGTCCGACACGCAAAATAAGAAATGTGATGTAGAAAAGAGAAAAAGTTTAAATGTTGTGAGTATGAAAAATTAAATAGGAGAGAGAATGAGTGGGAGGTGATGTAAGAAAGATAATGTTGTGAGTGTAAAAGTAAAGTAGGAGAGAGAATGAGTGGAGAGGATAGTGATTTAAGGTTTCCTTTTTGGGAAAGTGACTTTTTAAATGGGACGCCCAAAAAGGAAATAAATGGCTCTTTCGCTGGGACGGAGGGAGTATATAACTTTAACACTTTTCTAAAATATATTACTATTGAGCATCAAGATATATAATAGGTGATAAATTTTATAATTTCATCATTAAATCATAGAAATAATTATGTTTTGTAAAAGTGGCGTAAGACGAAAAAGTATATCATATTATCACGGGACACCCGAGTAACCAAGGCAATACTACCTCCGTCTCGTCAGTCTCGTCAGAAAGGGCATAAATTACCTTTTTGAGTGTCCCATTTGAAAGGGCACAACCCAAAATTGAATTTTTTTTATTACTTTTTTATTTGTGGGATCCACTTTCATACTCTCACAATAAATATTACTAATTATTCCCTATCTCACTTTCTCTTTTCTACATCACTTTTCACTCACAACATTTATTCCACTATACTCCCTCCGTCCCGGAATAATCTTCACACTTTCCCTTTTGAGCGTCCCAAAACTTACTTCACACATTTAAAACTTACCTAAAATGGAAAGGAATCTTTACTATTCCCTCCACTCATTCTCTCTCCTACATTATTTTAATACTCACAACACCATTATAATTTACTATTCTCTCCACTCATTCTCTCTCCTATTTTATTTTCACACTCACAACACTTTCAATATAATACTCCCTCCTTAAAACCAGTGCAAACAGTGTTTGTGAATTATGTTTCGGGACGGAGGGAGTATATTTTTTCTCTTTTCTACATCACTTTTATTAATTTTCGTACAAGGATACAAAAATATCCTTTCAAGCGGGACGAAGAGAGCATGTACTTCGTAAAATATCAATATATATATATATTCAATTAAACGAGTGGCCCATTAGTAAAGTCAAGACTTACTCTCGATGAACACTGTTCAAGTTTTAATTTGAGTCCCAAGGGTGTAATGACCAAAACACACCAGTAAAAAATGAAAAGGAGAAACAAAAATAAAGCAGTTAAGAAATAAAGTAATAATACCTAATGGGCCATGGCCCAATGTTATCTTGGGTGGCTTTCCGTAGGGGAGATCACCGGTTCGATTCCCCCCAAGGAAAATCCTTGTGGATTAATTT
Organism: Adenophora triphylla var. japonica; assembly: GCA_022495995.1. NCBI lineage: Eukaryota > Viridiplantae > Streptophyta > Magnoliopsida > Asterales > Campanulaceae > Adenophora > Adenophora triphylla. The sequence goes on from JAFEMH010003071.1 coordinate 157,250, forward strand.
CTTCCTTGGGTTTCAGGGTCCTTAGGAACCCCCCGGGCACATCCATTCAGTTAAGGAAGCATTCTTTGGGCCAACCTCGGTGTGGGAGTTCAACTACCGCGTTGTAGGAGGGCTCCCTTGGGGAGTATAAGTCTTTGCCGCGATTTGGACATATTCGCGATTTACCTCCGCTAGAACAGCTGTGGGGCCGGTAGGCTAGTGGTCACTAATTGCTTCGGCGAAGGCCAACCCGGGTATCAAAAAAAAAAAAAGAAAAAAAGAAAAAAAGTAATAACGGTGTCATTAAAAAGTTAACTAGAGTTAGAATTGTACACTATTCAGTCAAAGCAAAGACTGACGTGCTTGTCTGATTGACTGACTTAATTAACGGAACCGTCCTTTCTGCTGTGTCACGTGACCTGCTGCACTCCCAGATTCCAATAAAAGAAAGAAAATCTTTTGCTGACTCACCATCAAAAAATGACCCGGCCCGGTATGACACGTGTCAGCATCTTACGGTCTCCATCAGATGCGGCGTCTCGTTAAAACTTAACAACGTCCCTGGAATCTCCACTTTCCTCCCTCTTACCTTGAGGTGAGTTCAATTAACCCCCCAGAATTAAAGAAACATGGAATTCCATCCCCTTTATTTTATGTGTTCAAAGCATATGCAAGCAATTCTTAGTCATCTTCTTGTCTAGTTTACACTAGTGCACTTTTAGATACAAATAATTTCAGATAAGTTCTTAAAAGTGTCAAATAGACATATTTTGAGTACTAAACTCCGTATTCATTACAAAATGAACATGAGTGCGTCTGCTGAGAAACGCGTTTCTCCATAACTATGGAGAAACGTGTTTTTCATAGCCAGAAGCTTTACATTTGATAACCAGAAAAAAAAAACCCAAGGCCAAGACCAAAAGCTTCTGGATATCCAGAAGCTTTGCATTTGATAGCCAGAAGCTGAAGTGATTGTAAAATGTGGGTTGGGCTTGAACAGTACAAAAGGTTTGATGATTTTGGTGGGCCAAGTAGCATAAGGTGGGCCATGAATATTAAGGAAGATAAAAGATAATTAAGTGAATAATAAATTACACTTTACCGTTAATAGGGCGAGATAGTATAGCGAATGACAGGGACATGACATTTAACGGGAATAGGGTATAGGCGGGAAGTATAGGTGGCGAGAAGAGGATTTACCCCCCCTGATCTAGGGTAATATGTATGTAATATAATTTAAATGATAAAATTAGTTTTGTCGCTTTGGAGAATTCGTCGCCAGGCGACAAGTGTAGGTGGTGGGTAACGATTGATTGACGTGTCAACAGGTGGCTCCTTTTTTCCATACCGTGAACAGTATCAAGTGATGGGGCGCGATCCTTTTTTACCAACTCTGAAGAGTAGGTGACCTAGAATACCTGTGTGATTGACACGTGTCCCTGAGTTATGGTCTCATGATGGGATCTTGGTATAAAAACACAAAATTCTGCATTATTGGGTAAGCTCTACTCTCTCTCTGAAAACTCTCCCTCTCTTTTCCATTATTTCCATATTATCTTGTTCTTGAGATAGTGAACTGATTCTCACGCCGGAGGGGTTTCACCGGAGTCACCCCCGGTTTAGTTCATGATTGTTCGTGTGTGTAGGTCCTGGAGCGAGCCATCCATAGAAGACCAGCCGGAGTATCCTTTGGATCAGCTGTAGACTCAGCTCCTGATCGACACCATTTTCCATGGTAGCATCAGTTGGTTCCGTTGCCGGGACCAGAGCGTTTCTTCTTTGGGTGGCTAGGTGAAGTTTGGGAGGTTGTTGGTGGCTGCCGGAGGTGAGAGAGAAGATGGAGCACTGTTGTTGTTTTGTTGGTGGAGCCCAGAAGATTCCAACTGTCAGTTTGGTCAAAGGAGTAAAGGCTAGTTAGTTAGAAAATTAAGAAGGATTCCCAGATAGTACTTGTTAAAGGTGTTTTTTGGATTGAGGTATTTATTTCAGAAAGTCATAAAGTTGTCTTTGGCTATAAAGGTTGTAAGTTCATTAGTGCATGCATTAAAGGCATTTTGTTTTCAGAAAGCGATTTGTAAAGTTGTCAGAAAAGGTGTGATTTGTCTTGAAGTGTCTGTAAAAGTATAACAGTTAGTTGGAGGCAAGTTATGGTGGTTGGACAAGAAAAAGCTACACCTTCTAGGGTGGCCCAGAACCTAACACTGGCAACCCCAAATGCAAAGGATGCTCGTGCGGGAGCTGAAGCAGGATCGGAAAGAGAGGTGGAGGTCCATACGTCTGAGACCAACACCAGTGTGAGGCGGGATAGGGTGGAGGAGGAAAGGGTGAGAGTGGAAAGAGCCAAAGCAGTAGATGAAGGCCAAGTTCCCGCAAAATCAAAGAATGCAGAAGTAAGAGAAAGGATTGAAAAGTTAAGGGCGGATAATGAGGCGTGGATGCATGTCCTCGCCAATAATCAACAGTTAAAGGAGTTACATGTGGAGCCCTCCCACGTTCCTGAGAATTTGCTAAATAGGCAAGCGGGAAGGTCCCATGTCGGTGGGCAAAATCGGGAGGATAGCGCTAGCGTGGCCAATAGACCAAGACAGAATGTAGATACGCCGCTGCCCAGGAGATTAGCAGAAAATCGAAGGCGAGATGATGACTTGGAAGCAAGAAAGAAGAGAAGAAAGAAAATACACCATAAGCCAGGCAATTCCAAAGAAGAATCTTATTACTTTGAATATGACGGCAATGAATCTAGTGGCTCCACACACGACGAGGGACGCGGCAAGGAAAGGACCCAGATATCGCGACGTCATGATGATAGGCGACATCGTGGGAGGTCACCGCGGGATAGGGAGAGATGGCGGCAAGATAGGAAAGATAAAGATTATGATAAGGAAAGGGAGCGGAGAGCTGCAGAGAGGCGCAAAGCGGCGAGGGCCGAGAAGATCGTAGAAGCCATAAAAGCCGCAGAGTTAGCCAAGGCTAGTGAGGCAGAGAAGGCTAAGAAGGAAGAGGAACAAAGGTTAAGAAATGAGGTGGCTGAGATGGCGAAGAAAATCAAGGATTTAGAGGCGGGAATAAAGAAAGTGGAAGGGAAAAAGCCTTTTTTGGCTCCTTTCACCCAAAATATCAAAGGTGTTGCCCAGGACCCAAATTTTCGAATGCCAACTTTATCAAGTTATTCGGGAAAGTCTAGAGCAAGAACCCGTGTAGGAGGATTTGAAGCAACCATGTCATTGTTGGCCGAGAATGAAGCAATTTTATGTCGAGCATTGGTGAGCACTTTGGCGAGATCATGCATTGGATTGGTTCTTGGTACGGCTGAAGATTCTATAACGGGGTATCAAGATTTCGGGGAGAAATTCTTGGCGAGATTTAGTGCGTCGGGATCACGGCCCGGTTGAAAGACGGAGTTGTGCGATCTTAAGCAAAAGGATGGGGAAGGGATTGCGACTTTCACGAGACGGAGTTCGTAGGAGTGGCCAATCAAGTTCCTGATATCGCACAAGGCGAGATAATCATGTTGTATAACACCGGTTTACGGCCAAGGGTCACTTCAAGCGGGAGTTAGGGATAGAGATTGCCAAAGACTACGGGGAGTTGTATGAAAGAGTGCGAGGATTTTGTAGTGGAGCTAGAGTTAAGACAAAGGGGGTACAGGTTGCGAGTCGGCCGTCAAGAAGGTGGCGAGCGAAAGGGTGGAGATAGTGCGAGATGATAAAAGGGGTTTGGCGGCAATAGAGGGCAAGTCAAGCGGGAGGAAGCGGAGGCCGTGGAGAAGGGCGCACGGGGATCGAGAGAGTTTAAGCCAAAGACGGGCATCAAGTATAGCCGGTTGAACACTCCTATTAGCGAGATCATGAAGAAAATAAATGCAGAACCTTTTCCTATTACACCGGGAAGCTGGTCCGTCTAGAGATCGAGAATAGTTCTTGTGAATTTCATAAAGATAAGGGGCACAAGGCGACGATTGTTATAATTTGAGAAGATTGATTCGGGGAAGATTGACGGGGGTTTTACGCGGGAGTATTTGGAGGAGAATGTTGGGCGGGATGATCAACGTAGGCGGAGAGAAATTTGGTAGATGTCATTCACGACCCTTTACCCGGTGTGTCTCGAGTTGAATACCCAAATCATGACCTTGACGCATACGTTTGATGTTCCTCGGTTCCCGCTTGATCGAATAGGGTGATCGGTTTTTCCAGGCGAGAGTTGGAAATTACCAAAAGCCGTGGGAGTCGGCCAATTATCATCACTATGTATCCAGGCAATAATATTGTGCGGCGAGTCATGGTGGACTGCGGGGCAAGTAGGAATGTGCTTTATTATGATGCTTTTAAAAGGATGAATTATACGAGAGGCAAATTTGGTGCCTCATAAGGGATATCTTGAGGGATTCACTAATCACTCAGATTAAAGTTAAAGGGACGATTATGTTGGATGTTGAAATTGGTGAAGGAAAGGCGGCGAGATGCGAGAATGTCGAATTCATGGTGATTGATCTTGTGTCTCCTTATAATGCTATAGTGGGAATCCCATTCATGTTGCGTTTTGAAATGGTTCTGTCAATTCCCCATCAGAGGGTGAAGTATCCCACCGCTAATGGGATAGGTTACTTGCAGAGTGAGGCGGTCACTGTGATAAGAAAACAAAAGGAGAGGTTGAAAGCTAAGGCAGAGAGTACAATTTCGATGACTTCCAAAGTAGAATCTAGTCCACTAAAGATAAATATGGTTAAGATTGTAGAGGTGGAGAATGGTGAACCAGATTGGATCATAATGGAGAGTATGAAAAATGGAACCGCTATGGTGGCCGAAGCGACAAACCAAGTGTTAGGGCGAGTTTCAGGGCGAGAAATGTGTAGGATGGAAGAGCGGGAATCAGGTTGGCGGGATGTAGACTCCGATATGGTGGGAAAGGGTGATGATGGTAAAGGAAATTGTTGGGCGATGGAAATAGTGAATGCCACGCCCCATATAAGTTATGCCAGGGTTGTAAGGTTTGTTAGTATGGAGGAGCCAAGGATTGAAGAAGTGGTTGAGGGAAACGTCAAAGTACTAATGAGCGAATCTGATGACGATTATGAAGCCATTGAGGTGGAGGACGCTCAGGGGCGGCCTACTGGTAATGCCTTTGCCGACCTTAAGAAGCCCGCTCCTGTGGGTATGAGGAAGAGGAAAAGAATAGAAGTGGAGACGCTGCAGGTGCGGGATGAGCCAGATATCAAGGCGGGAGAGGAGTTGGAGGAGGTGGAAATCAATTGTTATTTTCCTGAGCAGAAGGTGAAGATTGGCAAGCAACTGTCGAGGGATGAGCGAGAAGCTTTGGTTGATTTTTTGAAGGAAAACTTGGATGTATTCGCTTGGAGACCGGAGGACATGAAGGGTATTGATGAGAGTGTTGCTCTGCATTGTTTGAATGCTGATCCTAAGGTGGAGCCATTTAAGCAAAGGGTAAGGCATTTGTCGCCGGAGAAAGAGATGGCAGTATTGGAAGAAGTGGAAAAGTTGTTGAAGGCGGGAATAATCGAGAAAATTCAATATCTGGTGTGGTTGGCTTGTCCCGTAATGGTTTTGAAGTCAAACAAGAAGTGGAGAATGTGCATTGATTTTACCGATCTGAATACGGCGTGTCCCAAGGATTGCTATCCTTTACCTAAGATTGATAAGTTGGTGGATTCCATTTCAGGTCACAGAGTGTTCAGTTTTATTGACGCTTATTCGGGGATACCACCCGATTAAGATGGCGGAGGACGACAAAGCGAAACAGCGTTTAGGACTCCAAAGGGAAATTTTTGTTACAAGATGATGCCGTTCGGCTTGAAGAATGCGGGGGCAACATATCAAAGGATGGTGAACGAGGTGTTTAAGTCGCGAGATTGGGCGGAATATAGAAGCGTACATTGACGACATGGTGATCAAGACCGAGAGAGAATAACCACTTGTTGGATCTTCTTGAGACTTTTGAGAACTTAAGAAGGAATTCAATGAAGTTGAACCCTAGTAAGTGCACGTTTGGTGTTACGGCGGGAAAATTTCTGGGATTCTTGGTCAACAGGCGCGGGATTGAGGCCAACCCGGAAAAAATTCAGGCGTTATTAGACATGTCGCCACCTAAGTCTATTCGCGAGATTCGGCGACTAAATGGGAGGATCATTGCCTTGGGAAGATTTATTTCGAAGTCGGCGGAGAGATGTTTGCCATTCTTCAAAGTTTTGAAGGGCGGAAAGAAATTTGAATGGAGCGGAGTGCGGAGCAGCTTTTGAAGAAATGAAAGCTTACTTGGGAAAGCCACCATTGTTGAGCGGCCACAGTGGAGGAGGAATTGTTTGTTTATTTGGCGGCCTCGACTATGCGGTTGCGCGGTGTTAGTGAGGAAGACGGAGGAATTCAAAGGCCGTATACTATGTTTCCAAAGCATTAAGTGAAGTTGAGTCGAGGTATTTTAATGCCGAGAAGTTGGCTTATGCGTTGGTGGTGGCGGCAAGGAAGTTGAGGGCCTATTTTGTTGCTCATACCATTGTAGTGTTGACAGACGCGCCCTTAAGAAAGATTTTGCAGCAACCGGTTACGCGGGAAGGCTTTTGAAATGGTCAATTGAGTTGACGGAATTCGACATCGCCTATGAATCTCGTCGAGCTATTAAGGCGCAAGCGTTAGCGAACTTTATAGTTGAAACCTCATTTACCAAATCACAGCCGATGTAGTTGAGGAGCGCGAGAAAAGAAGATGGCAAAGCGGGGCTGAGCCAAGTTTGATTGAAGAAAAGAAGAGGCCGGAGGATTGTTGGATTCTACATGTTGATGGTTCGTCAGCAAAGGACAGAGGAGGAGCGGGAATGGTTTTGATGTCCCCCGATGCAGAATGTGAGTATAGGAAAGCATTCAGGTTCAAGTTCCCAGTATCTAATAATCAGGCGGAATACGAAGCATTAGTGTCGGGAATTGAATTTGCGCGGGATGTTGGAGTAAAGAGGATTGTGATCCATTCTGACTCTCAGTTGATTGTTAAGCAAGTGAAAGGTGAATATGGCACGGTGAATTCATTTTTAATAAGATATTGTGATTTGGTGAGAAACATCTTGAGTCATTTTGAGTTTTGGGAGTTAGTACAAATCGGGCGAGAAGAGAATTCAAAGGCGGATGCACTGAGTAGGTCAGCGGGAAGTGGGGAAATTGAAGCAGCTGTGGATCCCTTGGTGGAGTATGTGGACACGCCGGCAATTGATAGATCCAGGGTAATGGAGATTGGAGAGACAGAAGCAAATTGGGTTACCGAAATGAAAGATTTTTTAGAGAAGGGTGAATTGCCGCTTGAAGAAGAAAGGGCTAAACTAGTAAAGGTGACTTCCCCGCGATTTACTGTACAAGATGGAATCCTATATAGAAGATCTTTTCAAAGCCGTTGATGAGATGCGTAGAGCCGGGAATGGTGGCTAAGGTTTTGTTTGAAATCCATGAGGGTGTTTGTGGGGGCATCCAGGGGCGAGGTCATTAGCGGAGAAGGTCTTTGTTTCATGGCTATTACCGCAAGTCTGAGAAAGGATGCTGAAGAGTATGTGCGAAAATGCGAGAAGTGTCAAAGATTTGGGAATATTCCGCGCCAACCCGCCACTGAGCAGACGCCTATTGTCGCGACGTGGCCTTTTGATATGTGGGGCATAGATTTGATTGGGCCATTTCCAAAGGCGAGGAGGGTGCCGGCGTGTGGTCGTTGCAGTGGATTATTTTACGAAGTGGGTGAAGCGAAAGCCTTAGCAACGATAAGCGAGGATAATGTGATTAAGTTCGTTCAAGAAAACATTTGGTGCGAGATATGGGTTACCCAGGGCCATTATTTCGATCATGGAACACGGTTTGGTAAGAAATTTGCCGCGGAATGTCAAAGGATGAATGTAAAGCATTGGATGTCGGCGGTGTACAGGCCGCAGTGCAATGGTCAGGCGGAGGCGGCAAATAAGCAAATCATTGCCGCATTACGTAAAAATTTAGAAGGAAGGGGCGGAGCATGGTTAGAAGAATTGTCTACTGCATTGTGGTATGTAAGGACCACAATAAAGGGTTCAACCGGTGAAACAGCATTTGCTTTAACTTATGGAGTGCAGAAGCCGTATCTGGCCGTAGAGATGGCCTTGCCGACTTATAGAGTGACTTATTATGATGAGGCTAGAAATGGTCAGAGGCGGTGCAACGACCTTGATTTGGTTGATGAAAGGAGGCTACAAGCGAGAATGAGGATGGTAAATTACAAGCAGAGGATGAAGGCCCAACATGATAGCGGGTTAACAAGAGGTCTTTTAATGTAGGTGATTGGGTACTAAGGAGTGCAGAAGCCACGGGACCCAAACCAGGCTTCACCAAGTTAAATGAAAAATGGGAAGGGCCGTTTCAGATATCTAAAATTGTTCGAGAAGGGACCTATCGGCTGAGAAAGCAAGATGGCGAAGAGTTGAAGAATGCCTGGAGTGTCGATCATTTGAAGCGTTTTTATCAATGAAGTTGTAGTAACCTTTTTAGTTGCATCTTTTGATTTTGGTTCTAGATGACAAAAGATACGTAACTTTTACGTAGTCATGTGTTTTTGTGTACATCGCATTGACGGGAAAGTTATGTAAAATTTGCCAATCTAGCACGATGTAACTTGTTAGCGTGATGGAAGAAGGAAGGAATTATTCAGCGACATACTGTTTTGTGATCACCATTTTCATTAAAAATTTGACAAGTGTTATGTTTTGTGAAACAGTTATGGGAACGACAAGATTAGAAGAATGATGGCAGCCAAGGAAGCCGTTTTAATGAAGGATAAGGAGCATGGATAAAAGAGACGACAGTAAAAGCGCATTATGAACTACGAGAAGCAGTCGTCGTCAACACTTGACAAAAAGGGATGCGGCGGCTTGGTTTGAGACCAAGTCGCCGGGGATGTGGTGGCTTGGTTAGAGACCAAGTCACCCAAAAAGGGATGCGGCGGCTTGGTTAGAGACCAAGTCGCCGGGGATGTGGTGGCTTGGTTAGAGACCAAGTCACCCTGTGGTGGATGCGGCGGCTTGGTTAGAGACCAAGTCGCCGGGGATGTGGTGGCTTGGTTAGAGACCAAGTCACCCAAAAAGGGATGCGGCGGCTTGGTTAGAGACCAAGTCGCCCAAAAAGGATGTGGTGGCTTGGTTAGAGACCAAGTCACCCAAAAAGGGATGTGGCGGCTTGGTTAGAGACCAAGTCGCCCCAAAAAGATATGGTGGCTTGGTTAGAGACCAAGTCACCCAAAAAGGGATGCGGCGGCTTGGTTAGAGACCAAGTCGCCCAAAAAGGATGTGGTGGCTTGGTTAGAGGCCAAGTCACCCAGAAAGGGATGCGGCGGCTTGGTTAGATACCAAGTCGCCCAAAAATTATATGGTGGCTTGGTTAGAGACCAAGTCACCCAAAAAGGGACGTGGCGGCTTGGTTAGAGACCAAGTCGCCCAAAAGGGATGCGACATCTTGGTTAGAGACCAAGTCGCCCAAAAGGAATGCGACATCTTGGTTAGAGACCAAGTCGCCCAAAAGGGATGCGATATCTGGGGAAGAGATCAAGTTGCATAAAGGGATGTGGTATATTAGTTAGAGATTTGACTCCAAATGGATATGTCGAAATTGTCACATTAAATAGTTGGCGAGAATCTATCTTTGAGGAGTGAAATTTGCCGCCTAAAGGCGAGCCTCACTTTTTGAAGGGAGTAATATGTATATAGAGATAAGATGGAGATTGCAATCTTCGATGAACTATCGAAGCAAAATCATTATGAATCAAAAGAAAGATACGCGACATGAAAATGTTAATGATAAACAAGTAAAGATTGGAGACAAGTCATAAAGAATAGAGCATAAGACAAAAGGTCGCAAAAGGAAGGGAGTTAAATAATTACAAGTTGTAGCACAAAGGCCAATCATCCAGTCGAAGTTGCGAGAAGTAAAGACGGAAATTAAAATATTGTTTGTTACAAACCAAGAGTAAAGGTAAAGTTTGGCGACAACCACAAATTACAAAACAAAGTCACTGGGCATTATAGGCGGCGTTTAGAGCGTCTTTGTTCTTTTGGGTCAAGTCATACAAAGAAAGAATAATGTTATCAGGACGAATGTCAGGAACAGGCCAGGCCACTCTGCCGAGAACGGCATCTTCCGCAGCTAGTTGCTTAAGTTCTTGATCACTGAAGGGCACCAAGGGATGCCCTTTGCGGCTCTTCTCACTAAAGATAGTTTCAGAGCCCCATCTCGCCAACATAGCAGGAGTTATTGCGGGATTAGCTTCAGAGGCAATTGTCCTGAGTGTGTGAAGGATGGCATTATCAAACGCGTCCATTTCATCAGATTCAGCTTTGGACTTAGCTTCCTTAAGATCTTCTCTGAGCTTGGTAATTTGGTTAGCCTTAACAAAGTCTTCATCTCTGAGTCGTTTGTTCTCGGCTTCCAGCTGTGTAAGTTTAGCGACATCAGCTTTGTTTTTCTCGTTCTCGGCAACAAGTAGAGCCAATTTTTCCTCAGCCTCTTTGTTTTTCTTTTCTAAGTCCTTCAAACGGCCGTCTCCCGCAATGAGATCAGCTTTTGTTTGAGCTTGGAGATCTTGGAGCTCTTTAAGGGAAGCATCCCGCCTGGACACTTTCCTCTTAAAGATATTCCGTTCACGCTCAGAGACGGTGAGATCTTCCTCCAGCTTGAGGCATTTGTTGCTTAGACCCAAAAGGGTGCTGCTAGCCTACGAAAATATTGCGACAAGAAAATGTTAAAGTGGGAAAGATAAAGTGAAAAGGTTAGATTAGTAAATGTAAAGTAGGAGCGACTTACCAGTGAAAGTTGGATTCCCGCGTGATAGGCTGAGTGGGCGGGATTCTCCGCCTCAACATAGGCCACCTGATCAGCATCACTTGCCCTTTTTAGGGCAGTAGAACCTAACAGACAAGAAATGGTATCAAGCCGCTCAGTAATTAATCCCTTGAGTTTGGGAATGGCGTTGGCTTCCTGGCAAAGAGATATCATGCCCGGTTCGTCCTCAGGAATTTTGAATCCCTCTTCTAGCCAACTAGCGCGGCGGCGAGAAGTAGGGCGAGATGAGGAAGGCTTGGTGGGGGAAGCGCTGGGGGCTTCTTGATTGGGAGCAGAGGGAGGAGGAGTAGAAGATCTCGCGGGATCCTCAGACCGAATCCCCTCATCCGCGGAGCCCCGTTGTTCGAAGGGATTGTCGCCGTCCCCCTCAGCAAGGGTTTCATTTTCTTCTTCATTTTCTTCTTTTTCCTCTTCCTCTTCCTCGTCATCCTCATCCTGTGGCGAAAGGTTTACGTGGGGCCTTCGGGAGCGGGAACATTAGCGGCCTTGCGGCTGCCGTTTTTGGGGACGAGAAGTAGATGCGAGCCCGCTTGCGAAGTTTCACTAACAATCTTGTCATCTTTACCGGTTAGTCGCAATAGGGACGGTGAGATCCGCCGGTTGGGCCCTAAGGCTTGCATTTCGGGCGCGGCCAAGCGCGTAGCTTCTTTGTTCGAGATCTACCTTGTGCCAATCTTTTCGATTCATGTCCATGGTTCTATGCAGCTGCGAGAAACAAGGGAAATGGTTAGCGACAATAAAGAGTTGACAGTGAAGCAAAGAAAATAAGAGATAGTGGAAATCATACGTTGCACTTCTTGCATTGCGGGACACATATTTTGTCCATTCCCGCAAGCGGTGCATTACTCAGGCCGAATTTGCCGCTTGAGTGACGTTCCCAGCCAGGCCAAGATTCGTGAAAGTGACTTCAACCCGCGGAGGAACCTGGCGGGAAGTCAAGAAAGCCCAACCCGACTAAGAAGGGAATAGTCCGCTAGAATCTGTTGGATCGAGAATAAGGGCGGGAGATGGATCTGCGGTGCTCGCGTCGGCGAGAATTTTAACCATTCTCTCCTTTAATCTTTTTCATCCTCATCCGGGGACCATTTCTTGTCAACCTTGGGATGGATCCCTCTCAAGTACGTGGGGAGAGCCCACCCAATACGGGAAAGCGATGAAGAGAGGGTCATTACGCCGATTGTGAACCTTAGTGGGAAGGGAGTAAGGATTTTTGGTTTTTGTACTTTAGCGACATTCTAAGTTCGTGGGTTTTACTATCCTTCATTGGTACCCGGTAAATAAGTCCATGAGCAAATGGGTGGTGGGTTCTCGACGAAGGCGCGACAAATGGTGATGAAGCATGTCGGCACCCTTATCGCGTTTGGATGAAGCTCGGCTATTGCCGCTGAGCTTTGAAAGGACAAGTGAAATAAAGGGATCTATGGGGATTCTAAGCCCGGCATCCGGGGGATGGGAAAACCACGATGCGTCCCTGTCTATGCCTAATAACCGAAAGAGTCATCTCGCCATCGTAGGCGGCAATGTGATAGTCTAGATGGTTGATGTTGTATTGGGTATGGATGGGAGTTAGGTGAGGATCTTGAGAATGGTCTATTCTCGCTGCGGCTGAAGTGGAAGGGTTATTCCCGCCGGTTGAAGTAGAAGCTCCGGGGGCTCCAAAGTTAGACATCTCGCCTGAATCAGAAGAAGAGACAATTTGTTTATGACGAGACCTATTAACTAAAGATCTCGCAGCGATATAGTCAGTGTCAGAACTATCAGAATATGTTGGGGGACCATAGAAGCGACAAAGGTGTTCGCAAAGCTCGTGGGGAGTGAAAAATGTTTTGGACATGGGGGCTGAAGAATGAAGAAAACACTTGCCCCTAATTTCTACCGCGGCAATCACGGCGGGATCTACCTTGTTGATCCTAAGGCAATTCACTAAATCATCTCGCGGGATCCTCGCCCAGATGCCCCTCGTTAAGTAATAGATACCCCCAGTCTTTTGACACTGACCATATCTAATCTGCCTTAGGCAATTTTTAAACCTAGCCATGGCAACAAACAAAACTAAAGGGAAACAAGGAAAACTAAATATCAAAGAAATTACCTGGAAAATAGGAGGAATCGTTGATGAAGTCAAAGACGGACTGTAAGTTCGCCGGAATGTTCAAAGTCCGACCGAAGAAATGATTTTCCAGGTTGATGCAAGGGGTAAGATCGAGCCGGAGAATGAAGGGTTATGAAGGGATTTCAGAGGTGAACCGGAATTTAGTCACTAGGAGGGCGGAAAAGTGAAGGAAGAATGATAATAAGTTCGCCGGAAAGGGTACAGACGGTTTGGAAATCGCCTAAGAGGTTTGCAGGTGAGGAGACGAAAAAGGGTAAGTGGTTGGAGGGGGAGGTTATTTATATTAAGGGAATGTGAACGAGGTTTTGGGGGGACAAGAAATTTAATTAGTCCCCAAAATTTTGAAATTCCCCCCCATTTAATGATTTCAAATTTCAAAAAGTCTTTTCAGTGGTCATATCACAGCCGTCTGTCAGTAAGAGTAGGTTCTGAGTGACACGTGGCGTATAGGTGTCAGCTCCTTGTACATTTCGAAGAAAGGGTTGAATTCGTGCGGGAAGTGGCGAGAAGCTTAAATTTCTCGCCTGGAACATGAATGATCCAGGTCTTGAAATTGGGGGCTACTGAAGTGATTGTAAAATGTGGGTTGGGCTTGAACAGTACAAAAGGTTTGATGATTTTGGTGGGCCAAGTAGCATAAGGTGGGCCATGAATATTAAGGAAGATAAAAGATAATTAAGTGAATAATAAATTACACTTTACCGTTAATAGGGCGAGATAGTATAGCGAATGACAGGGACATGACATTTAACGGGAATAGGGTATAGGCGGGAAGTATAGGTGGCGAGAAGAGGATTTACCCCCCCTGATCTAGGGTAATATGTATGTAATATAATTTAAATGATAAAATTAGTTTTGTCGCTTTGGAGAATTCGTCGCCAGGCGACAAGTGTAGGTGGTGGGTAACGATTGATTGACGTGTCAACAGGTGGCTCCTTTTTTCCATACCGTGAACAGTATCAAGTGATGGGACTCGACAAAGTCCTTTTTACCAACTCGAAGAGTAGGTGACCTAGAATACCTGTGTGATTGACACGTGTCCCTGAGTTATGGTCTCATGATGGGATCTTGGTATAAAAACACAAAATTCTGCATTATTGGGTAAGCTCTACTCTCTCTCTGAAAACTCTCCCTCTCTTTTCCATTATTTCCATATTATCTTGTTCTTGAGATAGTGAACCGATTCTCACGCCGAGGGTTTCACCGGAGTCACCCCCGGTTTAGTTCATGATTGTTCGTGTGTGTAGGTCCTGGAGCGAGCCATCCATAGAAGACCAGCCGGAGTATCCTTTGGATCAGCTGTAGACTCAGCTCCTGATCGACACCATTTTCCATGGCAGCATCAGAAGCTTTGCAGTTGATATCCAGAAGCTTTGTATTTGATAGCCAGAAGGATGTGAAATGTATATCCAGAAACTGTTAGGTGCATATCCGGTAAAAGCTGAGGTGCATATCCGTAAATGTGTTAGGGCATATCCGTAAATTGCTATTGAAGGTTTGGATATCCGAAGAACCTTCAATGTATATCCGTAAACATTTTGAAGGTTTCTGGATATTCATTTGAAGGTTTCTGGATATCACTTTCATAGGTTTCTGGCTATCTAGCTCATTGTCGCGCGACATGTCGGGACCCGTTTCTCCATAACTTATGGAGAAACGCGTTTCTCCCTAGATTTTGTGAATGAACATTTAGGCCCCATTTATTTTTCATTCTCAGCTCTTATTCAGATTTGAATGTGTGGGTACATTATACATAAAACAATTCAGACTGTTTATTTTTTTCTCCATTCAGATCTGAATGTCCCTTATTTATCACTTATTTTAAGATATAAAAATCACTTATTTGCCTCTTAATTGATTTTTTTTTCATATAAATCTCTTCCATAAACTCGTAATTTAAAAAATATCCAACCCAAACACTAGATCAACAACCATTCATCTTATCTCTCTTCTCCATCATTAAATGTCATAACCCTAATTTCATGTGTGAATTTCAATGAATATTCAAACAGTTTAAGTAATAAAAAATCAGTGTTCAGACGCTACTTGTTATCAGTTCAGTCAAATTCATGCATGATATCAGATTTCAACACTTAACACTTAAAAAAATCAAACGCCACCTTACTCGTTTGGTGTAGCATTATCAAAATACAAATTAGGAATTAAGATATCTTGAATGTATACGATATTTTTTAGTTTGAGAAAAGGTGAAATTTTTAGTGGTGTAGCGTGATAAAAACACAAATTAAAAAATTAAAATTTCTAGTAATGTTATACTCCCTCCGTCCCGCCGATTTTAAGAAAATTTCAAATGGCACGGGGATTAAGGAATATCACTATTTTATTCCAAAAGGACAAGCGGATCAAAAATTAAGAGTTATCCACCTTTTTTATTAACTCTTAATCAGTTTCCCCCCAAATTAAAATTCAAACTAGAGAAGTCAAATCAAATTGTGCTTTCTGAATATTACAGCTGGAATTGTTTAAAAAATATCTAAACCTATTCAAGTATTACAAAATATCACCAGGATCACCAAACAAAACCATTTCACTTCATAAAATAAACTGATTTTCAAAATTTTCTTGGGGATCACAATTTTCCTACCAAAAGTAGTCTTCCCACCATTTCAAAAGTGCCTCTATAAATAAGGCATTCACTGTTTACAAATTCTTAACTTTCAAAGTCATAACAAAGACACAAATAAAAAAGATGGTGAGGAGAGCCGACTTAACAGCAGAAGAGAGGAACCATCTGGGCCAATACTTGTTGACCTACGCTGTTGGTGGAAATCTCCCAAAGGGTAAAATCAAGGAAACTACAATTTCAACCACCAAACTCCCCTGATACGAACATCAATAATCTTGGATGGTTCAGGTCGATTGACACACTCAAAACAGATGTTCAAGCCAAGACAGTTGATGACTTAGTTACTGCAGTCAAAGTTGCTTTTGAAAATCTTTCACCAGTTACTCTCAACAAAATTTTTGTTAGCTTACAACTTTCTATGCTCGAAATCATGAAATTAAAAGGTGAAAACAACTTTGATGTTCCCCATATTGGAAAAGATAGATTGTTGAGAGCTGGTGAACTAGAAACTGACAGACAAGTTGAATTGGGTATGGTAGTTGATTGCATCAAATATCTTCAAGAGAAGGGGCAACATGATGGCCTAGGAAAGCATAATGTCGAATTAGCACTGAGTGGTATTTCTTTGAAGCAATTTGGTCAAACTCAAAGAAAGAAGAGAGCTTTTGTTTTTTGAAAAATGTACTCTCAGATAAAAATCATCACTGAGTAACCTTTCTAGGTTTGTGACCAAAATTAAGTGTAAAAAATGTTCTGAGTACATGAACACTCTCATAAAAAAGGAAGTTTTTGTTTTTGTAAAATTTTGACTCTCAGAAAATGATCATCATCGAGTTAGATGTCAAGTTATTTTACCAGTATCAAGTGTAAAACAGAGGGACATTTCACCAGTTCCAAGCACATCAAATGCACATTTCATCCAAAAACAATCAAATGGCAACATAACCACAATCAAAGTCCCAGCCAAACACAATCAATCAACCCTAGGCAATAATCGAAGCATAGTAATATGTTCGTATCAAATAAAAACACCAATCATAAACACATGTGTCTCAAGTAAACAAAGAGCATCATCATTTCACATTAAATTCCCCATAATCACAATCAACAACATGCTCTTACACACAAGTAAATCCCTAAGTTTTCAAATAATACCAGAAATAGAGAGATTAGACCTGTTTTCCTTCTTGAATTTTTTTCGAGGTTAGAACACAGAGGTGTCTCGTCGGAGAGACAAGTTATACCAGAAATAATTGGTAAAATAAACGGTGGAAATGAATCGAAATTGAGGGGAAAGCCTAGATTCCTGTCGGAATCATTTAAATCCGACGAATCCATGGCATGAATTTAGGGTTTGTGAGGGCGACGCTGTGAGAGAAACGAAAGGAGTTACAAAGAGAGAAGTACGAGAATGGAGAGAGAGAGAGAGAGAGAGAGAGAGAGAGAGAGAGAAAGATGAAATGAAAATAGGGTTAGGATTTGTTTGATGGAAATGGGTTTGGTTTGATCCATGTGAGAATTTGACGACGCTTATCTTCCGGTTGATCGTATGACCTTGGTTGTTTTTTTTATCATATTGTTATATAATGATGAATAATTAATATGATTATTAATGGGTAGTGTTCAAAGTGAGAGTGAGACCGCTAAGAATGTGCAGTCGAGTGAAGAAGTCCGGGGTTCGACTTGTAGTTTGGTAGTTCAATCGTAATTGTTTTAATGGAAATTAATATTTCCATTATTGTTTAAAAATTCATATTATTAATCATTATAGAATGATATGACCAAAAAAACAACCAAGGTCAAGCTACAACTCGAACCACGACTTATTCACTCGACCGCATTATTCATTAGATGTCATATCTTATCCGTCTCACTCTCACTTTGAATGAAAACACCGATGATTAATATATTCATTGTTCATTATATGTCATATCTTATCCGTCTCACTCTCACTTTGAACACCAATGATTAATCTATTCATTATTCATTATATGTCATATCTTATCCGTCTCACTCTCACTTTGAATGAAAACACCGATGATTAATATATTCATTATTCATTATATGTCATATCTTATCGGTCTCACTCTCACTTTGAACACCAATGATTAATATATTCATTTTTCATTATATGTCATATCTTATCCGTCTCACTCTCACTTTGAACACCAATGATTAATATATTCATTTTTCATTATATGTCATATCTTATCCGTCTCACTCTCAGTTTGAACACCAATGATTAATATATTCATTATTCATTATATGTCATATCTTATCCGTCTCACTCTCACTTTGAACACCAATGCTTAATCTATTCATTATTCATTATATGTCATATCTTATCCGTCTCACTCTCACTTTGAATGAAAACACCGATGATTAATATATTCATTGTTCATTCATTGGTGTTTTCATTCAAAGTGAGACTGAGACGGATAAGATATGACATATAATGAGTAATGAATATATTAATCCTTGGTGTTTTCATTCAAAGTGAGACTGAGACGGATAAGATATGACATATAATGAATAATGAATATATTAATCATTGATGTTTTCATTCAAAGTGAGACTGAGACGAATAAGATATGACATATAAGGGCCAGTTCAATTAGTTTGATTTAATTAGGGAGGGTTAATTGGGCAGACTCATAATTTAGTTTTATTAGTGATAATTGGGTGGGGTAGACCCAATATAATAATGATAAAAAAATTTCATTTTGAAAATTATTAAGATTGACGGGACGCCCAAAATGGAAAGCTTTCTTAAGATCTATGGGGCGGAGGGAGTATCTCGTAGGTTGCAAAAAGGTTAAACTTGTAGCACAAACACTTATCAATAGATTCACATAGTTCTATTTTTATATGTTTAGCAACTTGAAGTTTTGTCACTAAAACCTCAAACTACTACCTAAGGGAGCTAACTGTTCATTTTATAAACTCAAGGTGGCTACAATGTAAATGTATAAATCATAGGTGATGCAGGAAAAAAATATCAAAAAGTTGAGTGATTATAGTTTTAATTTAATAAAAATAAAATAAAAATTCAAAAATATCAAAAATAGGATCCTATAAAACAGCATTTGGGGAATCATCAGTTTCGTTCTCCACCTCACTGTGTGAAAACTCTCCCTTTTCTCTCTCCTACTAAACCGGTGAACCCTCACTCACTCTCTCAGTCACTCTTCCTTTCTTTCCAAGATTTTCTCGAGAAAATCTACAGCAAAATAACAACTATCTTCAATCTTTGATACCCAAAATTTTCTGAGTTTGTTACCAAAACTTATATTCTTTGATTCTATCTTCAAACTTTATATCTCATACTTTAACTTACTTTTTCCGGCGACGGAAAAAGACTACCCAAGTTGCCAAACACTTTCCCAGAAAATTTCTGCTTTTCTATCTATAGAAAAATCTCCTCCGCATAAACACACACAGACATACAGTACTTCCGCCATGTGTCTCTGCCCTCTGTACTGTTTTTCTCAGCCGCCCCTATTGTCTTACCAGTGACATAGCTTTTTTCTTTATTCGTCTATCGAGGTTGCTCTCCCAAAGGAATCTCCTCTTTTTCCACACACTCTTTCTCTCTCTCTCTCTCTCTATAACTATTTGTATCTCTCTCACTGTCAATGCGAATCTGGTAAAAACAGAGAACAAATTCTTAAGGGTGGAGAAATGTTTTCTAAAGTCAAATACAGTGAACACAAAACCCAAATCACAATGGTGAACAAATTGCCGACCGAAGAAGCCTCTTGTCGCCGGAAATGGCCGGAAACCAATTCCAAAGCCGTTCGTCCTAGACTTGTCCGGATAACCGTCACTGACGCCGACGCAACTGACTCATCAAGCGACGAGGAAGAAGGATTGGTAAGCCAACGGCGACGGAGGGTGAAGAAATATATTAGCGAAGTTAGGATTGAAGAAGGCGTTACAGTTACAGACGATGTTAACGGTAATGGAAATGTTAACGTTTGTAAGAAGAAATCGGTTTCGAGTCGACGAAAGAAGGCTGCGGAGGTACGAAATGTTCAATCGACGGCGAATAAGTTGAAGGTTAGTACTGGAAAGAAGTTTCGCGGTGTACGGCAACGGCCATGGGGTAAATGGGCGGCGGAGATAAGAGATCCTCTGAAACGTGTACGGTTATGGCTTGGTACCTATGATACGGCCGAAGAGGCTGCCATGGTCTACGACCACGCGGCCATACAGTTGCGTGGTCCTGACGCGCTGACGAACTTCACTAATCCGCCGGTAAAACCAGAGCCGGTGGAGACACCGAAACCGTCCCTTTCTGACTACTACTCCTGCGATGAGTCTCACAACGACAAGAAAGTCATCAGCTCCCCCAAGTCCGTTCTCCGTTTCGCTTCCACCTCCACCTCAATCTCCGAGTCAGACGAGTCTACTCATACTCAAACTCAAAGTCCATCACACGACGCCGGAGCCGACGAAACTGCATACGATATGTCCGGTTCAGTTTCGGACGATATTTTGCAGGACAATTTCTTGAATTTCCCGCCGTTCGAGTCTCTCTTCCCCAACGACTTATTCGACTTTCAAGATCCGGTACCCAATTTCTTTGACCCGATAAGCTTCTCGGATAACATTTTCGAGGAAGACTCCATTGACATGTTCCTCGGGTCAAGTTTAACGAACGGATACCCATTCGGATCAACCGAAGACTACTTCCATGACTTCGGCGATATCTTTGGGTCGGATCCCCTAGTCGCCCTTTGAAACCCAAAAACCCGATGAAGTTCGTTAAAGAGGAGATATCCCGCCGTTATCCTTGCTATTTAGTCGGCAAATTTTCGTTAACGGCAGGAACTATATAGTATATTATTAGTATTTGTTTATTCGTTCGTGTTAGTAAAATTTTTGTTTTGGTTGTAATTTGTTTGTTTAGGATTAATATTATAATTATTAATGTGAGTCCGTTACTTTGACGGTGACGGTGACGGACTAGAGTTTTTGTCTTAAAACATGTTATTATAGTGATTGTGTTTGGTAATTTAGTTTTTTTTTACAATTAATGCAATAACTACAAAGTTACTATTTAATGTATTAACATATACTCCATTCGTTCCTAAAAATTTGTCCCATTTGACTTTTTTATTGAACTTTGACCACAAATTTATGAGAGATTAATTATGTTCATGAAATTTTAAAAGTTGTTGTTGATAATATTATTAATGGTGAATCAATAGTAATTTTTAGTATTTCATGAACATAATTAAATTATCATATATTTGTGGTCAAAGTTCAACTAAAAAGTCAAATGAGACAAACTTTTAGGGACGGAGGGAGTATTACATTAATTGTAAACAAAGTATGTGTAATTGGTTTTATAAAAAACGCTTTTTTTTCTAAGATTAATAAAAAATCATTTTTACACTGGCACTTGATATATGTATACTGACACTCTTCACACTGACATTTTTTTATACTAATACTGACACTTTTTTACCCTACATTGGCACTTTTTATATTGGTACTTAATATACATGCACTGACACTTTGTTACACTAATACTGACAATTTTTTACACTGTCACTTAATATACATGCACTGACACTTTTTACACTGTTACTTTGTTACACTGACACTTTGTTACACTAATACTGACACTAGTAAGGGAAACAAAACACATTTTTTTTCTAACATTCAGGAAAAACGAATTTTTTGTAAGATTTTGATAAGTAAGTGATATACTCCCTCCGTCCCAGCAAGAGTGTCACATTTTTAGGGGTGACACGCAAATTAAGAAAAAATGTGGGAAGAAAAAATGTTGTGAGTGTAATTTGAAAATAGGAGAGAGAATTAGTGGAGGAAATAGTGAATTTAAAAAGTGTTGTGAGTGTAGAGGAGAGAGAATTAGTGGAGGAAATAGTGGATGTGATAATAGAATATTAATAAAACATTTCCTTTTTAGGAAAGGTGACGCTTCAAACGGGACACCATTTTGGATAAAAGGTGACACTTCTGGGACGGAGGGAGTATTTTGACTATTTTTCAATTATACTCCCTCCGTCCTGCTAATATCCGCACTAACACTGTTTGCGCGAGAATTAAGGAATATGATATTTTAATAAAATGTTGTGAGTGTAAAAGTAAAATAGGAGAGAGAATGAGTGGAGGGAATAGTAAATTATAATGATGTTATGAGTATTAAAATAATGTAGGAGAGAGAATGAGTGGAGTATGGTGAATATTTTATTAATATAAAGTTTCCTTTTTGGAAATGTGCGATTTGTAATGGGACGCCCAAAAAGAAAAGTGTGTGATTTGTAGCGGGACGGAGGGAGTAATTAATATAGGTACTTTTTGCCTAATTAGGGTCACGTGGGATTTACACGTAAGGGTGAAATTAGGTGAAAGAATGAAATGGAATGAATGATAGTGGGAAGTGAAAGGATGGTGGTGTTACAAACACGTGATTTGTCAAGCAATCATATTTCTGCTCAGTATTGTGTTTTTTTTTTTTAAATATAATTAAGTTAATTTAAAATTATTGCTCATATTATATTCGTATTAACAACGACAAAAAATGAAAAGATCATTGCGAGACAAAGAAATTCAGTCCGGTTCTGAAAACGTGAGTTGTTGTGGGAACATATTTATGTTTCCTTATTTAATTTGTCTTCTATTATGGTAAGAAGATTTTGAGACTTTCATGGAGATTTATAAGTATCTTATTTTTATTAAGAGATTGTAATTATGTAAATATCTTTTATTTATGTACATAGTTTTATATTAGGACTAACCTACTAATATTTGATTTCCTTGTGAGTGTGTTATATGTTTTCATATAGAAAAAGGAATCTCACAAAGGAAGAGGTCGATTGCATGAAGATCTTCTCAATGGTGCATTATAAATACAAGGCATTCAAGACAACGGTAGCTACGGTTTTAGAGAGAAAAACATACATTCTTCATTGTATTCGATTGAGTTGATTTTAGGTTGTGAGCTTACATCCGTAACTCACATCTAGGTTTTCATAAAGTTCTCTTGTTTTACTTCGATTGAATAAGTCCTACTTGGGAAAGGGAGTTGTTCATATCATAGAAGGTGATTAGAACTTGTTTAGTATTTTCATATTTTAGTTTTTCACTTATTTGTTTTTGTAAGAAACATAAGTTTTTATAGTGAAAGGTTTTTGGGCGTAAGCCTAGTTTGCCGATCACACGTATCAAGAAGCGTATATAACTCTTGAGTTATTGCATTTTATTTACATTTAATTGTTTTATTCCGCTGCATTATACGTGGATGTGTGGACGGTTGTGAGACACATCCGTACTCACATCCTTTGCCTATTGCGTGATCCAAGTTTCCTAGCTACACGAAACTTTCAATTGGTATCGAGCCAACTCTCGAAATATTGCGAGTGTTGATCCGTAAAGTGTAGTCATTATGGAATGCCAAAATCACCAAAATAGGCCTCCTGTCTTGGATGGCACAAATTATTCTCTTTGGAAGTCTAAGATGCGAAATTACATCAAAAGTATTGATGAAAGAGCTTGGATGTGCATTCTTGTTGCATGTGCAACCTCCTTTGTGGAGAAAAAGCCATCTTCTGGTGTTGGTGAGTCCTTCTTTGAAAGAAAACCTGAAGAACAATGGACTCTTGATGAAATACAAGCCGCAAATTACAATTCAAAAGCCATGGGTGCTATTTCCAGCCATGTTTACGGGAATATGTACAAGCTTATAACAAATGAAAGTATAGCCAAATCTGCTTGGGATATTTTGCAAACTCAATGTGAGGGAGCACCAAGTGTGAAGGCTACTGGCTTAGGATTTTAATGGATAGGTTTGAGTTACTTCAATGGAAGAAACCGAGGATATTGTGTCATATCTGCTAAGATTCATGAGATTTCAAATGAATGCACAAGTCTAGGAGAATCTATCTCCAATGCAAGACTTGTTAGTAAAATTCTAAGAACCTTGCTCGAGAGGTTTAACATTAAAGTAGCCGTGATTGAAGAAACAAAGGACACAAACACTGTAGGGTCTTGATACTATCATAGGAATCTTGGCTGTGTTTGAGCTTAACCTTGAGGCTCGAAGAAGAACAAACACACAGTCTTGCCCTTAAAAGTGCTTTCGCTCTACCCAAAAGAGCTTGTGGAATTATCCTCTGAAATTGACAAGTCTAATCTTGAAGATGAGGATGTAGCTTTTATTTCAAAGAAATTCAGTTCTATCTTGAAAAATAGAAGGATAAGCAAATTTCCCAATAGACCTACTTCGATCTTCGAAAAGCCCAAACCTAGCAACGACCTTTGGATTCAAGAAACCAAGTTTTGAAAATAAATCATCTCAATCTGTCCAATGTAGGGCATGTCGTGGCTTTGGTCATTATGCCAATGAGTGTGCTAACACACTTAAAAAGAAGGGAATGAGCTTAACTCAAGCTACCCTTAGTGACAAAGTGAAGATGAGGAAGAAGAAGTGGCTAACATGTCTGTCTTAAATTGCCATTACGTGTTTAATGCTTTTTCTGCGAGATATAGAAGAATATACTCTGAAAAACCCTTGGATGTGGGCTCGGTTGTGTACACATCCGGTGTCACATCTGACTGGAGGCTGACTGTTTCTCTGTAAAAGGAGAGTCGAGATGATGAAGATGAAGAAAGAGACATTCCCTATGAGGAACTCTTTGCCACATACAAGGAGCTACATACGGATTGGATGAAAAGATTGGACAAAATTGAGGTACTTGTTAAGGTAAACAAATCTCTGTCGATAAATTGGGTTTGCTTGTGAAGATGAAAAAAAGCTTTGTTCTTTCAAAAAAGAGAATGATGCTCAAAAGGATACCATTGCAAGACTTGAAGTCCTTGTGACTAAAAGAGAAGTTGACCTTGAAAAATTCAAGAATGAATGTGAAAAAGCCGATAATACTTTCACTAAGTTAAACAAAAGTAAAATGAAAATGGAAGAAGCTTTTTCCATGGGTCAACGTGACAAAATTGGTATAGGTTTTGAAAATAATTTTGTAAAGGAGGGATATGAGGGTTCTACCTCTAAAAGTGTGAAAAAACAAGTTTTTAAAGAAAAAGTCATTCGAGTGAGAAGAGACCAAGGAAGAGGCATTACATTTGCCATTCTTGCCTAGCTCACTGGTCACATTAGGCCCTTCATTTACAAACTCAAGGCCGATAAAAAATGCGGTAGTTTTAAACGGCCTCGGATGTGTGAGAAGATGTATACACATCCTAACACACATCCGGTCAATGAGACCTCTGCAACCCAAAAAGAAAAGCGTTAAACGGTGGGTAGCCAAACCCATTACCACAGTAATGTTGTCTACTCTTCCCTCAAGAATCTTGTCTACGCTCTTGGTATTTTGATAGTGGGTGCTCTAGGCACATGGTGGAAACCAAGCAGTCCTTCTTGATTATGAAGAAATAAATGGAGGGAAAGTAAATTTTGGTGGAGGTGCTCAAGGAAAGATTGTTGGGAAAGGAACCACTAGATGTCGGGTCTCCCAAAATTACACAATGTGTACCATGTGGAAGGCTTGAAAGCCAACCTAATAAGCATCGAGTCAACCGTGTGATGATGACCTATTTGTGAAGTTTGATAAGCACTTGTGTGAAGTGTTTGATAAGGATAATAAATGTGTGTTTGCTTGGTCCTAGATCTGCATAATTGTTACCAATTTGGTGACAATCTTTCTTGCCTAAGCTCAAAAGCTAATGATGTCAATCGTGGCACCAAAAATTAGGGCATGCTAGTTTGTAGAACTACGGAAGAACTTCAAAGGTTTGAAGCCATTAAAGACCTCCCTAAACCTGAACTTCAAGAACCCCGATGTACGTGGTTCATGTCAAAAGGAAAACAAACAAAAGCATCACATAAAAAGGTCAACAATGCTCCACAACTAGATGTTTGGAGATGATTCCACACCGATTTAATGGGACCTATTGAAGTAGAAAGCTTTGGTAGGAAAAAATATGCCTTTGTGTGTGTTGATGATTATTCTAGGTACACTTGGGTAATGTTCTTAAGAGAAAAGTCGAAACAATTGGAGAATTCAAGAATTGGTACAAAAGAGTTAGAAATCTGTATGGCCTTAAGGCGTGAGGATTAGGTCTCGACCATGGCGAATATGAGAATCAAATGTTCACCAATTTTTGCAATTCTAAGGGAATCACTCATGAGTTTTACGCACCAATCACCCCACGGACAAAATGGAATTCTTTGAAAGAAAGAATAGAACCTTGCAAGAAATGGCAAGGGTCATGCTAAGTTCAAAGAACTTGTCCAAAAAGTTTTGGGCGAAGCTTTAAACACCTTGCTTGCCACATTGGCAATAGGGTGTTCCTAAGGATTGGTAGCACCGTCACCCCATATCAAATTCTCCTTGGAAAGAAACCAAGCGTAAAATATTTTCATGTGTTTGGTTGTGTTTGTTATATTCTCAATGATAGAGAATACCTGTCCAAGTTTGATTCAAAAAGTGACAAAGCAATTTTCATGGGATATTCCACAAACGGTAGAGCTTACGAGTTTTCAATCTCAAAACTAAGACCATTATGGAATCTGCTAATGTTAAATTTGATGACTCACTTGATCTTAACCTCAAGCTGCTTGAGGATGATGTTTCGGGTTGCTTCTTTGATTTGGAAGGATGAAGAAACAGTCTTTGAAAAAGCAAAAGAAACTTCAGTCTTTGTTAAAAATGATGAACTGACAAGGATGTAACCAAGGATGTGGACACATACGCCTCCACATCTCGAACCCACATCTGCACCCACATCCACTCAAACTCCCGTGGCGAGACAGTTCCTCTGATTCGATCGGGATGATGCTCCCAAGGTAATGTGAATGGGTGTGTGGATAGGTCAAAGGATATCCCTTCTAAAATCCGGAAAAACCACCCCACTTCACAAGTTGTGGGAGATGTGCATGCTCAAGTGAGAACTAGACAAAAAGATAAAGTTGATTATAGAAAGATGGTGGTTTATGGAGTTGCTCCTCGGCATACTCCCGGGTAAGCTACATTGTTTTGTTTCTAAAATTGAACCTAAAAATATTCTTGAAGCATTGAAAGATGCGTTGGATTATGGCTATGCAAGATGAATTAATTCAATTTGAAAAGAATGAGGTATGGACTCTTGTTCCTAGACCCTCAGCATGGTAATGTCATAGGAACCAAATGGATTTTTAAGAACAAAAGCGATGAGCAAGGTGTGATAACTAGAAATAAAGCTAGGTTAGTTGCTCAAGGTTATACTCAAATTGAGGGAATTGACTTTGAGGAGACATTTGCTCCTGTTGCAAGAATTGAGTCCATTAGGCTTTTGTTAGCTATTGCTTGTTACCTCAAGATTACTCTTCATCAAATGGATGTCAAGAGTGCCTTTTTAAATGGGATATTAAATGAGGAAGCCTATGTTGAACAACCTAAAGGCTTTGTGGACTCCAAATACCCTAATCATGTGTATAAACTGAAGAATCTTGTGAAAAAGTTTGAGCTTGAACACTCTTCACATCAAAGAACCCCAATGGGATCTTCCCAAAAACTAAGTCATGATTCTGATGGTGAGAGTGTTGACCAAACCCTTTATAGAAGCATGATAGGAAGTCTGCTTTACCTCATTTGCCGGTAGACGACATTATGTTCAGTGTGTGTCTATGTGCTAGATACCAAGCCAACCCTAAAGTGTCCCATCTTAAAGCCTTGAAAAGAATCATTAGGTATGTGAGTGGGACTGTGAACCTAGGTCTTCATTACTCTAAAGAAACAAACACCAATTTGGTTGGGTACACTGATTCTGATTGGGCTGGAAATAGTGATGATAGAAAGAGTACCACTGGTGGATGTTTCTACCTAGGTAATAATCTTGTGTCTTGGTATAGTAGGAAGCAAAATTGTGTATCCTTGTCCACCGCCGAGGCCGAATATGTTGCCGCTTGGGAGTCACGCACACAATTACTTTGGATGAATCAAATGCTAAAAGATTATGGATTGAATAGCAAAATTTTGATCGCTTTTGTGATAACAAAAGTGCCTTGGATATATCTAAAAATCCTGTTCAACATTCTAGAACAAAGCACATTGATATTAGACATCATTTCATTAGAGATCTTGTAGAGCAAAAAACTGTGTGTCTGGAATTTGTTGGGACTGAAAATCAATTGGCTGATATATTTACAAAGGCATTAGATTTGGAGAGATTTTCCTCCTTGAGGAAGTCTCTTGGCTTGTGTGATATCTAAGGCTGTGAGACCAGATGTGTCTCACATCCTCTAACACATCTGTAGTGTAGTTTAACCGAAAAAAAAAAAAAAAATCATAAAAAGAAAAAATCCAAAAATATCATGCATTAGCACGAAATTTCTCAGTGTGGTCACTTGTGAGTCTTCATCTTTGACATTATTTTTGATCACTTAATTGTGAGTATTTCCTGTCCATGTAATCTTTTGATTACTTGGTATAACCTTCCTAGGTATCTCACAGTGGGTGCTAAAAGAAAAAAAAATAATATGTATTTGTGTGAGAAACAGCTGCTTCACCCTTAGTATGAAGCCATACCATTGTGATCAAGTGATTTTCATAAGAAAACTTGAAGTCAAACTTGATAAGATCATTGGGAAAAAGGGCTATCTTTGGGATCAAGTAAAGTGAAAGCTACTCACATTGCAAAAATCCTGACAACAAAAATTGGTGGATGCATCCTTGAGGCTGTGCAGATTGGATTATTGCTCATTGACTTTTTGTGATCTAAATGTGTCCCAATATGTGACTCACATCCTATGCCACATCCATAAGCTGAGAATATTTCCCTCACTTGTGTGTTTGCATCATGCTAGGCATATTGCATTTTAGGACATATAGGAGCTTTGTAAATATGTTAGTTAATTAATTTTCTCTCTTAATTTACTCTTTGATTATATAGGTTTTTGATCTCCAATATCTTTCATGAAAAGAAAAGATGTGTATCAATCCTTGTTTGAAAAGGTTGAAAAATTCTTTTGGGATTCTATTTTAAATAAATATATGCCGAAACATTTTTGTTTTCATAAAAATCTTACAAAATCTTGATCTATTTTAATCCCTTATTTTCTTGGAAGGTGCTTGTGTGTGGTAACCTCAAAGGTTTTCTAGCCGTTGGAGGACTCTTAAGAATTTTGAGGTGTGATTACCTGTTTGGAAAAGGATTCCTAATTCTATTTGGAAAGGGGAGCCTGTGAGTATTTATTTTACCTCACATCCGTCTCCTCCTCATAATCCTTGTTAAAACCCTTTGTTCTTCCTTCCCGTTTTTGCACACAAATTCACACACTTTGCATTAATTTCTTATTATACCTTGTTCAACCAACCCCAAATCTCTCTCGTTAAATGGCCGAGCATTCGAATATAAGAGAAGAAGACGTTCTTGACATTGTGCCGATTTCAATAGCAAGAAGAGAGGACTCCATTCTCCTAAATCCCGTAATCTCAAAATTTCTTGCGATTTCTCTTCTCCATCACCCTCGTCCGAACCAACAATGGAAGCTTCTTCTCCCAAATCCCCTTCATTGGAAGCCGTGAATATTTCAACCGAGGTAAACCCTAAGGCTCCATCCTCTCCGGTGATTCCACCATCTGGATGTCGCCCATTCATTGTAGAACCATCGTCAACTAAGAAGAGAAAGTTGTCTCAAGCTAAAGCCCCAAAGTCTCGTTGCACCGCCGGTACCTCGTCGCAATCTTCGTCGATCCGGTAGGGTTCGCAAGCCGTCGAGTCCGACAAAGCTAAGAATCTAACGAAACCCGGCGGGAAACCTTCAATCGCCATTGTTCTTGAAGAAATAGAAGAAGAAGAAGAGGTAATAGCTCCTCTTATTAGGACTAGGTCTAAATCGTCAATTCCCGTTATTGATCCTGTCCCGGTTGTTGCTCCTTCCGAGGTTGCACCCCCGTTGATTCTGTTGATGCTCCCCATGTTGAACCTCTACTCCCTGTTGATACTGTTCACCATGCAAAATCTGTTGAACCAATTGCTCCTACTTCTCCCATAATTTCATCCGATCCCATTATTCCCAATACTGCTTCACCCCCTAGGGATAATGTTTCTAGTCCTGTTGCTGAGCCCTCTGCTCCCTTGGTTGCTAGTCCTGTTGAGGACCTTATTTCCTTCAGTGATGATGAACCCTTAGCTAAGATTTTAATAGATTTAAAGGGAAAGAAAAAGGTGGCTGAGACTGACCTAGAACCCTTTGAAGATGAATTCGACTCAAGTTCTCGAGAGTGATGACGGCATTTGCCTCGGATGAGAACTTCAAGCTTGGAAGAGAAGAGCTTGATCGGAGAAAGAAGACAAGGAATTGGATTCCTCTCGATGCCGATAATACCGAGATTGAACCAATAAATGTTCCATTCCCGTGAAGGATGTGGCTAAGGATGTGTGCCCACATCCAGGGCCGCACATCTACTCGAAAAGAAAGCTGAATTGGGTATGTCATCTTCTCTCTCTCTTGTCTCTAACCCCAAACCCTTTTCCAAAAAGTTTCTGTCCAAAAAGGCTTCTGATAGGTTTGAGTTAATTTCCTCTAAAACCTTTGTTGTTGAGATGAAAAGGGATAGGGAAACTTTTGTTAAACTTGGAATGGACAAGTTTTTTGAGGAAAGAGGATTATTCTTGACTGTGGACCATCCCCTTCCCTTCTATCCAAAATTGGTTTATGAGTTTTATGCCAATCTGCCTAAGAATTTTGATAGAACTTACTCTCATTCCTTCGGTGTTTATGTTAGAGGAGTATTTGTTCACTTTACACCTTCAGTTATCAATGATTTTCTTGGATTGAATGATAATCTTGATGATATAGTTTCTATTGAGGAGGATGAACTGGTTTCTGCTCTCACACATGGAAAGGTCACTTCCTGGCCTGTAAAGCCTAAGGATTTAGGTAGTGGTTCATTATCCTCCCTTTATTGTTTTCTCCACTCCATCCTTGCTGCCAATTTGTGTCCCTCCAATAACAAAACCTCTGTTACTAGAATGCAAGCCTTGCTTCTGTATAGATTGGGACTTAAGAGGCACATTAATTTTGGGGAATTTATCTTTAGGAAAATTTGTGATTATGGAGAGTCTCCCTCAAAGAAATGGTCTTTGCCTTACCCTTCTTTAATCTCCCAAATCATCATTGCTAATGGAGTGAAGACTGAAAGAGGAGAAGAAAGAGTTGATAACTTTGCTCTGTTTAAGGAGACCAAAACTCTTTTAGATCCTAAGCAAAGATTTGTTGATCTCCCTGTGGGTACCTCTCCTGAAATTGCTATGCCAGATGTGGATACATCTGAACCCACAGCTGTAGCTCCATTTGATGTTCAGATGAAGGATTTAGATGCTGAGATTGCCAGTGCTGAAGCTCAAGCTCAAGCCTCCACTGCCCATGCCAACAACCTTAAAGCTCTTAAGGCTAATCTTCTCAAATGGCATGCTTCACTTTCTGCTCAAAAAGGGGGAGATGTTGATCTTTCTTTCTTTGCTTTTGGAGGAGATAAAGTCCGGAACACCGCTGTGTATCTGCTACTAGTTGGAGGGGCCGGGAACTTTAACTTAGGGGAGAAAAGTTTTTGAATTGATAGTTTTAAAGACAATTTTAATTTTCTGTTTTTAGTTTGTTAGTTTTTAAAACAATGGTTTGTAATAGCTTTAAGTAGGACATTTTTGAATGGTTTTTGCTTTTGTTTAATGAACTCGCTAGTATTCTATTCTAATTACGTTTGCGGTTTTTATGTGTGGATGTGTATACACATCCGGACACACAACCATTCAGGGGAGTTATGTTCTTTCTATATTCTCGTGGTCATAATATTATGTTTGTTATAAATCTTTGGTTTTGACCGTAAAGTCCAAAATAGGGAGATTGAAAACGTGAGTTGTTGTGGGAACATATTTATGTTTCCTTATTTAATTTGTCTTCTATTATGGTAAGAAGATTTTGAGACTTTCATGGAGATTTATAAGTATCTTATTTTTATTAAGAGATTGTAATTATGTAAATATCTTTTATTTATGTACATAGTTTTATATTAGGACTAACCTACTAATATTTGATTTCCTTGTGAGTGTGTTATATGTTTTCATATAGAAAAAGGAATCTCACAAAGGAAGAGGTCGATTGCATGAAGATCTTCTCAATGGTGCATTATAAATACAAGGCATTCGGCCAGATGAGAAGCTACGGTTTTAGAGAGAAAAACATACATTCTTCATTGTATTCGATTGAGTTGATTTTAGGTTGTGAGCTTACATCCGTAACTCACATCTAGGTTTTCATAAAGTTCTCTTGTTTTACTTCTGATTGAATAAGTCCTACTTGAGAAAGGGGAGTTGTTCATATCATAGAAGGTGATTAGAACTTGTTTAGTATTTTCATATTTTAGTTTTTCACTTATTTGTTTTTGTAAGAAACATAAGTTTTTATAGTGAAAGGTTTTTGGGCGTAAGCCTAGTTTGCCGATCACACAGATCGATGGCGTATATAACTCTTGAGTTATTGCATTTTATTTACATTTAATTGTTTTATTCCGCTGCATTATCTGTGGATGTGTGGACAGTTGTGAGACACATCTGTACTCACATCCTTTGCCTATTGCGTGATCCAAGTTTCCTAGCTACACGAAACTTTCAGGTTCCATAGCAGAAAAATATATGTTTAAATAATATTCATTATGTTGCCATATATGAATAACATTTTGAATTACTGACGGATATATACTTGTATATAAAATATAAGGATCTTGAGGAGTAGTCTGTGATTCTTATACGTTGTAAACAAGTTTCGTTTATTCCCAAAGTAGTGTGGTATGTTTCTCTTACAAAAATATGAAAATAGAAAACGCATAAATGTGTAAATTTAACTCATTTACTATTTTGGTTGTTATATTCATAAATATATGAATAAATTTATCACCAAACTTATTAATTCTAATAAAAATAATTAATAAGTTGGTAGAGCAAGGTACAAAGTTTTGTACACTGTGTACAACATTATGGTACAATATTAATATATTACTAATCTACTAAAGGGCCTATTTTCCTCCGTCAAATAATGTGCATTGATGAATTGGAGTACAAGAAAATGCCACAATAAATATCTTCATCTATAGTTCCAACATAAAACTTAAACAAACTAAAATGGACACACACACATATCACATATATGGTGAGAATTTAATGACCCGAATTTAAAGTCCGTATACACCCGGGATCCAAATTAAAATTCATCAATAAGTCCAACACTCTTTTGAGTTTTGACCCGCCCTAGGCCAGGCTCTTGAGGGTTGCAAGAGGATCTTTCGCTCAGGGCCCCAAATTTGAAAATGGTCCCATTTTATTTTCTTAAACTAATACTCCTTTGATTTTCTTAATGAAACTCAAATGATTTAGAATAAATAATCTTAATTTAAATAGACAAATTTAGCTATAAAAAATTGTGTTGAAAAGTAATAATAAATGTAATAAATTATTTTTGAATTTTATTGCTTAATTTTGTAAAACTTTAATATGTATATAAAAAGTACTTATATATATATATATATATATATATATATAAGTACAATTTTGCCCCCATCATACATATGGTTGCTTTGAGGAACGAGGGACATTTTTGTCCTAAAAATAATGGGCCACTTGTTAGGATACTCCTATGGTGGGTATCCTAACAAAACCCATATATATATATATATATATATATATATTATTTTTTGTATTAATTTTTTAAACATTAGAGCCTCAATATTCACATTTCGCACAGCGCCTGCGCCCCTATAATTATTGTGACGAGCCTGACCCGCCCTTATATCTTAAGACAGAAGCAAACTGGTTAATATTTTTTAAATATATATTTTTTAATATTATTTTTCTACTCTTATGCCTACTTAGATATAGGAGCAAAATGGTTAGTAAAATATGGAATTTTTATTATTATTTTTTAAGAAAATCTGAAAAATTGTTTAAAAATTATTTTATCGTAAGTTTTTATTAATTTTTGGTTTGTCAGAGGGGTGTAGGGTCCGAAGCCCTATACAATTTTGTTTACAAAATGTTATTTACATACGTTTGATGGTGGTGTTATTATTTATATACTCCCTCCGACCCACGTGAATGAAAACTTATTTCTATTTTGGAGAACGCGACACTTATTATTAATTGGAGAAAGGATTTTATATAATCATCTCATTTGTTTTTATTTTTTTTCCAACCTATTTCTTCTTTTAACTTTTTTTTCCTATTATATATTTACTCTTTTATTATCACTATTTTTAAATTTTTTTCCAACCTATTTCTTCTTTTAACATTTTTTTTTCACGATAACATATGAAGATTCATGTTAGCCGACCACAAATTATTTTTGGGACTAAGAGTTTATTGTTGTTGTGTAATCGGGCATCTTTATTTGAGATAGAGTAGATAATATTTGGCAGATTTTTTTTATGCAGTGTTTACAAAAAAAAAATCTCAAAAATATGCTATTTACAAAAAAAAAAAAACATGTAAGCTGTGATATTATAAAAAACTACTATTCTTTTCTTTTTCTTTTTTTTTTAAATTTTTTTATGCCTTATTAGTTAAAATAACTGATAAATGCATACATCAGATGTTTCTAACTAATAAATTCATTTATCAGTTTTTTAAAGAGTATTTTGTGCTTGATTTTCTTGTTAAACAACTGATAAATGCATTAATCAGTTGTTTATAACTATTTATCAGTTATTTGACAGAAAAAAAATAGTTTTTTGTAATATTTAAAGAGTTTTTTGTAATATCCAACTTGTATAGTTTTTTTTTTTTTTTTGTAATATTCATCTTTCAAAATTAGTTTTTGTTAAATGCCCCTTTTTTTATTTCAAGATTTAAATTCTTTTAAGGAAACATAATAAAAATACAAGGTATGGGTGCTTTGTAGTGAAGGCTTTATAATGGGGGACCCTTGTTATGGTGTGTTTGTCTGTTGGTAAAATTCAGATATTTGCAATTTATGGGCCAAGCCAAAGCCCGACAATGTGTGAAGCCCTCCCACGGGAACAAAGCTGCTTTCACTGAATTCCTTGAATATTTTTTATTTTTATTATTTTTTAAGGGTTTATTGCTAACTTAATAAGTTCAGATATTTTATGAGTGCATGACTTCATGTCGTACCATTTTTCATCGTATTCAAAAATAGAATTATTGTGAAGATGACGCTGAAATTTCTGTGCAAGTGGGCGACCGCCCAGCTCCAATTTCCAGCAACGTTAAAATCAATGAACAAGTGGGCGACCGTCCAAGAGCAAAACCCAACGAAGACAATCTTTCTGTATAAGTGGGCGACCGCCCAGGATCAAAGCCAAATAAGTTGGAGCGTCTGTTTAAGTGGGCGACCGCTCAGGTCCTAGTGGGCGACCGCCCACGACCAAAATCTGACGGGATTTAGTTTCCAAATTTCGTCAATTTCCTTTTTCCCTTTGATTTTGTTTTGTTTTTCCTTTTTGATTTAGAACTCTCTTAGCCAGAAATTATTGTATCATATATATTCTTAAGTTGATCAATGAAAATTCAAGTTTTGAAAAAATCATAATTTGTTTTCCTACATGTTATCAGAGCGGCATCATACACAAGTTTGAATCAATGGCGGGGAACGATGCTATCGTTAATAATCCCCCTAAAATCGAATATAATTCTCCGTTTTACCTTGGTCCTCAGGATAGGCCAGGAGATTTTATTACTCCTACTCGTTTCAATGGTGAAAATTATGATGATTGGGCTAGTGATATGCAGACGGCTCTTGAAGCTTGCCGAAAATTTGATTTCCTAGATGGTACGATTACTCAATCTGTTCTTCCCTGTACCACATCTGATTGGAATACTATTCATGCCATGTTGATTTCTTGGATCATGAATACTATTGAATCCAACGTTAAAAGCACTCTCTCGAAATTTAGAGATGCTAAACGTTTGTGGGACTCCCTTAAAAATCGTTATGCTGTGGTTGACGGTTCACGCATTCAACAATTAAAGGCTTCTATTGCTCGTTGCGAGCAAACTAAGGGTATGTCTGTGGGCACATATTTTGGTAAATTGACTGGGTTGTGGGAAGAACTCCATAGTCATGAACCTCTGATCAATTGCACTTGTTGTGACAACTGCTCGGCTGCTCAACAACATGCTGATCGCAGAGAGATAGGCAAGCTCCATCAATTTCTTATGGGTTTGAATTCCGAGTATCATGCCAATACTCGCACCAATATTTTGTCTATGGATCCTCTCCTTGGTCTTGATAGGGCGTATAAATTGGTGGCTCAGGATGAGCGGATTTGTCTTGCCAAACCTGTTCTTGAAGATGTGGTTAGTTTTGCTGTTCGTACTGGTGGAGCTCGTGGTCGTGACAACCCTGATAAATCTCATCTCACATGTACTCATTGTAAGAAGACGGGTCATGATAGTACTACATGTTTTGAATTGAATGGATATCCAGATTGATGGCTTGAGCAACGCAAATCCAATCCTCGAGGTGGTGGTCGTCCGCAAAATGGGCGAGGTAGGGGTTCTCCTCGCGCAAGCATCAGATCTACAACAACACCGGATCGTGGGCCTGTTAATATTGGTGCAGCTGCTGTAGGATCTCCATCTGTGGCTTCCTCTTCATCATTTACAGCTGAGCAATGGCAGGCTTTGGCAAGCCTCGTTGGTAATACCCAAATCTCAAATGATCGCTATCATGGTAAGTTTGATTCAACTTCATGGATAATTGATACAGTTGCTTCAAATCATGTAACCGGAAACGCCTCATATCTTCTTGATTCTCGAACTATACCGGCTTGTCCTGTTGGCTTGCCTAATGGGTCATCGGTTTTGGCTCATACCGAGGGATCTGTTCGTTAGACGGACAACATTACTCTCTCTCATGTTCTTTTTATTCTGAATTTAAGCTGCAATTTAATTTCAGTATCACAACTGTCTGACGATATTCATTGCACTGTCCAATTTAACTCATCTATGTGTGCTATACAGGACCTGTCGAGGAACCTGATTGAAATGGGTGTTAGGCGGGATGGACTCTACTACTTTCGTGGCACATCTTCAGCTTATAATGTCTCTGCTACCGGATCGCCTCCTGTGTTGGAGTTGTGGCATAATCGCTTGGGGCACCCTTCTGAGAATGTAGTAAAGCTTCTTCCTCCCGTTCGTGGTACTTCTGGCAGTTTACTTAAACCTTGTGATACTTGTTTTAGGGCTAAACAATCTAGAGATAGTTTTCCTGTTAGTGACCATAAGTCTACTAGAATTTTTGAGAAAACTCATTGTGATCTATGGGGTGCATACACTCATTCTTCTTCTTGTGGTGCACGGTATTTTTTAACTTTAGTAGATGATTTTTCCCGAGCTGTTTGGGTTTATTTGTTGGTCGATAAAATCGAAGTTTTTCGTATGTTTATGGCTTTTATTGCAATGGTTGAACGTCAGTTTTCTCAAAAAATTAAGGTTGTCCAATCTGATATTGGGACTGAATTTAACTGCATGCTTGATTATTTCTTCTTCACTGGCA
Source organism: Adenophora triphylla var. japonica (assembly GCA_022495995.1). Taxonomy (NCBI): domain Eukaryota; kingdom Viridiplantae; phylum Streptophyta; class Magnoliopsida; order Asterales; family Campanulaceae; genus Adenophora; species Adenophora triphylla. The sequence goes on from JAFEMH010003071.1 coordinate 194,310, forward strand.
TCTCTTTTCAAACATCTTGTGTTGGTACCCCTCAACAAAATGGTCGAGTCGAGCGAAAACATCGTCACATTCTGAATGTTGCTAGAGCTCTTAGATTTCAGGCTCACTTACCCATTTTCTTTTGGGGAGAAGCAGTTCTTACAGCTGCTCATTTGATTAACCGGACTCCCACTCCCCTCTTAGGCAATAAAACTCCCTATGAGGTTTTGTTCGGAAAATTACCTTTCTTTGACTCTATTCGGGTTTTTGGTTCCTTGTGTTATGCCCATAATCAGAAAGCGAAGGGAGATAAGTTTGCTATTCGTAGCCGAAAATGTATTTTTGTGGGATACCCTCTTGGCAAAAAGGGGTGAAAGTTGTTCGATCTAGAGACAAAGAATTTATTTGTCTCCCGGGATGTGAACTTTTTTGAGAATATTTTTCCTTACAGTGATTTGTCGTCTGTGCCTCATTCTCTGGATTATGTGGAGATCATTAACCAAGAGGCTGATTTCGCCTTTCTTGATTATCCGGACATGGCAGATGTTGTTTCGTAACCTCTCGACAAGTAGCTCCTACGCATGTACTCCGATCCCGTGACTACGCGCCGCAGATATCACTCCTACAGAGGTCTCTTCTGCTCCTACGATAGACACCTCTCATTCTGAGCAAGATGCTTTAGGGAGGGGCATGCGTACGAAAGTACCCTCCGTTCTACTTCGGGACTATATTGCTGCTACTTATACTTCTGCTAGTCCATCCCCCGAACACTCCACTCCTGTCGGCTCCTCAGGTACCCCTTTCCTATAGCTCACTATATAAATTGTGACAGTTTTTCTGTGAAATATCGTAACTTCCTTACAGCTATTACCTTGGCTAAAGAGCCTAGGACTTTCCGTGAGGCAATGTCACAAGATGGATGGAAGGAATCCATGCAGGCTGAAATTCGTGCCTTGGAAGATAATGGCACATGGACTATGGTTCCTATATCGCATGGTAAGCGTGCTCTTGGTAGCCAGTGGGTCTATCGGATTAAGTACAAGTCTGATGGTTCAGTAGAACGACTCAAATCTCGTTTGGTGGTCCTTGGTAATCATCAGAAAGAAGGGATTGACTACACGGAAACTTTTGCTCCTGTGGCCAAGATGGTCACCGTTCGAGCCTTTCTTGCCATTGCTGCCTCAAAGAATTGGGAATTGCATCAAATGGATGTGCACAACGCTTTCCTGCATGGTGATCTTCAGGAAGAGCTCTACATGAAACCTCCTCCGGCCTTTCATTCCAATCAACCCAATTTGGTTTTTCGTCTTCGCAAATCTCTTTATGGCCTGAAGAAGGCCCCGCATTGTTGGATCGCCAAGCTAGTGGCTTCCTTGAAACACTATGGGCTCTTGCAGTCTTACTCTGATTACTCCTTGTTCAGATTCACAAAAGGTACGACTCATATGAACATTCTTGTGTATGTTGACGATCTTATTATTACTGGGAACGATTCCGCTGCCTTGCAATCTTTCAAAAAGTATCTAAGTGAATGTTTCAAGATGAAGGATCTTAGCTCCTTGAAGTATTTTTGGGGAATTGAAGTTGCTCGTAGCTCATCTGGCCTGTGTTTTTGCCAACGCAAATATACCTTGGACATTATATCCGAGGTTGGGCTATTGGGAGCAAAGCCATCTGGCTTTCCTATTGAACCGAATCATAAACTCGATCTTGCCACTGGTGATCTTCTGGATGATCCTGAACGTTATAGACGATTGGTTGGTCGTCTCATTTACTTAGCTGTCACTCGTCCAGACTTGGCATACTCGGTTCACATTCTGTCCCAATTTATGAAGGAACCCCGCAAGGATCATTGGGATGAAGCACTGCGGGTTGTTCGTTATCTCAAGAATACACCTGGTCAGGGTATCCTTCTTCGTGCTGATAGTGAGCTCACGCTGCAAGGATGGTGTGATTCAGATTGGGCCGCTTGCCCTATTACTCGTCGTTCTCTTTCTGGATGGCTTGTGTTTCTTGGTCATTCCCCTATATCTTGGAAGACGAAGAAACAAACCACTGTGTCTAGTTCGTCTGCCGAAGCTGAATACCGTTCTATGGCTGCCCTTACTTGTGAATTGAAATGGTTGAAGGGATTACTTTTGAGCCTTGGTGTACATCATCCAAAGGCGATCAACATCTTCTGCGATAGTCAGCCAGCCCTTGATATTGCCAAAAACCCCGTATTTCATGAACGGACAAAGCATATTGAAATTGACTGCCACTTTGTTCGTGACGCTATTTCGGATGGCCTTATTTCTCCTTCCTATGTTCCTACTAAAACGCAGCTGGCAGACATTTTTACCAAAGCTCTTGGAAAACAACAGTTTTATTTACTGGTTAGCAAGTAAGGCATTCTTAATCCCCATGCTCAACTTGAGGGAGGGTGTGAAGATGACGCTGAAATTCCTGTGCAAGTGGGCGACTGCCTAGGTCTGATGAGCGACTGCCCAGCTCCAATTTCCAGCAACGTTAAAACCACTGTAGAAGTGGGCGACCGCCCAAGAGCAAAACCCAACGATGACAATCTTTCTGTACAAGTGGGCGACCGCCCAAGAGAAGTGGGCGACCGCCCAGGATCAAAGCCAAATAATGTTGGAGCGTCTGTTCAAGTGGGCGACCGCCCAGGTCCCAGTGGGCGACCGCCCACGACCAAAATCTGACGGGATTTAGTTCCCAAATTTCGCCAGTTTCCTTTTTCCCTTTGATTTTGTTTTGGTTTTCCTTTTTGATTTAGAACTCTCTTAGCCATAAATTATTGTATCATATACTCCCTCCGTCCCACTTCAATGGATACAAAAAAAAAGGGCACACATATTAAGAAAAGGTAAGAGAGAGAAAAAGTGGAGAGAGAATGTTGTGAGTGTAAAAGTAAAATAGGAGAGAGAATGTGTGGGAGGAATAGTTAGGAGAGAGAATGTTGTGAGTGAAAAAGTAAAATAGGAGAGAGAATGAGTGAGATAAATAGTGAAGATTCCTTTCCATTTTGGGTAAGTATCAATTGATGTGGGACGGACTAAAAAAGAAATAAGTATCAATTGAAGTGGGACGGAGGGAGTATATTCTTAAGTTGATCAATGAAAATTCAAGTTTTGAAAAAATTCAGATATGATGGGCGACCGCCCAGCTGCACAGGAATTTCAGCATCATCTTCACAATAGTAGGGATCTGTAACATATTTATTTTTATTATCTTTAAGGATTTATTGCTAACTTAATAAATTATAGTATTTGGGATGAGTCGATAAATGTAGTGGAGCGTTATTATGTTAATCTTTAATAATGCAATTATATGTTGCTTCCTTTAAAAAATAGTATTCCGTCTATCCCAAATTGAATCTTTTTTCAAAACTTTTTCTTCTAGAAATTGTCCTTAAATAATTTTTTACCAATTTTAGAGTTGGTCTTATAAAAAACTAGTTTTTTCTTAAGCTAAGGAAAAACGTGTTTTCAAAATAAACGGTGGCAATTTTGTAATTACTGGCAACCATGTTCAAAATAAACGGTGGCATTTTCGTAATTAATGGTTCCCCCGTTTATGCCAGTGCGTGTTTAACAAACTGCCAGTGTGACAAAGTGCCAGTTCATATGTAACAAAGTGCCGCAGTAAAAAGTGCGGTACCGGTTTAAGCAAAGTGCCGGTGTAAGGCGATGCGACACTTTGTTAAACTGACACCGGCACTTTTTACACGGGCACTTTTAAATACATGAACTGGCACTCTTCACACTGGCACTCTGTTACACTAACACTGGCACTTTGTTACACTAATATTTTTGCTGGCTCTCAAAAATACAAGCACTGGCATTCAAAAATACATGGACTGGCATTTGATTATACACTAACGGGCACTTATTTATACACTAACGGGCACTCAAATATACACCAACGGGCACTTGATTATACACTAACGGGCACTTGATTAATCACCAACTGGCACTCAAAATAACATGTACTGACACTCAAAAAAATATGAACCGACATTAAAAATCAATTAAACTGGCATTCAATTTCTACCCAAACTCAAACCGGCATTCAATTTCTACCCAACCGGCATTCAAAATACAAGAACCGGCACTTCAAAATCAAACCGGCTTTCAAAACACAAGAACCGGCACTCCAAAATACATAAACCGGCACTCAAAAAACATATACCGGCACTTCAAAACTCACAGTCTGGCCCTCAAATTTTCCAACATCCCGAGAACACCGTTCTTTCAATTTACGTTCATTTGGAAGAGGAGGCCTCTCATTTTTATCACTCTCACATTTTCTCTCACACACCAACACTGAGATTCACTTTCTCTCCTCTCTCTCTCTCTATCCGCAGATACACGTAGACCTCCATCCACTCGCGTCTTCTTCTTACTCACTCCATCTCTCTCCCTAATCTCCGACCAAAACCGATTGCCCTTCCCCGCTTCCAATTCCATTCCTGAGCCCAAGCACGCACTACCGGGAATTGCGAAGTCAATTGGAGCTAAGTTGTCGTGGGTAGAAGAATCCATATTCATCGAAAAAGTGGTAAGCATGAGAGGACGATCCTTGGCTTCTTCTTCGTCTTCTGGTTAGGCTTGGGTGAGAAATTGAATCGATTGAGAGAGAATTAGGTGAGGTCTCGGTTGGGTAGCGATTGAGAGAGGTTTGGGTTAGGTTTCCGGCCGGGAAGATCGCCGGCCGATGGGCTTTGAGAGAGAGGCCAGATGAAGAAGATGGTGGTTAGGGAGAGAGCAACGGTTTTCCGTTTAGAAAGAGAAAGAGCAAGCGGCTAAGCGTGCTGCCTTTAGATAGAGAGAATGAGAGATTTGCCGGGAAAAACACGTTTTTTGTTAAGCTTAGGAAAAACGCGTTTTTCATAAGTTTTTGGCATTTTTTTCCATAATTTATTATATATTTGCAAAATTAAGAGTTTGAAAGAGAATAGCAATAATTTGATTCATTTTTTCTACGAAAAATTAACCTTTTCAAAATGACACATACTCTCTCCGTCCATTTACTTACTTCATATTTTTTATTTTGGGCATTCAAATACATAATTCACACTTTGTTTTTTACTTAAAAAGGAATCTTTATATCATTAAAATATTAACCCTATCCCACTCATTCTCTCTCCTACATTATTTTAATACTCACAATACCATTATAATTTACTATTTCCTCCACTCATTCTCTCTCCTATTTTACTTTCACACTCACAACACTTTCAATATAATACTCACTCCTTAATAATCGTGTAAACAGTAACTGTGAAGCATGTTAATGGACGGAGGGAGTAAATGAAAAATGGTCATTCATTGTGGGATGGAGGGACTATTATTTAACTTTGATCATTTATTTAATTAAATTAAAATAGATATTAATTAAAATATTTAAAAAAATAATTTAAAAACTTTTTGATAATATTTTTGATAATAATTCAACAATAAATTTTAAAAATATTAATATTTGAAGTTTATTACTTTTTGCTTAAAAAAAAAAAAAGAAAGAAAGAAAGTTTTGTTCAATCTGAAGCATTTGTCTAAAAGGATTTTTGCTTAAAATGCCAACCTATACTCCACAATTTGTCACCAATGGAGTACAACAATGGTACTGTTTTGGCAGAAAACCCACTCATTTTTCATGGGTGTAGGTTCATTCCCATGTAGATATGCTCCCTTTTAAGGACCAACCACAACTAGTGAGAACCAAGTTGAGAGGAGGGAGACTAATGGATATTGGGATTTCGAACCAAGACAGCGGTTTTTGCTACAACCAATGTTCTCACCAATCATTCAAATTGCATCACGTGAATCTATATTCATTTTCGATTGTCGAGATGTGTGGACCTCGATGTGAAAGTTTCGTGTAGCTAGGAAACTTGGATCACGCAATAGGCAAAGGATGTGAGTACAGATGTGTCTCACAACTGTCCACACATCCACAGATAATGCAGCGGAATAAAGTAAATAAAAGTAAATAAAATGCAATAACTCAAGAGTTATATACGCTTACTGATCTGTGTGATCAAGAACCAGGCTTACGCCCAAAAACCTTTCACTATAAAAACTTTTGTTTCTTACAAAAACAAATAAGTGAAAAACTAAAATATGAAAATACTAAACAAGTTCTAATCACCTTCTATGATATGAACAACTCCCCTTTTCCAAGTAGGACTTATTCAATCAGAAGTAAAACAAGAGAACTTTATGAAAACCTAGATGTGAGTTACGGATGTAAGCTCACAACCTAAAAACAACAATGTCGAATGACTATGAAGAATGTGATTTTCTCTCGTAAAATTGTGTCACTTCTCTTTGTGCTGAATGCCTTGTATTTATAGAGCACCTTGGAGAAGATCTTCATGCAATCGACTTCTTCCTTTGTGAGATTCCTTTTTCTATATGAAAACATATAACACACTCACAAGGAAATCAAATATTAGTAGGTTAGTCCTAATATAAAACTATGTACATAAATAAAAGATATTTACATAATTACAATCTCTTAATAAAATTAAGATACTTATAAATCTCCATGAAAGTCTCAAAATCTTCTTACCATAATAGAAGACAAATTAAATAAGGAAACATAAATATGTTCCCATAAACTTCACGTTTTCAATCTCCCCCTATTTTGGACTTTCTGGTCAAAACCAAAGATTTATAACAATTAAAATATTATGACCACCGAATGTAGAAAGAGCATGACTCCCCCTGAATGGATGTGTGTCCAGATGTGTATACACATCCACACATAAAAACTGCAAAATGTAATTAGAATGTAATACTAGCAGTTCATTAAGCAAAACCAAAAACCATTCAGCCATGTCCTACTTAAAGCTATTACAAACCATTGTTTTTAAAAAACTAACAAACTAAAGCAGAAAATTAAAATTGTCTTTAAAAACCATCAATTCAAAAACATTCAAAAACTTTTCTCCCCCTAAGTTAAAGTTCCCAGCCTCTCCAATTAGTAGCGCATTACACAGTTGTTCCAAATTTTATCTCCTCCAAAAGCAAAGAAGAAGAATAAAGACCAAAGACCATCTCCCCTTTTGAGCGTAGTGAAGCATGCCATTTCGAGAAGATTAGCCTTAAGAGCTTTAAGATTGTTGGCATGGGCAATGAGGCTTGAGCTTGAGCTTCAAAGACTAGCAATCTCAAAGATCTAAATCCTTCATCTCGAACATCAAATGGGGCTACAATGGGTTCGTATGTATCCACATCCGCATAGCAATTTCGGGAGATGTACCCACAGAAGATCAACATGCCTTTGCTTAGTGGTCTAACAGAGTTTTGGTCTCCTTAAACAGAGCAAAGTTATCAACTGCTTCTTCTCCTCTTTCAGTCTTCACTCCATTAGCAATGATGATTTGGGAGATTAAAGAAGGGTAAGGCAAAGACCATTTCTTCGAGGGAGACTCTCCATAATCACAAATTTTTCTAAAAATGAAATCCCCAAAATTAATATTCTTCTTAAGTCCCAATCTATACGTAAGCAAGGCTTGCATTCTAGTAACAGAGGTTTTGTTATTGGAGGGACACAAATTGGCAAAGAAGGATGGAGTGGAGAAAACAATAAAGGGAAGATAATGAACCACTACCTAAATCCTTAGGCTTTACAGCCAGAAGTGACCTTTCCATGTGTGATAACGAAACCAGCTTCATCCTCCTCAATAGAAACTATATCATCAAGATTATCACTCAATCCAAGAAAATCATTGATAACCGAAGGTGTAAAATGAACAAATACTCCTCTAACATAAACACCAAAGTGGAATGAGAGTAAGTTCTATCAAAATTCTTAGGCGTATTGGCATAAAACTCATAAACCAATTTTGGATAGAAGGGAAGGGGATGGTCCACAAATCAAGAATAATCCTCTTTCCTCAAAAAACTTATCCATTCCAAGTTTAACAAAGGTATCCCTATCCCTTTTCATCTCAACAACAAAGGCTTTAGAGGAAATTAACTCAAACCTATCGAAGCCTTTTTGGACGTAAACTTTTGGAAAAGGGTTTGGGGTTAGAGACAAGAGAGAGAGAAGATGACATACCCAAATCAGCTTTCTTTCGAGTAGATGTGCGTCTGGATGTGGGCACATCCTTAGACACATCCTTCACAGGGAATGGAACAACAATGGGTTCAACTTCAGTGTCATCAGCATCAGTGGAATCAATTTCTTGGTCTTCTTTTTCTTGATCCAACTCTTCTCTTCCTAGCTTATAGTTCTCATCTGAGGCAGTATCATCATTATCTGAGCTAGAGTCAGATTCATCTTCAAAGGGTTCTAGGTCGGGCCTCACCCACCTTTTTCTTTCCCTTTAAATCTATTAAAATCTTAGCTAAGGGTTCATCATCACTGAAGGAAATAAGGTCCTCAACAGGACTAGCAACCAAGGGAACAGAAGGCTCAGCAACAGGACTAGAAACATTATCCCTAGGGGGTGAAGCAGTATTGGGGATAATGGGAGAAGATGAAATTATGGGAGAAGTAGGAGCAATTGGTTCAACAGATTTTGCATGGTGAACAGTTTCAACAGAGATTGGAGGTTCAACATGGGGAGCAACAACAGAATCAACAGGGGAAACAACCTCAGAAGGAGCAACAACAGGGACAGGGTCAATAATAGGAATTGACGATTTAGACCTAGTCCTAATAAGAGGAGCTATTACCTCTTCTTCTTCTTCTATTTCTTCAAGAACAATGGCGGTTGAAGGTTTCCCGCTGTGTTTGTTAGATTCTTAGCTTTGTCGGACTCGACGGTTTGCGTACCCTACCAGATCGACGAAGATTGCGACGAGGTACCGGCGGTGCAACAGACTTTGGGGCTTTAGCTTGAGACAACTTCCTCTTCTTAGTTGAGGAAGGTTCCACAGCAATGGCGACATCCGATGGTGGGATCACCGGAGAGGATGGAGCTTTAGGGTTTTCAAAGATTCACGGGTTCCAATGTGGGGGATTTTGGAGAAGGGGCTTCCATTGTTGGATCGGACGAGGGAGATGGGGAAGAAAATTCAGAAAGAAATTTGGAAATCACGGGGTTTAGGACAATGGAGTCCTCGCCTTTAGCTATGGAGATGGGAGCGACGTCGAGAATATCTTTCTCTTGGATATTCGAATGCTCAGCCATTTAACAGAAGAAATTTGGTTGGTTGAACAGAGTAAAGGGGATTTAATGCAAGGGTGTGAGATTTGTGAGAGAGCAAGAGGAGGAAGAACAAAGGGTTTTGTCAAGGTTTATGGGGGATGGGACGGATGTGAGGTATATTAAATACTCACAGCTCCCCCTTTCCTACTAAAATTAGGAATCCTTTTTCAAAGAGGTTTAACATACCTCAAAATCCTTAAGAGTCCTCCAACGGCTAGAAACCCTTTGAGATTGTAACACACAAGCACCTTCCAAGAAAATAAGGGATTAAAATAAATCAAGATTTTGTAAGATTTTTATGAAAACACAAATTGCTTCGGCATATCTTTATTTAAAATAGAATCCCAAAAGAATTTTTCAACCTTTTCAAACAAGGATTGATACACACCTTTTCTTTTCATGCAAGATATTGGAGATCAAAAACCTATATAATCAAAGAGTAAATTAAGAGAGAAAATTAATTAACTAATATATTTACAAAGCTCCTATATGTCCTTAAAATGCAATATGCCTAGCATGATGCAAACACACAAGTGAAGGAAATATTCTCAGCTTATGGATGTGGCATAGGATGTGAGTCACATATTGGGACACATTTAGATCACAAAAAGTCAATGAGCAGTAATCCAATCTGCACAGCCTCTAGGATGCATCCACCAATTTTTTTTTTTTTGATGTGGAATTTTTGCAATGTGAGTAGCTTTCACTTTACTTGATCCCAAAGATAGCCCTTTTTCCCAATGATCTTATCAAGTTTGACTTCAAGTTTTCTTATGAAAATCACTTGATCACAATGGTATGGCTTCATACTAAGGGTGAAGCAGCTGTTTCTCACATATATATATATATATTTTTTTTTTCTTTTAGCACCCACTGTGAGATACCTAGGAAGGTTATACCAAGTAATCAAAAGATTACATGGACAGGAAATACTCACAATTAAGTGATCAAAAATAATGTCAAAGATGAAGACTCACAAGTGACCACACTGAGAAATTTCGTGCTAATGCATGATATTTTTGGCTTTTTCTTTTTATGATTTTTTTTTTTTTCAGTTAAACTAATCTACAGATGTGTTAGAGGATGTGAGACACATCTGGTCTCACAACCTTAGATATCACACAAGCCAAGAGACTTCCTCAAGGAGGAAAATCTCTCCAAATCTAATGCCTTTGTAAATATATCGCCTAATTGATTTTCAGTCCCAACAAATTCCAGACACACAGTTTTTTGCTCTACAAGATCTCTAATGAAATGATGTCTAATATCAATGTGCTTTGTTCTAGAATGTTGAACAGGATTTTTAGATATGTCCAAGGCACTTTTGTTATCACAAAAAGCAGTCAAAACTTTGCTATTTAATCCATAATCTTTTAGCATTTGATTCATCCAAAGTAATTGTGTGCAGCAACTCCCAAGGGCAACATATTCAGCCTCAGCAGTGGACAAGGACACACAATTTTGTTTCCTACTATACCAAGACACAAGGTTATTACCTAGGTAGAAACATCCACCAGTGGTACTTTTTCTATCATCACTATTTCCAGCCCAATCAGAATCAGTGTACCCAACCAAATTTGTGTTTGTTTCTTTAGAGTAATGTAGACCTAGGTTCACAGTCCCACTCACATATCTAATGATTCTTTTCAAGGCTTTAAGATGGGACACTTTAGGGTTGGCTTGGTATCTAGCACATAGACACACACTGAACATAATGTCAGGTCTACTTGCAGTGAGGTAAAGCAAACTTCCTATCATGCTTCTATAAAGGGTTTGATCAACACTCTCACCATCTGAATCATGGCTTAACTTTTGGGAAGATCCCATTGGGGTTCTTTGATGTGAAGAGTGTTCAAGCTCAAACTTTTTCACAAGATTCTTGGCATACTTAGACTGAGAAATGAACATGCCATCTTTGAATTGCTTAATTTGTAAGCCTAAGAAAAAGTTCAACTCTCCTACCATGCTCATCTCAAATGTGGAAGTCATGCTATCCACAAAGTTAGCTAACATAGGGTCGTAGTTTGACCCAAACACAATATCATCTACATAGATTTGTGCCACAAGAATCTCTTTCTTGTTTCTTCTCACAAACAAGGTTTTGTCAACCTCACCTCTCTTGAATCCTAGTTGAAGCAAATGGTCGGGCCAACCTACCATACCAAGCTCTAGGGGCTTGCTTTAGCCCATACGTAGCTTTCTTCGCTTTATACACATGATTAGGATATTTGGAGTCCACAAAGCCTTTAGGTTGTTCAACATAGGCTTCTTCATTTAATATCCCATTTAAAAAGGCACTCTTGACATCCATTTGATGAAGAGTAATCTTGAGGTAACATGCAATGGCTAACAAAAGCCTAATGGACTCAATTCTTGCAACAGAGCAAATGTCTCCTCAAAGTCAATTCCCTCAATTTGAGTATAACCTTGAGCAACTAACCTAGCTTTATTTCTAGTTATCACACCTTGCTCATCAGCTTTGTTCTTAAAAATCCATTTGGTTCCTATGACATTACCATGTGAGGGTCTAGGAACAAGAGTCCATACCTCATTCTTTTCAAATTGAATTAATTCATCTTGCATAGCCATAATCCAACAAGATCTTTCAATGCTTCAAGAACATTCTTAGGCTCAATTTTAGAAACAAAACAACAGTAAACTTACCTCGAGAGTATGCCGAGGAGCAACTCCATAAACCAGCCATCTTTCTATAATCGACTTTGTCCTTTTGTCTAGTTCTCACTTGAGCATGCACATCTCCCACAACTTGTGAAGTGGGGTGGTTTTTCTGGATTTTTGAAGGGATATCCTTTGACCTATCCACACACCCATTCACATTACCTTCTCGGGAGCATCATCCCGATCGTAATCGCAGGAACCGTCCTCGCCACAGGAGTTTGAGTGGATGTGGGTGCAGATGTGGGTTCAGATGTGGAGGCAGATGTGTCCACATCCTTGGTTACATCCTTGTCGTTCATCATTTTTAACAAAGACTGAAGTTTCTTTTGCTTTTTCAAAGACTTCGTTTCTTCATCCTTCCACCAAAGCAAGCAACCCGAAACATCATCCTCAGCAGCCTTGAGGTTAAGATCAAGTGAAGTCATCAAATTTAACATTAGCAGATTCCATAATGGTCTTAGTTTTGAGATTGAAAACTCGTAAGCTCTACTGCTTTGTGGAATAGCCCATGAAAATTGCTTTGTCACTCTTTGAATCAAACTTGGACAGTATTCTCTATCATTGAGAATATAACAAACACAACCAAACACATGAAAATATTTTACAAATGGGTTTCTTTCCAAGGAGAATTTGATATGGGGTGACAAGTTACCAATCCTTAGGAACACCCTATCGCCAATATGGCAAGCGGTGTTTAAAGCTTCGCCCAAAATTTTTGGACAAGTTCTTTGAACTTAGCATGACCCTAGCCATTTCTTGCAAGGTTCTATTCTTTCTTTCAAAGCAATTCCATTTTGTCACAATGGGGTGATTGGTGCGTAAAACTCATGAGTGATTCCCTTAGAATTGCAAAAATTGGTGAACATTTGATTCTCATATTCAAGGCCACGGTCGACCTAATCCTCACAAAGCCTTAAGACCATAAAGATTTCTAACTCTTTTGTACCAATTCTTGAATTCTCCAATTGTTTCGACTTTTCTCTTAAGAACATTACCCAAGTGTACCTAGAATAATCATCAACACACACAAAGGCATACTTTTTCCTACCAAAGCTTTCTACTTCAATAGGTCCCATTAAATCAGTGTGAATCATCTCCAAACATCTAGTTGTGGAGCATTGTTGGACCTTTTATGTGATGCTTTTGTTTGTTTTCCTTTTGACATGAACCACGTACATCGTGGTTCTTGAAGTTCGCTTAGGGAGGTCTTTAATGGCTTCAAACCTTTGAAGTTCTTCCGTAGTTCTACAGCCTAGCATGCCCTAATTTTTGGTGCCACAGATTGACATCATTAGCTTTTGAGCTTAGGGTAAGAAAGATTGTCACCAAATTGGTAACAATTATCACAGATCTAGGACCAAGAAACACACATTTATTATCCTTATCAAACACTTCACACAAGTGCTTATCAAACTTCACAAATAGGTCATCATCACACAGCTTGATCGATGCTTATTAGGTTGGCTTTCAAGCCTTCCACATGGTACACATTGTGCAATTTTGGGAGACCCTTGACATCTAGGGTTCCTTTCCCAACAATCTTTCCTTAGCACCTCCACCAAAATTTACTTTCCCTCCATTTATTATTTCATAGTCAAGAAGGACAAGCTGTTTCCAAATATGTGCCTAGAGCACCCACTATCAAAATACCAAGAGCGTAGACAAGATTTGAGGGAAGAGTAGACAACATTACAGGTGGTAATGGGTTTGGCTACCCACCGTTTAACAGCTTTCTTTTTGGGTTGCAGAGGTCTCGTATTGACCGGATGTGTGTTAGGATGTGCATACATCTTTTCACACATCCGAGGCCGTTTAAAACTACCGCATTTTTTATCGCCCTTAAGTTTGTAAATGTAAGGGCCTAATGTGACCAGGAGCTAGGCAAGAATGGCAAATGTAATGCCTCTTCCTTGGTCTCTTCTCACTCGTAATGACTTTTCTTTAAAAGCTTGTTTTTTCACACTTTTAGAGGTAGAACCCTCATATCCCTCCTTTACAAAAATTATTTTCAAAACCTATACCAATTTTGTCACGTTGACCCATAGAAAAGCTTCTTCCATTTTCATTTTACTTTTGTTTAACTTAGTGAAAGTATTATCGCCTTTTTCACATTCATTCTTGAATTTTTCAAGGTCAACTTCTCTTTGGTCACAAGGACTTCAAGTCTTGCAATGGTATCCTTTTGAGCATCATTTTCTTTTGAAAGTACAAATTTTTCATCTTCACAAGCACCAATTTATCGTACAGAGATTTGTTTACCTTAACAAGTACCTCAATTTTGTCCAATCTTTTCATCCAATCGTATGTAGCTCCTTGTATGTGGCAAAGAGTTCCTCATAGGGAATGTCTCTTTCTTCATCTTCATCATCCGACTCTCCTTTTACAGAGAAACAGTCAGCTTCCAGTTCAGATGTGACACCGGATGTGTACACAACCGAGCCCACATCCAAGGGTTTTTCAGAGTATATTCTTCTATATCTCGCAGAAAAAGCATTAAACACGTAATGGCAATTTAAGACAGACATGTTAGCCACTTCTTCTTCCTCATCTTCACCGTCACTAAGGGTAGCGCTTAAGCTCATCCCCTTCTTTTTAAGTGTGTTAGCACACTCATTGGCATAATGACCAAAGCCACGACATGCCCTACATTGGACAGATTCAGATGATTTATTTTCAAAACTTGGTTTCTTGAATCCAAAGGTGCTAGGTTTTGGCTTTTCAAAGAAGATCGAAGTAGGTCTATTGGGAAATTTGCTTATCCTTCTATTTTTCAAGATAGAACCGAATTTCTTTGAAATAAAAGCTACATCCTCATCTTCAAGATTAGACTTGTCAATTTCAGAGGATAATTCCACAAGCTCTTTTGGTAGAGCAAGAAGACTTTTAAGCGGCAAGACTGTGTGTTTTGTTTTTCTTCCGAGCCTCAAGGTTAAGCTCAAACACGCTCAAGATTCCTATGATAGTATCAAGACCTACGATTTGTGTCCTTTGTTTCTTCAATCACAAATACTTTTATGTTAAACCTTTCAGCAAGGTTCTTAGTATTTTACTAACAAGTCTTGCATTGGAGATAGATTCTCCTAGACTTGTGCATTCATTTGAAATCTCATGAATCTTAGCAAAGATATGACACAATATCCTCAGCTTTCTTCCATTCGAAGTAACTCAAACCTATCCATTAAAATTCTAAGCCTGGTAGCCTTCACACTTGGTGCTCCCTCACATTGAGTTTGCAAAATATCCCAAGCGCCTTTGGCTATACTTTCATTTGTTATAAGCTTGTACATATTCCTTAAACATGGCTGGAAATAGCACCCATGGCTTTTGAATTGTAATTTGCAAATTGTATTTCATCAAGAGTCCATTGTTCTTCGTGTTTTCTTTCAAAGAAGGACTCACCAACACCGTAAGATGGCTTTTTCTCCACAAGAGGAGGTTGCCATGCAACAAGAATGCACATCCAAGCTCTTTCATCAATACTTTTGATGTAGTTTCGCATCTTAGACTTCCAAAGAGAATAATTTGTGCCATCCAAGACAGGAGGCCTATTTTGGTGATTTTGGCATTCCATAATGACTACACTTTTCGGATCAACACTCGCAATATTTCGAGAGTTGGCTCGATACCAATTGAAAGTTTCGTGTAGCTAGGAAACTTGGATCACGCAATAGGCAAAGGATGTGAGTACAGTATGTGTCTCACAACCGTCCACACATCCACGTATAATGCAAATGAATAAAGTAAATAAAAGCAAATAAAATGCAATAACTCAAGAGTTATATACGCTACCGATCTCGCGTGATCGCAAACTAGGCTTACGCCCAAAACCTTTTCACTATAAAAACTTATGTTTCTTACAAAAACAAATAAGTGAAAAAACTAAAATATGAAAATACTAAACAAGTTCTAATCACCTTCTATGATATGAACAACTCCCCTTTCCCAAGTAGGACTTATTCAATCAGAAGTAAAACAAGAGAACTTTATGAAAACCTAGATGTGAGTTACCGATGTAAGCTCACAACCTAAAACAACAATGTCGAATGACTATGAAGAATGTGATTTTCTCTCGTAAATTGTGTAACTTCTCTTTGTGCTGAATGCCTTGTATTTATAGAGCACCTTGGAGAAGATCTTCATGCAATCGACCTCTTCCTTTGTGAGATTCCTTTTCCTATATGAAAACATATAACACACTCACAAGGAAATCAAATATTAGTAGGTTAGTCCTAATATAAAACTATGTACATAAATAAAAGATATTTACATAATTACAATCTCTTAATAAAAGTAAGATACTTATAAATCTCCATGAAAGTCTCAAAATCTTCTTACCATAATAGAAGACAAATTAAATAAGGAAACATAAATATGTACATAAATAAAAGATATTCACATAGTTTGCTTTCATAGTATTCAAATAGCCATTAAGGGCTCGTCTGGTGCACAGTTTTATAAACAAATATTTTTTAAAACGGAGCTTTTTTTGGACGCTATAATTTTGAGTGGCCAAAATATCTCCAACTTTTTAAAATTCAACCGTCTAAAACTCTTGACTAACACGCTTAATAAAAAAAAAGCTGAGTTTTTTTATCTTCGTTTTAACAAAAACGCTCGACAAGACAGGGCCTAAGGCTTTTTACAATACTCTGCCAATGAGCGATCAGTGTTTGTTGAGCACACATTTATACCAAAAGACTAAGCTGATAGAGAAAGAGGTATTCCACGCCCCGTTGCTGCTAGCTGAGGTCTTTCTGTCCAACTTCTTAAAGGATGCCAATAAGCTTGTGAGGACCCCGACCCGGAACCTACACGTGTTCCGAGCTGGAGCGTCCTCAAACTAACCCCAAATATCCTAAACTTTATATAAAAACTTTGATTTAACTTTCTAACACTACACCATTAACATACCCATTTCAAAATAACTCTACTCCTTTCTACTATGGAGGAAGAGTTGACCAACTCCGAAAGTAATAAATGATTTTAGTTACAAAAAGATGTCGAATATAAAATAGAATCAAAGTTTATGAATACAAACCCTTTAAAAGAATTATGCCAAAAATACACATTCTATACCAACCTATACATAACCCGACAATTCCCAAAATACCACTTCTAAACTCCTTTCCGCCCTTACTTGGTCGGTCCACCTGTCTCGGAATCTAAAACAGTAAAGGGAGAGGGGTGAGAATAAATCTCAATGAGCTATTATGAATGCAGCAAGATGCCAAACAAGATGCAACACATAGCATGATAGCACATAACACATTATGAAAGCGGTAAACACATTACGTTACCTCATTTTACCTTTTCCCGTCTGAACAATAAGTCGTACAACGTGGGAGTAAAACTCCACTCTTTGGTGAATTGCCTCCAAAGACATTCACCTCTTATAGGACTCATACCCCGTAGATCCATATAAGAAAAGATACCTATAATAGAGTATCCAAAATAATATATTCCCCGCACACCAATCGCAAAGCAGTCCGTAAAGGCTTCTTCATGCTCAATACGCCAAGTAAGATGCTCCCACTCGCGGCCACAGAGGAGGGGAGGGTCACCGGTATGATGGTCCTTCAATCACTTATAGAACAAATCAATAATTGATTGACTTCCATCATACCCACCCGAACGCATTCAAGCACATAATAGTTACTTGAATTATAATCCACAAAAAGGGATAATCATATAACAACATGGTAAAATATACTCATGATTCATCCATACTATAGTGCAACAGCTCATGTAATACACTATGCATAATACCATTAACGAATTTAAATTCAAGTAAGGTATCCATATAAACACATAATCCACACCGGATACCATATAACAATACCAAATAATCCACAAAGGGGATAAACAATATAGTCACATGGTAAAATATACTCATGTTCAACCAATATCATAGTGCAACAATTAATTAACACACCATGCACAATATAAACAATGTATATGAACTCAATTAAGGCAAGGAAGTATTATCGATCCATCCTACAAGGTCACTATACAATACTACATAGCTCCTATAAAGGCTCAAGCTCAAATTACCAAGTGGGAGTCACAATTTATAAGAGATCAACTAAGATTGCCAAACAATTTCTCTGATCTCGTACTTAACGTGCTTCCGTAGTTCCATAGTAACCCAATTAAGGTGTCATTAAAGGATACAATTGCCCTAAGTATAACTTAGGTTAAAAGGATTATTTCGTATCCGAAAGGGTCGTGTTCCAAACTTTATATTGGTTAAGGATCAAGCTAGGAGGTTACTAGTGAAAATTCAAAGTAAACGGGAACTAGGCCACCGCCAACATGGGCGACCGCCCATAACCTCTTGGGCGACCGCCCAAGAGGGATTTCCAAGCACCCTAACTTCGCCAAGATGGGCGGCCGTCATCACCACTTGGGCGACCGCCCAAGACTATTTTCAAGACATTTCGAATTTTCAACTTATTTTTACATAGATTATTTTCCCTTAAATCTTTCTTCATTTCAAGAACACCAAGGAGAATTCTAACCTTACATAACTCATCTTAAATCATCCAAACCCAAGATAATATATACTTAGATTATTTACCACTTAATTTCCCACCCATTTCACTATCACATTCTAATTACAAACTTCTTAGTTTAATCAACCCAAATAATCATAAACCTAGATTATTCCCACAAGATTTCCAACCCCTTCACCAATACATTTCAAGTTAATTCCTTTAAACTAAATTCACCCATTTCATACAATCAACTCAACCTCTAAGAACCATAACATCCTTCCATGTCATTTATCACATTCTCAAGTCCAAAAGTGGTCTAAAGCAATTAAACAACCATTATCATTACAAGAACAACATTAGCTAGTTCATGAGCATTCATAGAAGGGAAGGGTCATAATAACTCACCTTGGAATAGGAGACGGATTATGGATTTCTTGAGCTTGAAGAACTCCTCTTGGTCTCTCGATTACAAAAGTGGCCTCAGATCTAAAAATGGTGAAGGTTTGATCTTGGTAGGAGCTTGAGAAGATGAAGCTTCATCCATGGAAGGTTGAGAGAGAAAGTGAAGAGAAGAAGATGAAGAAGGAGGGAGGAGTATAAATGTGGTCAAGAGAGAGGGGGCCGGCTCAAGAGGGATTTGGGAGGATTTTTAGGGGAGTTGTCACCTACTAAAATTACTCCCTACCAAAACTCTTTCATTATTTTTAAATTAATTCTCCCAACCCAACATTTTATTTGTCCAATTTATTACCACTCCATTTTATTACTTTATTTATTTCTACTTATTATTTTTCCTTATCATTCTATCCTAATATAAGAAATTTACGTATATAAAATAAACACATAAGGTTGATATTAATATTACAAGTATATAATGTTATATTAAAATTGTGTCTAGTGGTTAGTGGTCGTTACACTCACTCCTTAAAGAAAATTCGTCCCGAATTTTAAAAAGACCTACCTAAATGTTCAATCCGCCTCGGTTACTCATGCATACCTCAGACTCCAATTCCCATATAGTCTCTTCAATTTGTGATTCTTTCCCCAAAATTTTCTAATTCTATTAATAATATGATATTACCACTTAATGATCCAAGCATACTATACGAATATCACTAACACGAATTTTCCGATCTCAATGAAAATATAAATAAATAAAGTATTACAACTTAGGTCACTAAATACATTACATTATCACATTAAAACTTTAAATACTCTATAAGTTTCTCCAAGCCAGTCTATAAGTCAAACCACCGACCTTTCCTAAACTTCAAATGGGTTATCAAACTTTGGCGCCACTTTATCTTAGGTCTTGCCTCTCCAATTTCACCCCAACAAATTAGAGATCGATATTTTCTTCCCAAACTATGCCTCATACGGTTTTATCTAAATGTTAGAATGACAACTACTATTATACGCACTCAACCCTTGGTAACCATACGTACTATTGACTATTAACATCCATTGTTCATGCCCGTAGCATCTCATCAATAACAAGTAATGATTCCTCAACTTTTTACAAGGTTAAACTTAATAGCATTCCTATCTTCCCCAAAAGGACCTTCCCGAACGAGGTCTATCCAATCTATTTAACACTATGGGTTTTATACAATCGAACTATCCCCTAACGTATGTGAGGACTTTATTAATAACATCTCATCAAGCTATATATATAACGAGTAGAAAATATAATTCAACTTTTTATAACAAAATAACATACCCTTCATTACTTCCAATGCAACTAAATCACAAAATTTATAGTGATAAAACTCTCAAGTTCAACCTAGAACTCTAAATATTTTAATAAATCTCCTAACGTCAACATTCTATTATCACAATTCCATGTTCCAATTATGTTCAGGACTAGTGACAAATCAATTTTCAAATTGAAGGGTTGGCCGCCCACAACGGAGCCGATCCAACTCCAAAACAAAACCGAAGCCATAAATGACCGACACAATAACAACCCCACAATTTATTGAATCAATTTCTCGGATCAAAACTTGAATACAACTAATCATTATAGGGAAACTAGGTTGCTTTTCTACTTGCTTCGTGCGAACTATAACTTTAAAGTAACATGTCTTTCGAAAATTCACAACATCTTTCGTAATTTCAAATGATAATATAAAAAGAGATCCAAAGAGACCGAATGGTTTACTTATTTAAAACCGGCCCATACCAGCTTTTAATTAACTAAACCACTCGTAAATTTCAAAGGATTGATAAGCTAACAAAAATAACTCGAGTGATTTAATTATCTACAACCGTCCCATACCAAAGGGTAGATAGTTAAATTACTCACGCATTTTAATTTACACGAAAATGGTTTACTGACCTTATTAAATCATCTATCCCCGAAGGGCACAATTGCTCATACCGAAGTTCAATATACAATCCAAAGTTTTAAAGCACATTTAAAACACTTCTAACATAATATTCTTGTTTAACTTCTATTTATAGTGTAGCCACCACTCATAATATTTATACTTAGTTAATTTCTCTATAAGAAAACACAATCTCGCAATACTATTACTATCTCCGATAAATAACACTAAAACAACCATTAAGATTATAAACTAGGTAAATCATCCTCAATCCAATAATGTCTCAAGTTGTATATTCAACACTTTTACTTAATTTGAGTCATCTATCCCCTACCTTTGATATTAGTATCGTACTTAGCAACAACATATTGTAAACATCTAGTTCTCAATCAAATACTATAATTTCTAAATCAGAAAATATAATTGGAACTCACATAGATCAATCATTCCTGAATTTCAATTAAACATTACAGTATACTCTAACTTAACTCTCAATAACCATCAACAAACTCAAAATCCGTATAACGTCAATATCTTTCAAGCATCACACTAATCCCTCATATGATTCACGTAACTAAGTCAACCTATAGTATATAATCATCCTAAAGTATCCTGTCTTCCAATAAGATTCATCCCCATTTTCCCAACTAATGATAATCAATTCTCAAAACGAACCATATACATATATTACCAATTTCGGAAGTTGATCCTTTAAGCCACCAATAACTGTATCTATTATACTTCTTCGCATTTACCCTATTTACCTCTCCATAACTAATACACAATCCACAATTCAAAACGGTCATACTAGATAGAAATGTTTTCTTAAGTATATCCTTAAAGCAATTTTTCACGGAAATTGTAACACTCCGAAAATTCAACTAATAACCATTGAGTATCCTACTAGTTTCTAAAATCGGCCATGCAAATTATCAACAAGTGATAACGAATACCTATTGCTTACAGTTACTAATTTGAGATCTCTATAACCTTATAATTAACCACCAAGTATCATCTTTTCTAAATACAGTAACAATTTATCCTTACTGAGAATCGCTATGCTAGTTATATTCTTTATCAATTAATTTCTCAAGTTGAATCATCAATTCCATCATCCCAATTTGTATACTCTATCTAGGGATCCGAATACCAAAATAGTGACTTATCTCTACTCGATTCGATATCCCGGTATGATACCCGATGAAAACCCATTTTTGAAACTTACTTGAAAAACACCACTTAGTCAACTTATAGGGTGATATTACTTACAAAATATATCCGATTTCCTATTCAATTTAGTAGCAAGAATTCAATCAATCTCTCCTTAGAGAATAAACTTATAGCACCTAAAGCAATTATATGTCGCTCTATAAGGACTCGTACTCACGATATCTTATAAACCATAAAATCCCACTTAGACCATTATTTTCAATACTAGTCTCATATATCTAGTCTCCACCACGTAGACACCAATGTATAATTACTTACGCAAGTTATACAACCATGAACCACTCTTAATAGGCCATACTTTCAACATTTACGCATATATGACATAATAGCAAATAATGACTTATCCGCCTCCACCACACATGGAGGCAAGTCAAGTATAGATAATGAGACTCGCTTTTTGCGACAGTCCTCCTCAAACACATCAACTACTCAATCAATTCAGGTCACTATTACAATATTTCACGGGTTGGTATCTCTACCACATCCACCGGCAATCCATGCCCACTTAATCACAATTATCATGAGAATCAAGAATGATTCGAGGTACTCTCCCAACGGAGTAGAACCTCCAATACATAAGGCAACTCTCGGCCATATATGCAAATAAAAATGAAATGAAATGCTATATGAGAACGAAATGGACGGGGATTTATAAAAGTATGACCCCTAACTCCTGTGAGACAGTAATATACCTCAATTGATCATGGAGGAATCTATCTCTCAATAATGCTCACATTTCCTTGATCCTTTGGTTGGTCCTTATCCTTTTCTCGCCATATAACAATTTCCCCGCATTAAACCTCGACGTCGCTATCACACACTCTCACTCCGCTAGACTCTACCCGAGAACTCTAACCGAGCTTTGATACCAACTGTGAGGACCCCGACCCGGAACCTACACGTGTTACGAGCTGGAGCGTCCTCAAACTAACCCCAAATATCCTAAACTTTATATAAAAACTTTGATTTAACTTTCTAACACTACACCATTAACATACCCATTTCAAAATAACTCTACTCCTTTCTACTATGGAGGAAGAGTTGACCAACTCCGAAAGTAATAAATGATTTTAGTTACAAAAAGATGTCGAATATAAAATAGAATCAAAGTTTATGAATACAAACCCTTTAAAAGAATTATGCCAAAAATACACATTCTATACCAACCTATACATAACCCGGCAATTCCCAAAATACCACTTCTAAACTCCTTTCCGCCCTTACTTGGTCTGGTCCAATTGCCTCGGAATCTAAAACAAGAAAGGGAGAGGGGTGAGAATAAATCTCAATGAGCTATTATGAATGCAAAGAAGATGCCAAACAAGATGCAACACATAGCATGATAGCACATAACACATTATGAAAGCGGTAAACACATTACGTTACCTCATTTTACCTTTTCCCGTCTCGAACAATAAGTCGTACAACGTGGGAGTAAAACTCCACTCTTTCGTGAATTGCCTCCAAGACATTCACCTCTTATAGGACTCATACCCCGTAGATCCATATAAGAAAAGATACCTATAATAGAGTATCCAAAATAATATATTCCCCCTAAGACACCAATCGCAAAGAGTCCGTAAAGGCTTCTTCATGCTCAATACAAATAAGTAGCATGCCCCACTCGTGGGCCACAGAGGAGGGGAGGGTCACCTGATGATGGTCCTTCAATCACTTATGTAACAAATCAATAATTGATTGACTTCCATCATACCCACCCGAACGCATTCAAGCACATAATAGTTACTTGAATTATAATCCACAAAAAGGGCTAATCATATAACAACATGGTAAAATATACTCATGATTCATCCATACTATAAGTGCAACAGCTCATGTAATACACTATGCATAATACCATTAACAAATTTAAATTCAAGTAAGGTATCCATATAAACACATAATCCACACCGATACCATATAACAATACCAAATAATCCACAAAAGGGATAAACAATATAGTCACATGGTAAAATATACTCATGTTCAACCAATATCATAGTGCAACAATTAATTAACACACCACGCACAATATAAACAATGTATACGAACTCAATTAAGGCAAGGAAGTATTATCGATCCATCCTACAAGGTCACTATACAATACTACATAGCTCCTATAAAGGCTCAAGCTCAAATTACCAAGTGGGAGTCACAATTTATAAGAGATCAACTAAGATTGCCAAACAATTTCGATTCGTAACTTAACGTGCTTTCGTAGTTCCATAGTAACCCAATTAAGGTGTCATTAAAGGATACAATTGCCCTAAGTATAACTTAGGTTAAAAGGATTATTTCGTATCCGAAAGGGTCAGGTTCCAAACTTTATATTGGTTAAGGATCAAGCTAGGAGGTTACTAGTGAAAATTCAAATAAACGGGGAACTAGGCCACCGCCAACATACGGGCGACCGCCCATAACCTCTGGCGACCGCCATAACCTCTCGGGCGACCGCCCAAGAGGGATTTCCAAGCACCCTAACTTCGCCAAGATGGGCGGCCGCTCATCACCACTGGGCGACCGCCCAAGACTATTTTCAAGACATTTCGAATTTCCAACTTATTTTTACATAGATTATTTTCCCTTAAATCTTTCTTCATTTCAAGAACACCAAGGAGGATTCTAACCTTACATAACTCATCTTAAATCATCCAAACCCAAGATAATATATACTTAGATTATTTACCACTTAATTTCCCACCCATTTCACTATCACATTCTAATTACAAACTTCTTAGTTTAATCAACCCAAATAATCATAAACCTAGATTATTCCCACAAGATTTCCAACCCCTTCACCAATACATTTCAAGTTAATTCCTTTAAACTAAATTCACCCATTTCATACAATCAACTCAACCTCTAAGAACCATAACATCCTTCCATGTCATTTATCACATTCTCAAGTCCAAAAGTGGTCTAAAGCAATTAAACAACCATTATCATTACAAGAACAACATTAGCTAGTTCATGAGCATTCATAGAAGGGAAGGGTCATAATAACTCACCTTGGAATAGGAGACGGATTATGGATTTCTTGAGCTTGAAGAACTCCTCTTGGTCTCCCGATTACAAAAGTGGCCTCAGATCTAAAAATGGTGAAGGTTTGATCTTGGTAGGAGCTTGAGAAGATGAAGCTTCATCCATGGAAGGTTGAGAGAGAAAGTGAAGAGAAGAAGATGAAGAAGGAGGGAGGAGTATAAATGTGGTCAAGAGAGAGGGGGGGGGGCCGGCTCAAGAGGGATTTGGGGAGGATTTTTAGGGGAGTTGTCCCCTACTAAAATTACTCCCTACCAAAACTCTTTCATTATTTTTAAATTAATTCTCCCAACCCAACATTTTATTTGTCCAATTTATTACCACTCCATTTTATTACTTTATTTATTTCTACTTATTATTTTTCCTTATCATTCTATCCTAATATAAGAAATTTACAGATATAAAATAAACACATAAGGTTGATATTAATATTACAAGTATATAATGTTATATTAAAATTGTGTCTAGGGTTAGGGTCGTTACAAAGCTCTTTAGTCAAATCTGACATTTGCAGCGATTGACATTTCTATTAAAAAAATACAGTTAGAAATTGGATCAACGGGTTAGAGAGTACCAAAAGATCTTATCAAAATAGAAAGTAACAGTGATCAATGGATATCAATCCATTGAAAACAAACACAAATATCTAAAGTGCACAATTCTAAGAACTTGATTGAAGAGAAATCATACTTGGGAAAATTGTAATCTCTGGGCAGTCATCTGTAATTATGATAAATAAATCTTTCTAATCAACATCATAAACACCAAAGCTTTTAGAGAAAAGAATGTACAAAACTAAAAGTTGAAAGGAATTGGGTAGATGGAGTAGTAAGTATAAAAAGAAAAGCACTCAGGGGCATCTCCTATACACACCCAATTTAACTCAAATCTCATACTAAAAACTACAAAAGGAAAAAAATCAATTCACAAACCCTTCACTTTAGGTTTAGAGGACCCAAATCATCAGCTAAACCAAGTATTCTATGCTAGATTTGGAACCACTAAGAATTATTCAAGACTTCTTTTTCTCCTTAACAAAGAATAATTATTCTCTATAACTTTGGACCGCTTCTTTGCTTTACTGTAAAGCACAACCCCATAATTGTAACAGCTAATCCCGCCATTCCCATCATGATCACTTGATTCCTAAAATCACTCGTATGCTTCATAAGCATTAAATTTGTTAGATTCACGTTCACCAAATATGGCACAAAAGCTTTCCAACTCAAGATAAATCCATCCTGATCTTCTCTGAATCTGAACTTTAATAACAAACCTTGGAGAACAGATTTCAATGCCCACCGGCCATGAGGCTACGCACATCATAAATCCAAAAATTATAATGAGTAGCCCATGTCCGAATTCTATCGAAAGTGTGACAGACTACGTGGTAACTCCCGTGCCTTGCCCTATTATCTCGTACTCTTCACGTTATTAATAATCTATTAATGTAATAAGGTGGCTTGTTCCAAGTGTGATGTAATAAGGATGATTATCCAAATTCTTTTCGAACAACATCAAGTAAGGAATCAATAAGCTTAGAGCATTCGGTGTAATGCACAATTTTGCTATACGTGTCAAAGAAAGCATTAAAAAAATGTACTCTATAAAGAACAGAATTGTAAAAACCACAATCGAAAAGAAAATCCGGGTGGTGCTGAATATGGATTGAATGAAAGAAAATTTCCTAAAGGAGAAAAAATACACGACACAATTGAAATTCACAAACGGAAAGAAAATCATATTCTCTAGACCGCGGATGACTTTAACTGGAAAGTAGGTCTCACCTCTTATGTAGAGGACGGCAATTATGAAGATTAATTTCGACCGGTGTGGACGGAATGGGGATGTGAATTAGGGATTTGTTTGAAGCTGTCAATTAAGAACTGTAATAAAAATTAGGCAAAGTGAAAGCAGGGTTACGGAGGAATTAGGGTCTGAAATTTGAAAATTACACCAAAAACAAAAAAGAGAAAAGAAATTCTTGGGTTAGAATAGAATAAAAAAAAGAGTGAATTACATTTGAAAGTGGCAGCTATGGCTTCGGAAAAACCCTCGAACGCTCAACTGGTACGAACCCTCAAAATTTGAAAGTTGAAAAGAGAGAGAAAAGTCTGATGGACACTCTTGGAACTGGGCTGGATCGTCGCTTGAAGAAGTCGGAGGTCGGCGGATCCCAATTTGGATTTAAAGAGATAGAGATTGGGTGAAGAACGCAGGGAACAACAACGATAGATCCGAACGAAATGGATTTCTTTGGGTTTTGCGATAAGTAGTAACCGCCGTAGTAGGGAAGATGACACCTATGAGATCGTGGGGTTGGGGGGGGGGGGTTAAGATGCTCACAGCCGTCCGATCAAATTTTCATCTTTCAATCCTGACCACCACTTATTTCAAGATAAGAGGCAGTTAAATCCTCTCTATATTGTATTATAGATTTTAAATTTAAGAATCATTTGTAATATAAAACCATACACATATTTGCTATTAATTTTGAAAAATTCTAATATGAAAAAAGATATAGAAAAACTAAACAAATGAAAGTATATAAAAGAAAATAGGGACGGACTACCCTTTTACTTTTTTAATGACTAGGTAATAATATTTTAGACTTTTTTATTACATAATTTTTTTACAAAAAGTAATATAAAAGAGGATATAGAAAAAAAATTAAACAAATGAAAATATATAAAAGAAAAGAGGGAAAGACTACCCTTTAATTTTTATATTTTTTTATTAACTAGGAAATAATATTTTTTGACTTTTTTATTGCTGAAATCTTTACAAAAAGTAATATAAAAAATTAAACAAATTAAGTTATATAAAATAATAGAGGGACGAACTACCCTTTATTTTTTATTTATTTTTTTATTCACTAGGAAATATTATTTTAGATTTTTTTATTAATTAATTTTTTAACAAAAAGTAATAGAAAAAAAGATAGAAAAAAACTAAACAAATTAAAGTATATAAAAGAAAAGAGGGACGAAATGCCCTTTATTTTTTCATTTTTTTTAATTGACTATGAAATAATATTTATATTTTTTTATTACTTAATATTTTTACAAAAAGGTATATAAAAATGTTAGAAAATTTAACAAATGGAAATATATAAAAGAAAAACTAAATCATAAATCTCATACACTAAACCTAAATCATATACTCCCTCCGTCCCACTAGAAATCACTCAGTTACTATTTACGCGTGGATTAAGGAAAAAAAATAATGGTATAAATGTTGTGAGTGTAAAAGTAAAACAGGAGAGAGAATGAGTGGAGGGAACAATAAATTATAATGGTGTTGTGAGTATTAAAATAATGTAGGAGAGAGAATGAGTCGAGGGAATAGTAAAGATTCTTTGCCATTTTAGGAAGTGTGTGATTTGTAGCGGGACGCCTAATGAGAAAAGTGTGTGATTTGTAGCGGGACGGAGGGAGTACATAAATCTCGTATATACCCTATACCCTTCCTCCAAGCCACGCAGCTTTAGAGCAGACAGGGGTGGGAAAGCCGAAAAATCCTGCTGACGCCAAAGTTTAGGCCTCAGGACACCGGAATACCTCAAATCTTGACAACCTTACCGCCAGTCAGAAGCCTAATCCCCCGCGGGATCAGCCAAGGTTCAATTTGCCCAACTTCAGGGCACAAGCCGGCAAAGGAAAGTCAAAGTCAACTTGGCACTCGCACTCAATCAACGTGCTTACCAAGGGCAGCCACCGCCACAAGCTACCTCGACACAATCCCGAGGCACCACCAAAAGCTTTACCCCTCAAGAGGAAGACAGGAAACAGATGGCTTGATTGATGACTCTCCTTCTCCGAAAAGAGACCAGATCTACGATTCCCGACTGTACGACAGTATACTCATACACATTTTTGCTATTAATTTTGCAAAATTCTTTTCCTTTTTTATCAAAATAAATTTTGTCACATTTTTTAGATCTCCGTCCCCAAACTAAATGACTATTTTAAATTTAAGAATTATTTGTAATATAAATCATACACATTTTTGCTATTAATTTTGCAAAATTCTAATATGAAAAAAGATATAGAAAAAAACTAAACAAATAAAAGTATATAAAATTAAATAGGGACGGACTACCCTTTAACTTTTTTAATGACTAGGTAATAATATTTTAGACTTTTTTATTACATATTTTTTTACAAAAAGTAATATAAAAGAGGATATAGAAAAAAAAATTAAACAAATGAAAATATATAAAAGAAAAGAGGGAAAGACTACCCTTTAATTTTTATATTTTTTTATTAACTAGGAAATAATATTTTTGATTTTTTATTGCTGAAATCTTTACAAAAAGTAATATAAAAAAATTAAAAAAATGAAATTATATAAAATAATAGAGGGACGAACTACCCTTTATTTTTTATTTATTTTTTTATTCACTAGGAAATATTATTTTAGATTTTTTTATTAATTAATTTTTTAACAAAAAGTAATAGAAAAAAAGATAGAAAAAAAACTAAACAAATTAAAGTATATAAAAGAAAAGAGGGACGAAATGCCCTTTATTTTTTCATTTTTTTAATTGACTATGAAATAATATATTTTTTTTATTACTTAATATTTGTACAAAAAGGTATATAAAAATGTTAGAAAATTTAACAAATGGAAATATATAAAAGAAAAACTAAGTCATAAATCTCATACACTAAACCTAAATCATATACATAAATCTCGTATATACTCTATACCCATAACCTTAAATCTAAATGATATATTACATACCCCATATCCTAATCGATTTACCTAAATCTAATTTATACCCTATACCATAAACGTTAAATCAAACGATATATTTTATACCCTAAATCATAATTCATATACGTTAACCATATACTCTAAACCTTAAATCTAAGTCATATACTCTATACACAACCAATGGAAACTGTCGCCTCTGTAATTTGAATGGCAACCGTATATCTGCTGGAGTCAATGTCATTCTCGGAATAAATACAGTATCACCAACATTACTACCGTTTAGAACTTTCCCTTCGAGAACATGATTTCCGAGCCTTGTAATAATTAACCTTGTTCCATTACATAACCCTGAACAATGGTCAATGTTTCTCGAGAACATGATGGTGTACCGACCTTTAAATGTATTTCATGAAAGTAGGTAGACCTGCTAACACTGATAGTGTTTAAAAACTCCGTCGAATGAAGATCTTCAAAGAAACTGGAGTTATCTTCAGATTTGCAAATAGAATCAGAACTTAAATAAGTCCTTTGTTCAGATTGGTTGTACGAAACCATATAGGCATTAATGTTCTCAACCACATCCAGGGTCGGAGCAAGAATGGCTCTTCCCTGTAAATAATCAGGATCATTAAAATGATCAGTGAAATTGGGATATGTGCTTTCAACAATAGACTTGATGAAATCATCTGACTCATTAACAATCAAGTCATCAGGAATCGTTATTGTGGCTTCACCATCATTATCATTACCATATGACCCATCCCCAACACTCAGTATCCACTCTGAGAAAGCCTTGAGTTCTAATCCACTTTCATCATTTTCAATTTGTTGTAGTCTCATATTCTTGGAAAGCCTCAAAACTTTGACATGAGACCATAAATATGATGAATTGATCGTGGCCATAACAACATCTTCTCTTGTACCTTTTGGAATGACTGGAAGTATCTGACGAAAGTCTCCACCCATAACCAATGTCTTGCCTCCAAACGGTTGATTCAAGCTATCTGTGTGATTGAACCTCATTATGTCCCTCAATGTTACGTCCAAATTGCTTCAAAAACAATATCTATGAACCATAGGTGTTTCATCCCAAATTATAAGCTTAGTTTTAATCATAAGCTCACCAAGAGGAGTACCTTGTTTGATATTACATGTTGAATCTTCATCCAAAGTTAATGGAATTGCAAACCTGGAATGACCAGTACGACCATTAGGGAGTAAGAGTGATGCTATACCACTTGATGCCACATTTAATACGATTTCACCCTTAGATCGTAACGCCGATGAAAGAATCTTCCACAAAAAAGTCTTTCCAGTTCCACCAGATCCATATAAAAAGAAAACATGTCCAACATCAAGATCAATGTCATTCATAATAAGGTTGTAAGCATGCCTCTGTTCATCGGTACATAATTCCAATAATCGTTTGTGCTCAGCCTCCAATGAATTTCTATCATAGTTCAACTCTTCTAAAATCATTCTATTGTTGTAAATAGTGGGATCAAAATCGCTTGGATAAGGCATATCAGGAAAGTCAAGAAGGCTTTTTCCTCTGCTACGCAAAAGTTTTTCAATCTCCAAGAGAGTAAGATTTTTGATTTCTTCATCGCTTAGTTTAAGTCCTAGAAAGAAGAATATATATATTAACTGGTATTAGAGAGTAAGTAAATAGTTTAGAATTAAGTTTTTATGGGAATTTGTAAAAGAGAACAAAATAAATAAAATATATTATCAATTAAATTGGCTACAGTATAATGGATTACCTTCATGATCTAAAAGACGTCTTTGATTGTAAAGAATGTCATCTGACAAAAATTCAAAGCAACTATGCCAAACATATTCAGGCCTTGAGTAAGATCCTGACATCAATAATCGGACAAACATATATCTCAATGATGAAGCACTTCCCCATTGACTTGCCTCTTTTATACCATCAACGTACTCCTTATCATCATCAAGCAAACCCAAAGCATAACATGCATCTCTAAAAGAACCATGTTGTTGATTACCAACACGTCTAATTTTCTCATAAGAAGTTGGACCGCGCACAAAATTTAGCAAAGTTCTCAAATAATATAATTCACCTTGTCCAGGAGCTACAAAAAATATACGTCCAATCTTGAAACCACGTCTTCTAGGATCCCACCTTCTTTCTTTCTGATTCCAAAACAAATTTTGTAGGGAACTCAGCATATGTCAAACTCTTTGCTAGATCTCCATATTTTTCATTTGCTTCCATCCATGCAGTAAACATACTTTCTCGTGAAGTTGGACGATCTAGCACTGTGTCAATTGCATCATCATCTTGGAAGACAATATTTTGTTCACCTGGTAGATGGAAAGACAGTCTTTCAACAAGGGTTTCTGTAATGAATTTCATAACCCAACAATCTCCAAGAAGCTTCACAAGGTGATATGAATCTACAATCTAAGTAATTCTTAATCTCATCAACAATTGCTTTGCTGCCATCATCATTAGCTGTCTTACAAAATGTTACAGTAACTCTATCTTGTCCTTTGCTTACATATTTGCAAAGATATTTGATAGACCTTGATCGATTGCACCATTCAACATTGACATGAGCACCATATTTCATCAACAACACCCGATTGTGAGGGATCGCATATCTCGTTGTCAAGGTTAACTCCCTTCACAACTACCGTACGACCATTTTCCTCGGGCGCTTGTAAATTGCATATCCATCTTCATCAATGATTGTCTTTTCACGTAATTTCTTTGGAAAATATTTGGTGCAACGACCCTTAGCCATGCATGGAGAGTTATGACCGCTTTCCCACAAGGACCATGAATCATCAAATCCTCCACAAAGATTGTAATATTGCGGATCTATAGATTCATCCTAATCTCAAACAGATATTATTTTGTCTATTCTATCTACGAGTAGAATCATCGGGTTTACGATCAAGCCATAAGATGATATGAACATGTGGCGGACCACGTTTACGATACTCAATGGTGTAAATAATCGTAACAATTAGAAATTATAAAACATAAGTCGATAGTAACATTAATTTTATATAATAGAAGAAATAAAATTATGTGTAAAAATATTAAATTCAATTCATCAAATGGAAAATTAGAGAAATGATAAGAAATGAAATAAATTCATACCGCTAGAACTTTTCCAAAGATTTCATTCTTTTCTAGATCATCCATCAATTCATCTAACTTGGCTTTTTAAAAATACGGCACATAATATCACCTATCTTGTGGTTGTTTGCCATTCTTTCTTAGGAATCGTTGAACCTCGTGCCATTTTGGATTACATGTGAATGTAATTAAAAGATTAGGATAACCAATCCATCTCGCAAATTGCCATTGCATCTTGATAATTTTGGATCATGTATCTCGCACCTCCAACAAAGCTAGATGGCAAGCATATTCTTTTGCCACGACTTGAAGGGTCATGTTCTCCCTTAGCAAGAGCTTCTACCAAACATTTATACATTTCACATCGTAGTTGCTTTTGATGTGTCCTCATAAAAGTCAAACGTCCCGCTCGACCATTGTCCATGTATCAACTAAGTATTGTTGAAACAATCTTTCGGATGAAAAATATTATCGTACTCGATTCTCTTTCGATGCATCCTATAAGCAAAGTACTCTCTCATGCTCAATTTATAGCGTTTGCCATCTGTTGATTCGGTTTGGACATCCCCG
Organism: Adenophora triphylla var. japonica; assembly: GCA_022495995.1. NCBI lineage: Eukaryota > Viridiplantae > Streptophyta > Magnoliopsida > Asterales > Campanulaceae > Adenophora > Adenophora triphylla. The sequence goes on from JAFEMH010003071.1 coordinate 227,622, forward strand.
AGAAAATAGATTCTCGATAACCATCTTGTCCAAATAAAAATAGCAAGGGATATTGCAAGCCTAAGTAAGAAGGATGAAGCTCTGCTATCCTTTGAAGCAACCCTGTCCTGAGTCTCGATAACAATATCCCTCTCACCAATTGAATTCTCGAAATCTCCGACCAATAACAATGCAACATCATCTTTAGTTGGTAGATCATAGCATCGACCATCGCTTTACGCCTAGCAATTAGTTTCAGTCTCAAATTGGTTTCATTTTTTTCATGCAAGGAGTCACGGACCATTCGAAATGACTTCACAAGAACATTATTCTCGTCAAGAATCTTCTTCAAATCATTAACAATCTCTTCATGCAAAAGTTTAATTTGATCATCCCTATTTTGTTTCATTAAATAAGAAAATGTAACTATTAAAAAACAAAATAATGATGCATTAAATAACACAAAAATAGTTTAGAAATTATAGACATACCCAATGCAGCGAATTCTATTGTCAACTTCATTCTCCGTGTGTCATAAATATACAAACCGAGCAAATTTAGGAGGGTTCCCTTCAGCTTGGTATCAAACCACCAATGTAATGGTAGTTCTGACCATATAATTTGAAAACAAAAATGACTATTTCCCTATTAACACCATGATCAATCTTACCTCCCATCGAAGTAAATGAGAACATCATATTATATGATCGAATGTTGGACTTAAAAAGTCGACTTTTCTCAGAATCGCCATATAATAAATCTTTAAATAACTTCGGAGGTTCAGGCATTGGAGGTAATTGAACTTTTCCATGCATACAACAACCAGAATACTTTGGTGCCAACATTGACTTGAAACGTTTATTCAACCTCTCAGCATACCAAAACATTGCATTGCAATGGGGACATACGTGCAAAGGGTCACCAATATCCATGTACACTATATGGGAAAAGAATATTTATTAAAATTAATATAAAAAATATAATATTGAACATAATTTTCAACATAATATTAAAAGTAAAAATAATGTAAAACGTACCTCCAGTAAAATAATTATCATCATCCAAATTATTGAGATTAAATGGAACCGGGGAAACAAATGAGCCTAAATTATTGGAAAAAATTAATATTATTAAAATAATGAAAAATAATGTAATAAAATTTCTTATATAAAGATTAGGAAAACAGAATTACTCTTTCGTTTTCTACTCTTATTTGCATCACAGTTCAATCTGGACTTTGAAGACTTTTCTCAAAGAGTAGAATTAAAAACAATGGACTGATCTGAGGCGATATCTGTATAAAGACATAACTTTAAATTATAAGTGAATTTAAAAAAATTTAAAAACACAAAAAAAAATTACAAATGAAATTAGAAATTAGAAATATACTAATAAAAATGGAAATATTTACCAATTTTGCTTTTTGACTTAGCAGTAGTAGGTGTAACAAATGAAAATTCTTCATCATTGGTCAAGTCAATTATTTCTGACGACAGTGTCCCTATAAAAAAAAAGTAAAAAAGGGAATCAATTTTAAAGCTGTTGGGAAAGATAGAAATTTAGAAATGGGAATGAATAGTTACCCTTTACTGATATTTTGTTTTTTTTAATAAATTGAGTTTCATTGGCAGTCTTAAATTTTTGTGACTTCAAATTAAATACTTGTGAATCATCAGGGGTGTTTCTTGCAGTAGTTCCATTACCATTGTTTGATATACTACTTCTGACCACATTTCCTGTCATATTAAAGATAAATGATTTTGTCATGAAGTGTTATAAATATTGACAAAATAGAATATGTACCATTACCATTAGTTATATCTGAAAATGGCATGATTTGAGAAGATTGACGGGAACTTGTTGTCGATGAAGCCACAGGCATTATATTATGTTGAACATTATTTTCTGTAAAAAAAAATGATATGTGAACAAAATAAAGTACAAAATAGGTACATTTTTTTGGCTTTAATTAATATATAAATGACACTATGAAACGAAAATTGTCTAGGCAATTTGTTAAAAAAAAAAAAAGTAGAGTAATTTATAAGACAATAATATTGTTAAGCCAAATAAAATGATTGGAACAAACAAACACTTTAACTACACACTTGATTTCCCAGGCCCACTCAAAAAATAAAAACCAACCCATTAAACAAAAAGCCCAAATTCAAATAAACTAACCTAATTTTCTATACGTCTGGAATAGAACATAGAACCATCGAGAACAAACCATAAATTTCAACGCCGACCGATACCCTTTCGTTCCCAAACCAATAATCGATGAAGGGCGTCGAATATGAGGTTCCAGTTATGGATAATCAAGGGTTGGGACCAAGATCGAGGGTGATTGTTTACGCCTGCTTCTCCTTTTGAAGACACAATTCAGTTCCCAATATTTCGAAGGTATAATTTTTAAGAACTACTTATCAATTTAATTTTTGATTGTAATTTTAATACTTGAATCTGATTTAGGTCAAATATTTTTGAATCAAGAGGGTTATTGTTTACGACTCCATTTTATTTTGATACAAATTTCAGATCTTTGATTTCGAAGGTAAAATTTCTTAGATCTACTAATAAATTTACTTTTTAATTTACTTTTTAATTGTAATTTTAATACTTGAACCTGATTTAGGTCACATATTTTGAATCAAAAGTCGTCTTCAATATATTTTGATTAGTTTCATCTGTTTTAGGTCAAATATTTTGAATCAAGTTTGCTACTTTTTTATTAAAATATAAGAATTATTGATCGAATATTGCAAGAAACATTGTTATGATCTAATTTTGAAATCATTTTTTTTCAAATTGATTTTGTTGTCTAATGATTATAAATAATATCTTCATGACTGTGGTGTATTCAGAAAATGAAGCCCAAATTTTTTATACGAATTTATTTGAAATGTATTTGATTTTAAAAAGGAAATTTTGACAAATAAATGAAACCCTTAATTAGGATAACTAAAAGCTTACGGTATGTAATGAGACTAATAAAAATAAAAATTGATAAGAGAAAAGGACAAAAGTCTAATATATATATAAACATTACAAAGAACAAAAAAAAAATACAAACTGACATAAAAAAAATAAGAAATACAGAAAACAGAAAATCAAACTTGATTTATAGAACAAAAGAACCACCCTCCCTACCATAAGAGCCAACAGATGCCCCACCATCACAGTCACCATCACCCTTATCAAAAGGTTTCTTCTTGAAATCATCCTTTTTACAAAGAGGGGGATCAAGAGAACCAAATAGCTCTAGGATGTTCCTAAAGTATTCAGCTAAGGCTCTATGCTCTCCCCTAGATGCATTAGAAAAATTAGATGACCGGCTAGCATCGATAGCATGCTGTAACAGTGAGTTCAGGACCCATACCTCGCAGCTTACGACCACGCAAGGCTTGAATGGGCATCCGTAGGACATTTTAGAGCAAGAAGTGTTATAGTTTGGAATACGAATGTGGCCCAAAGTGAAGCTTCTTAGTGGTTTCAGAGAATGCATGATTCTCGCTCCTCGGTGTCGAATCAATTTCTTCAGTAAGAGGAGCCATTTTCATCACACATTTTGCGCTTCTAGAGAAAACTAAGGAAGGAATTATAGAAGGGATGGTATTGGAAGGGTAGACACATATATATAACCAAAAAAATGACCAAAACAACATTGATGAGTAAAGATTAATTACCAACAACCTGTTATAGGGAAATGGTGAAGATTAAAGACAAATAGATACATTAAATACACTAATAGCGGCTGTAGGGTAATAAAGTAAAGATATCTGTCATTAATATAAGGATTTCATCTTGGAAACTTGAGTAATCGTTACACATGTAGACCTAGTTGCCTTCTCTAGAGTCCCTAACCTATGAGGCATTTAGTAAATTTGCAGATGCTTCTATTTAATTAATAAATATCACAGAGAAACATTAATATTCAGTGAATGGTAAACACTGTTTAAAATGTATAATTTGTTTAACTAACAAACACTCTTTTAATGTATAAATAACATACACTCTTTTAAATATCTTAAGTAAATATAAATGATTATTGTAATTATAATTAGATAGAAAAGTACTAACAAAAAAATTTAATAGCAATCTAGTATTAAAACGTAATTATTTATTAGAAATAATTGATTATAATGAAAAAAAAAAGAGATAGAAAAATAAAATATAAACTTGGAATTTGTATATAATCTTCATCCTCTTAAACTTTAGCCGAGAACTAAACGAATAAGAGGTGAAATGATAGAAAAAAATAGGGAAAGTGTAAAATGTACATTACAAAAACTTATTTGTGAAACAAAATAAAAAAATGGTAAAATATAGGACATACCAGTATCATCATTTTCAGACTTCCTCTTCTTGCATATTACCATTGACTTTGTGATCTTCATTTCTCTTGTAATACTTAATATTGTAGTTTCTTTTTTGTAAGATAATAGAATTTTATAATTGATTGGAGTTTAGTAAAAAACTATTCCTAGACTGTGATATACACTTATATAAAGGAGTCAAGTAATTATGGGAGGGGAATTCAAAGAGTCAAGTTAACCTAGACATAAGAATTGTACTTAAAGCATTTTTTAAGCTACAACTAGTAATATGCCCGTGCGTTAAACGCACGACTAAAAAACTGTAACAAAATACTTAGTTAAAATTAAAAGAGTTACTCAATGTAGATTTTTTTTTAAATAAAGAAATTCATCAAAAAATAATAAATGCATAAATAATAAAGTTACAAATTCTGAAAAATTTCCTTATAAACAACATTTGTAGTTCTATCTACAGTCTTTTCCTTTTCATCAACCACTAATATCTTCAACCCAGCACGAGTAGTTACCCTTGACAAAGCAACGTACAACTGACTATGACTAAAAACAGGTCTTTTCAGAAACAGCCCAACATGAGTGAGTGATTGACCTTGACTTTTGTTGATAGTCATTGCATATGATACAACCAACGAAAATTGTCTTCTTTGGAAATTGAATGGTAAACGTAGATCTGATGGAGTCAACCACATTCACGGGACAAAAATTTTTTCTCCAACATTACTGCCGTTTAAAATTTTTGCTTCAACTACATATTGACCGAGCCTTGTAATAATTAACCTCGTTCCATTGCACAAACCTGCACTATGGTCAAGGTATTTTCACATCCACCTATTGATATATTCGATTACGGCGAAATATTTTCTGCATTTTAATTTGTCAGTTAAATATTATAAAAAATAATTATGATATATAAATAGTATATAAAAATAAATAGTTAAAATATAAATGTACTAAATATTATCCTATCATTGGTAATATTGGATAATGGATGACCTGAAAAATTGAAAAGATTTATTTCACCTCCAATTAATTTTAAATGTTGACATTAAAAATTAAATTAGATAAAGTACATAATTAATTTGGGTCAACTCTCAATTACAACGATCAAATTAATATTCCAATCCAATTATGTCAAGTAAATAAGATATATTTAAGGTAAGTACTCATCCATCCATATTTTACATTTCGGCCCAACCTGTGGCCCATTACTAAATCACTAAATCAAGCCCAACAAAACCCTAATAATCAGATAATTAAAAGAAAAAATAAACATAAAATTAGAAAGAAACCTAACCCTAAACCTTCTTCTTTCTCTTTTCTCATCCACCGCTGCTAATACGTTCTCTCTCTACGCCGCTGCTAATACTCTCTCTGGCCTAGTTTCTCATGGAACGCCACCAACATATTTTCTCGTGGAACGCCGCTCTCTCTACGCCGCTGCCTACTGTCTCATGGTACGCCGCTCTAACATTATTTTCTTCTCTTGAACTCTCCTCATCTCTCTCGATCTACAACCCTAATCATTATTTTCTCTCTCTAATCATCCTCGTTAACTCTATTTTGAACTCAATATATTTTGTTTGTTTTTTTTTTTGATGTAAAAATTAATTATTCATGTCAAATATATTCAGATTCGATTTCAATTTTGTTACAATAAAATTTTTAAAACCATTATACAATATTTACTTCATCTAATCAGATTTTACTCATCATGCTTGAATTATTGAATATTTATTGATAATAATATGTTGTTAAGTAGGTGTTTTGACTTTTTTTTGTATAGATCTAAAGAAAAAATGATTGTTTTTATTTTCAATAAATATTTAATTGCTTATTATAAGAGTACTCGTTTCGATTCTTTAATATTGATGTTACCAGTACATTAATTTCTAATATGAAGTCAATATTTAGATATTTTGACATTTTAGATCTACAAAAAAAATTGGATTTTTTAAGATATTTTCAATATTTTTTTAGACATTTTATGTATATATCTAAAGTAAAATGATAGTTTTTATATTCAAGAAATGATTTTTTATTAATTTTCAATGAATCTTTTATGGCTTAAAAAATAGGTGAACTTTGTCCAGGAATTTTATTTTGGTGTTACAACTACATTACCCCTGGTTTTGATGCTTTCAATTTAGAGTATGATTTGACCATTATATTTACTCCTTATTAAATGGTGTATTCATGATTTCTGTTGGTTTATCTTTCTTTCATTTTTTTTTTTTTTTTGCTTCAAATCTTTGTAGGTGTTTCCATGTAAGTCCACAGCTACTGGCTTGAAAAATGCAGGAAGATCCAATTGGATTAAAGACTGCTAAAAGAGGAAGCTCTAAATGGAAGTTTGGGAAAAGAGTAAAAAATATGGAGCCTCCCGTTGAAGCTCCATATGTGCCTCCCAAACTAAAAAGAGCTGCTAAAGCCTCGCCAGAAAAAACAATTGACATATTTGAAGGCATGACCGTTGTAGAGCTCGACAAGCAAAGTGGGAGTCCATAGCTACCCTGCAGAGTATTCTTATAAATGTTGGGGAAAAAGTTGACTCGGATTGTGACACCCTTTTAAGTGAAATCAGTAATGACATCTAATTCTAGGTAGAAAAAGAAATCATGATTTGGACTTATATTGCCATTATACTTTGTGTCATTGGTTAGAGTCCTTTTAGAAAGTATAGCTTGTTGAAGCCACTATAGGGAGAGAGGGGTATAAATACCCGTCGTTGCTGCTGAATATTCTTGATTGGCAGAATCTTGAGTTTTGACCTGTCCTTGCATTTCTTAGGATTTATTTCGCTATTTACTCTTATCTGGTTATAGGTCAAGCTTAAGTGTTTCAGTAGATCTAGTTTGTCACATAAATTTACACCAAGTAATACTCTGAATATTCACTTTCTGTTTGCAGAGCCTTTGTGCTAGTCTTACAACAGAACCGGCTTCGATAGCATCTAGAGGTACCAATGCATTCAATCCTTTGCCTGCCCATGAAGACAAAGTTAAATCACTTGCTGGTACAGTCAAATGCATACATGGTACGTAATATCTTTCAAGCCTTCACTTATTTGAGCTGGATTATTTGGGTTCTGTTGTGTGGAGCAGCCCTTTGAAGTAAAATGTAATTTTTTTGTCATAAAAATGTATAATGTTCAGATGGTTTCAAGGAGAATTTCACTTCATTTTCGCATTTCTAACTTTTGTGCAGATTTTCACATCAGATTGTTTAAAACCAGTTTGAACATGCAGTAAACTACTAATTTTGAAAAAAATGGACATTGTAAAAAGGAATTTATAACCTCATATCTTCAAGTTCAATTTCTACAAATTTGCTGTGGATGTTGTTCCTTTGTAGTATTGTTGCCTTAGTGATCCTTTTGCCACCACCTTACCTATGACATCTGTAAATAATAAATAAATTAGGTATATAAGTATATGTGTTAGAGGTTCATGAAAACTGCTTTTAAAAATGATTAGGATGTACCTATCAAATCAGAACTTGCAACATTTTCAATGGTATAAACCTCCGGAAATTTCATCAGCCTGAATAGATGTTTAGCAAAATTTGTTGCCGATATCTACGATTTCAGTTGCAGACGTGAAAAATAGTTTGTAACAATGTGTTGTTACTTTGTACTTTCCACAATTATCAACAGCACATAAATTAGAAAGTACATAAGCACATTGTTACTCAAATCTGTTTTTAAACTTATGAATAAAAGCACTAGGAATAGTTGCTTGAATTCTTTCACCCTATTGAAAAAAAAAAAGAATTTGTAACAGAAAAAGATGAAGATTTACTTGATTAATTGAAAAGAAAAAACTACAATAGTTTACTAACCTCCGAGTTGATTAGAACTAACTGAACACATGGAGGTAAACCCAATGATGGATTCTTTGGCTTAATCTCCCATTTACGTGCTACTCTAATCTTCACGACCCAGTCAGATCTTCCTTTTCGCAGGTCACTAAATGAACCGATGGAAAATGACATTGTTATTGTAATTGTGAAATGTGAATTTGTTTGGTGTTTACTTGTGATGAGTAAACCTCTTCAAATTCAAATGAAAGAAAGTCTAATTTAAACACATTGAAAGACCAACTGTCTAAAATGCAGGTTCCAGACTGTTCTTATTCCGACTGTCTATATTCCAGATTTAACTGTTTGTATTTCCTAGTAAATGTAAAAATATATTTCTTTTTAAATTTGTATTGGACTGAGCTCTAATTATTATTTATGTTTGATTGTGTACAGGTTGCAGAAATGTCTAACCAACTAAATGTTGAAAACTGTTATTATTCCATTTGTTTTTAATAATGTGTTTTTATGACAAATTTGTACTAAACTAAACAATATTTAGTATTTTTATTCGAATTATTTCAGATTGCCAAATTATGTAAGCTATGTAAGCAACAAATAATAATGTTAGTAATTGTTTTTTTTTTTTGGTATCTGCACAAATATATGGGGTATGTTAAGTGGGTTTATTTATTCATCACATGCATGCTCACACACTTACCAAAACGTAATAAATGAGAGCAGTTAGGGTTGTTTTAAAGAATTAATGTGGTATTTTCGGACAGCTGTTTGGGGTGTTTTTAATAGATGACATTAACTGAGAATGAATGTAGTCCATATTCTGTCCATATGCATGTTTTGGCGGGAAAAAGGTGGGTGTGCTGAAGTGCTTTGCACTTCAGCTTTTATTTAGTTATAGATATTAGGTATAGATAATCTAGTGTAATTGAACTATTACTGATGAAACAAAAGTTAATTTTCATGTAATTTCGATTAACATAAGTGGTTTTCATTATAGAATGACGTAAATAAAAAGAAGGTATTTTTAATGAATCATTAAGACTTATAATTTCCGTAAATTATAATCTATTTTATACGTATATTATGGTGGATACTATATTTGATTTAAAAAACTGTTTTAATAAACATTAATTTCTTCATAAGATGATTGGATAAATGACTAAATGACATTGCAAAAACATTGTACCTGAAAACTTGATGTTTATGTTGCAGATTTTTTATTAGAATACATCGTACATGAAAAGAAGGTATTTTAATAGCATCATTGAAATGTAAATCATTTGTAACTTAAATTATATGACATAAAGAGTATAGATAATGTTTTTGAGTCGTAATTGATTTTATTCTAACAAAAAGTTTAATTATGCATTTTGTTTTCCAAGTAATGTAGATAATTTTGGTATGGAGATCTACCATAGCGGTCTTATGTTAGAGGAGAAGTAAGTTTCTCTAATCTATCTTTCATTGTCTTCATTCAAATTATAAGCTTTAAAATGGCTAATTTGAGAATGAATTGAATCTGTTTGCCTTATAAACATAATCAAGGATATGATGTTCATGTATTTTCATTTGAAATGAATAAATTGGCCACATTGATTGAGAATTAAAAATGATTGATTTCAGTTGCTCAGATTTTATGTTTAGAATACTTATTATTGTGATTTGATTTTTTAAGATTTCCTTGATTCTGTTTAGAGGGAAACATGATTAGGGATTTGATTTTAAGGGATTTTTAAGTGAAATGATTTAGTTGGTAGAAATAAGTTTAATAGGGGGAAAGCATTATAATTTGAACAATAATAACATGTCAGGTATTATAAAATTAATTTCTAAAAAAAAAAACCAAAAGTAAATGTAAAAACAATTTAACATTCAAAAAAAAGGATATAAGTGAAAACAAAATGCATAAAACTGTTATAAAGTCTAAATTAAAAAGAAAGAAATCCCCAAATGAATTACAAATCCACAAATCAGACAAAATAAGACAATTGTTCAAATGATAATGTTCCAAGAAAATTCCCAAAAAAACAATAAAGACAGTAAAATTTTGGACTTTTTACCAAAAACTCATTCAAAAACATGCTATTTACAAAAAAACATGTAAGTTGTGATTTTACAAAAAACTATTTAGCTAAATATGAATATTACAAAAAACTATTTTTGCACACAAAACACACACCCATCTCTCTTTACCCTCTTTATCTTTACCCAACCCAACTCCGGTGACAAGCTTCCCTCCGGCGACCACCTTCCCCACCTCCGGCGACCACCTCCACCCACACTTTTTTCTCTCCACTTTCTCTCTCTACCCAAACCCACCTCCGACAACTACCTTCTTCACCTCCGGCGACGACTTTCTCTCTCTACCCAAAGCCTTCTCACCCGTTATAAGCTCAAGAAGTAAGATCCCGAAACCAAAGACATCAGTCTTATCTGATGATCGTCACCGACAAATACTGAGCAATGTGGCCCACAGTGCCACGGACAGCAGTGGTAACATGAGAATCCCTATGATCTAAGAGTTTTGCCAACCCAAAATCTCCAACAACCGCCTCAAAGTCTTCATCCAGAAGAATGTTAGCTGCTTTTACATCACGATGAATAATTTTGGGATCACTTTGCTCGTGCAAATAAAGTAGACCTCTTGCTGTACCTAATGCTATCCGTTTTCTCCTTGGCCAATCTAAGACCGGCTTGCCATGGATATGATCTGGTAAAGAAAATAGGGCATTTGATCGTATTGCAGTTATTTCAGTGTATTACACATTTTGATGAGGAAAAAAAAAGATTTAATGTGTTCTTAAGAAGGAATCTCTCTTTCTCATGAGAAAAGTACTCCCTCCGTTCCAACATTTCAAATTACAATGTGGGGAGGGGGATTCGAGCCCTAGACATTCCAAAGTAAAGCCAAGGCCTATGCCACCGGAGCCAAGGCTCGTTGGCAAAAGAGAGAAGTTAATGGAACACAAAAGGAAGGAAATTTGTCGTTCAAAATTTTCAAATTTGGTTTTCTTTTCGTATCTTTTTTTTTTTTTTAATAAAAATGTTTTGGGACTGGGTGGGGGACGCCTGTGACCAAGTTATGATTTGGGGTGTGTTTTGATTGAGCGTGGAAGGGCAAATTTGATTGATTTAAATGGTTTGATCTTCGCTAAATTAGCTGAACTATACTCTTCCGCGCAGTAATTTATTTATTGCATGGTTTATGATTGATTGTAAAAGATGTTTGCAAGTTTTAGATGCAAAGTTAATTTTACAATAAGGTCAAATCTGGAAAATAGCATTTCAGCCTTACTGAGAACCATTCTTTCTATTTGAGACGTTCAACTAAAGAGTGATTTTTCGAAAATTAAGCTTGTAAGCTTGCGAGTTCCTAAGTTATTTTGGAGCAGCAGATTAAGCTTAGTTTTATGAAACATATTTTAAGTCTCCAGATTATGGTTAGTTGTGGAAATGATTACAACAATCCTTTGAATGTGTAAAGTTCATTTCACAACTGATAAACAGTTGTTTATCATTTGTATCAGTTGTTTATCAGTTATTTATTATGTTTATCAGTTGTTATCAGTTGTTTTATCAGGTTTATCAATTGTTATCAGTTGTTTATCAGTTGTTATCAGTTGTTTATCATGTTTATCAGTTATTTATCAGTTGTTTATTAGTTGTTTATCAGTTGTTTATCAGTTGTTTATCATGTTTATCAGTTGTTTATCAGTTGTTTATCATGTTTATCAGTTGTTTATCAGTTGTTTATCATGTTTATCAGTTGTTATCAGTTGTTTATCAGTTGTTTATCAGTTGTTTATCATGTTTATCATGTTTATCAGTTGTTTATCATGTTTATCATGTTTATCAGTTGTTTATCAGTTGTTATCATTTGTTATCAGTTATTTATCATGTTTATCAGTTGTTTATCAGTTATTTATCATGTTTATCAGTTGTTTATCAGTTGTTTATTAGTTGTTTATCAGTTGTTTATCATGTTTATCAGTTGTTTATCAGTTGTTTATCATGTTTATTAGTTGTTTATCAGTTGTTTATTATGTTTATAAGTTGTTTATCATGTTTATCAGTTATTTATTTATCAGTTGTTTATCAGTTGTTTATCGGTTAATTTGTGGTTCTATATTCAAGGCTCTTTTGATCGAAGAGCAGACCAAAAAAGGCCTAGCTTGGCCCTATGATGTATTCTCTTTTGTAATTTTATGAAATTTATAAGCAATTGAGCAGAGTGAGCTATTTAGTGATGAGTGTGCTTAGCAGCCACATGGGAATTTCATTTTGTTTTTTGTTTTGATTTGGCTCACAAAGATTTACATTTTTATTAATTCATAAGTATCTTATTGTAATCGAATGTTTTAAATTTTATGTTTATTTATGTTTTTTTTCTTTTTCTTTCTTTTTTTTTTTTACGAAAATAGTGCTTTCAATTTACAAAAGTATTTTTTTTGTAATTTTTATAGAAGTTTTTTGTAATTTCCATCTTGTGTGTATTTTTTTATAATTTCCATCTTTTAAAATGAGTTTTTTGTAAATGCCCCATCTAAAATTTTCAGTCTTTCTCAATCTTGATATCCTTTTGTAAATGAATACCATCCTTGTTACTTGATCCACCATCACCTGTTAATGTGCTTGTAGCAGTGTCTTCAAATGACAAAAATCTTCTCTTCAAACCAACATTTTCTGGGGTCTTTTCTTCATTATCACCACAAGAATCATTTATCTACATTACAAAATTGATAAAAGTAAGAAAAAAAATAAAATTTGCAAATGAAAAAAATAAATAAATAACTTATTCAAGTTTCTTACCTCAATAACTTCTTCACCAGCCTCCTTAATAGCTGCTAAAACATCAATCCTCTACAAAGAAGAGCACAACATTAATAAAAAAACAAATTAAAAGTACATTTGAAAGGGTCTTTAAAAACCTAATACAAACCTTTTTGACTTTAATTTTTTCCTGAATATATTTATCCACCAAAGATTTCCCATGATAGCAGGAACCTGGAGAAAATTTTTGATCTTTACCACTTAAATTTACATCCCTCAAATGAACCTTGAAAATAGCAGTTTTGCCAACTATGGCAATAATTTCATCTGGACAATGTGGTAAACAATATTCTTTTTTTCCACTATCTGTAATCTGAAAAAAATGAAAATAAGTGAAACTCTTAGTAGATAAAAGATTAAATAAATAACTTTAATTTAATAAAATGAAATAAAATTCATTTTAAATACCTTAATATAGTGGTCTTTTAGCTCCAAGGCAGATTGACCAACCAATGTTTCACAAAGATTCGTCCCATAGCATTGAATTTCGCGGTCTCATCACCAGCAGTGAACATTCACCTTCACTTTATATCTTGGAATGGCCTTGGTTATATTGTTGTTACAACCTTTGCAAAAATAACCGCTTTCAACTGAATTCAACTTATGCATACAAACCTTACAACTAATAAAAGACCAGCATCCATCAACAAATACTTCAAAAATTTGACCTATCACCCAAAAGTATACCTCCTTCAAAATATAAAAAGAAATGAATGAAAATACAAATTCCTTTAAACATGAACAGGAAACAGAAATAAAAGAGCAAAATGATTTAAAAAAAACCTCCTTGCATTCCAAAAGATCAGCTACAGTCAACACTGAAATTACCCGGATCCGGCTCGCGCGCGGAGCCCCGGCATCTCGCATTCGTCGCTGTTCGGGAAGTCGCCCGGATCCGAGAGGCAGCACAATCGCGCCCCGGCATCTGGCTTATTCCGTTTTAGCGTTGCGTGTTGGAGGTGTCTCGCCGTTTTTGCTTTCGCATTTTGTAGAGTCGCCACGCCGTTTTTATTAAGCCCCAAGAAAACATTGAAAAAGGGCATCGTTTAAAGATAAATTTTAAACTGTTTTTGTGTGATGAGATTTTGAGTTCGGAGGTCAGATGACTCCTCGGGAAGAGAATATTAGAATATTAGAGCTCACCCGAGTCGCCTCGTAAAAACGAGTCTTTCGGATACCCCTAATATCCTTTAAAAAGTTGTGTGTGTGTGTGTGCTTTTAAAAATGCATGCTGTATCGGATGTCTACATTGTATTGAAATGTATTGAAATAGAATAGGAAGGAAGCCTTACCAATGTTGGTTCGTGTCTCTGTCTTCCGCAGGGAATAGTGTTTGAGGTCGGAGTAGCGTTCGGATTGCTTCGGGGGATGCTGGTTGTCCGCGGACGAGTTTCGGCGTGAGTTGAAACCGTAGGCCGCGTTTGGGCGAAGGTTCGGCGTGCGTGGGGATCGTCGGGATCGGTCGGGCGAGAGGTTCGGCGTGCGTTGGAATCGTTGGTTGGATTCGGGCAGGTTCGGCAAGGTTTGGGATCGCCGGTTTGACTCGGAAAGAGCGGGACACCGTGGGAAAGACCGACGAGGCCTCGGAGTACCACGAGGGGCCTCGGAGTACCTCGAGAGTGCCTCGGGGCGCGCGGGAGCGTCTCGGGAGCGCTCGGAGAGGCTTCGGAGCACCTCGAGGGCTCGGAAGGCCTCGGAAGGATCCGAAGGGGCCGGGAATGCCTCGAAAGGTCTTAGAAGGGGAGCCGTAAGGCTTAGGGAGGAAGAGAGAAGTGGGAGGTGTGAAAAAATGAGGAGGGGGAGCCCTCTATTTATAGTAAAAATTTCGGAGCAAAGAGGTCCGTACGGACCTCTTAGGTAATGATGGATTTCCGGGATTTGAGGGAATCTAGAAGTGGACTTTAAGGGGATTTTCGTAATGATTATGCGGTGCAAAGAGGTCCGTACGGACCTTTTGGCATGCAAAGAAGGTCCGTACGGACTTTCCATGCTCTTGTGAATGTGATGGCAAGCTAGCTCTCGTCGAGAGCTTTCCCGACCATATATGGCACGTCTCAATCGGAGTTCGTATGAAGGAGTTATGACCTCAGGAAGTTTGCCTCTGGTTTTGTCGTATCTTTGGGATGGAGAGCGATCCAGTTGGGGTACTTACGAAGCCCCTCGGCGACGTCACTTATGAAAGAAGTGGGGTCGTCGATAAGATAAGGGTCCTGATGCGGATCGCGTCTTTGGGAGAGGAAGTGGCCGTGTAGAGTCGGTGCGTGAGGACATGGCGGTGTCTGTTATGTGGCCAGATTTATTCGGTTGGTACAGACCACTGTGATAGGATTCCTACGTATCCCTAGCGGGAATCAAGCACGTCGATCGTAGTTCGTGTGTGGGGTGAGTGTTTGTGAGTGCGGGCGTGGTGGTGCCCTGAAGTGTTGTGTGACCGCCGAGGTCCAGTGATAAGGACGGGGTGATGTCTTGATATGTGGTGACCGCCGAGGTCAATTGTGAGGACGTGGTGGTGTCTGGGTGGCCAGGTATAGGTCGAGGAAGGACGTGGTGGTGTCTAGGTGGCCGTATGGGTCGATGGCCGGACCTGTGATAGGATTCCTACGTATCCCACAGCGGGGAATCAAGCCACAGTCGTAGTTCGGAAGGTCGTGAATTTGTGAATGTATACGGGCGTGGTGGTGCCCTGAAGTGTTGTGTGACCGCCGAGGTCAGTGGTAAGGATGTGGTGACCGCCGAGGTCAGTTATGAGGACGTGGTGGCGTCCTGGGATGGAAATTTTACGATTTTCCTAATCGGGTGGTTTAAGGCCTTCCGGGCCGGAGATAGTGATTTGGGAGATTTATACGGTCTTAGGACCGAGTGGTTTAGAGCCTTAGGTGGGGATAGTAGTTTGGGCTGATTTATACGGTCTCCGGACTGAGTGGTTTAAAGCCTTAGAGTGGGGATAGTGATGTGGGGATTTATACGGTCTCCGGGTGAGTGGTTTAAAGCCTGGTTTAAAGCCTTCCGGTGAAGTAGTGAGGTTTGTGGTGAGTGGACGTGGTGATGTCCTGAGTTGAAGTTTGTGTGAAGGCGTCTATACCTAAGTTGAGGCTTAGTTCGGGAGTATGAACCTAAGTTGTGACCTAGTTCAGGAGTATGACCCTAAGTTGGGACCTAGTTCAGGAATATGACCTAAGTTGGGACCTAGTTCAGGAGTATGACCTAAGTTAGGGTTTAGTTTCAGGAGTATGAACCTAAATTGGGACCTAGTTCGGGAGTATGACCTAAGTTGTGGCCTAGTTCGGGAGTATGACCTAAGTTGGGACCTAGTTCGGGAGTATGACCTAAGTTGGGACCTAGTTCGGGAGTATGACCTAAGGTAGACTTAGTTCGGGAGTATGACCCTAAGTTGAGACTATTCTAAGGCGTACGGACCTAAGTTGAGTTTGATGGGCATTTTGTGGATCCTATATGGAACTTTGTTTGTGGGAATTTTGGAAAGGCATCGTGCGTCTTTGGGACTCTTCTTTTATGTAGCATTTATTACGGCTATGTGTGCGTTTGAAGTTTATTGACATACCTTTGCCGTGTTTACACGTAGGATGAGGCACACTTTGTGAGGAGGAAGTTGAATTGTTGAGGGCGTGGGGCGCCTACGGCCCAGAGATGAAAGGGACGTGGTGGCGTCTCTGGTGGGTCTTGAAGTGTTAGAGGGCGTGGGGCGCCTACGATCGAGTTGTTGAAATGTTGAGGACGTGTGGCGCCCACGGCCAGAGATTCTTTGAAATGCTGCGGATGCGTGGCGTTTTTGACCGAAAGTCGGTGAAAAGGATGAGGACGCGACGGAGCCTTTGTTCGAACTTGCGGTGAGGGCGAGGTGGAACCTCTGCACGAACTTGGTGAGGGCGAGTAGCGCCTCTGTCGAACTTGCGGTGAGGGCGAGATGGAGCCTCTGTCGAACTTGGTGAGGGCGAGGTAGCGCCTCTGTGCGAACTTGCGGTGAGGGCGAGGTGGAACCTCTGTGCGAACTTGGTGAGAGGCGAGGTGGCGCCTCTGTACGAACTTGCGGGGAGGGCGAGATGGAGCCTCTATCCGAACTTGGTGAGGCGAGGTAGCGCCTCTGTCAGTACGAACTTGCGGGGAGGGCGAGATGGAGCCTCTGTACGAGACTTGGTGAGGGGCGAGGTGGCGCCTGTCGGAACTTGCGGTGAGGCGAGTGGAACCTCTGTCTGAACTTGGTGAGGATGAGGTAGCGCCTCTGTCTACGAACTTGCGGTGAGGGCGAGATGGCGCCTGCTGTCGAACTTGCGGTGAGGGCGAGATGGCGCCTCTGTGCGAACTTGCGGTGAGGGCGAGATGGAGCCTTTGTCGAACTTGGCGAGGGCGAGGTAGCGCCTGCAGCCCGGGCACTTGCGGTGAGGGCGAGATGGAGCCCTGCAGTCGAACTTGGCGAGGGCGAGTAGCACTTTCTGTACGAACTTGGCGAGGACGTGGGACGCCTCGGGTCTTTGGACAAGGAGAGGAGGGATGGCTCATCTTCTTTTTCCTTCTTCGTTCTTATCCTGTGGACTTCTTGGATTATCCGGTTGAGGAAGGTGCTTGGGTTCAGGGACGATGATGTGGCTGGCGGAGCGCCGAGATGCCGAATTTCTCGTTTGTGGAGGAGGATGATGATGAATCGGATTAGGGCTCTTTTGCTTTTCCTCTTTCCATTGTTTTTTTTTTGTAGAACGCAGAGACATTTGTACCCGTAATAAAACACTTGTATTTGCAATGAGAAAGTATTTTATTTAAGATGTAATGACGTATTTGTGATTCGGGATTGACCTAGGAATTGTTGCTAGCTTATTATTATTTTTGTGCATGTCGCATGGTGGGAATGCATTTGTGGTTAATGGGTGAGCGGCTTTGGCAAGTTTTACGGCCGGTTGGGGGTGAAGCGGCTTTGAGGTTTCATGAGCGGTGGCGAGGAGTGATGTCTCTGGGACGCGTTCGCTTTGTGCTTGATAGCCGCTCTTTTCGGGGTTGGCTACCTCGGGATATGTGACGGTGCTCTGTTTGATATGGCGAGGCCATTGTCGGGCGGGCGAGGATATCGTTCCTTTGGTTCCGGGAAACCTTCCACGGTGTAGATCATCTACGGTGATGAGGGACCGATTCATGCGGGGAAGCCCCTGCTTTGCTTGCATTATGGTTGCGAGAGAGGCTTGAGCCATGCACGAGTCTCAGGCGTCTCTTGAGTCCCAAGTGGGACGTTTGCTCGGTGACCTTTTGTCTTGGACATGGATCGATGCCGCAGGAGAGATGGATGGCACATCTTGGTACGCATCGATTCGTTGGTGGGTTTCCCTTTGGGGATTGAAACTAGGAGGGCCCGTCGGGAAGGTTCCTATGTTGTCGAGGAGTTCCGTGTTTGCCTTGGTCCTCTTCTCGTGTTCCGTTGCTTGTTTCCGTCGCCTCGGGATGAGGCAGAGCCTTTGGCCGGGCCGGGATGACATTGCCCAGCGTGGAGGTAGCTTCTTTCGCATGACGATCTGATGCTTTTATGTATTTTACGAGGTATGGAAGTATTCCGCTTTCCCTCTGTGGTGCTCCTTAGATCTTAGAGAATGTTATGCAGACCGTCGAGTACTGGATTGGTATAGCCGAGTAGCATATCGGGCGGGGACTCCAAGTGGTTTTGGGGAGCGGGCGTGAAGCAGTGCAGGGCAAGATTGTCGTCTCGCTATAGCCTTAGAGTGCGAAGCTTGGTCTAACCCTCGGGATGTCATGGGGAGAACGCTTTGTTTGGACTACAGGACTCGAGTTGACGGAGCGGCGGGGAGAGGTCCCCTTTTGCAGCTCGTAGGGAGGAGATCCGAGCCGAGGCACGGGTGAACGATGCTACGAGAGCGACCGGTTCGTTTGACACGACAAGGAGGACTCCCGATCTCGGAATGAGGGAGACGAACTCGCTCATGGGGAATGAAAAAAGACTCGTTGGGGACGAGGGAGGAAAGGAAAGAGTGATGAAGGGCCAAACGCGAGTAGCATGGAATGACCTTACAAACACCGAGTATCCATTCATCGGCATCAGCGTACACATTGATTGTTAAATGTTTTAAGTCGTCTTTTAGCATGTTGTGAGTTTGAGAGTAGACCGTGCTTGAACTCATCAAGAAGTGTTTTAACTGTGATGATTTGTGATTTACTTTTAAAGCTTTGTCGAGACGCAAAATCTCTTGCTTCGCTTCTTTCCCGAGCCTTGGTGGCATCAATTTTTGGAATTTTGTGTATTCCTTAGACCGAACCAATGAAGGCACGCCACGTTCCCCTGACCGAGAGGCTCAGTCTGCGTAGTTCGACCTGCTCTTTTGTGGAAGAAATGACTCGTAATGTACACTTGCAAGGGCGTATTTATTTTTGAAAAGGTGGGAACGGGTCCCCTTTTGTGTGAATGCCTTATTTGATGTAGGCACTGAAAGAAATGCTTTTGGGTTTGACTCTTTTGAGAGAGTATGAATGCTTGAAAAGCTTGTAAAAGTGTATGGAAGCCCTTGGCGACGTAAAATCGAGTGTTTAGCTCTATTTTCCTATTTTTTGTAGAAAAAGAAGACTTGTCGAGACATTTGAAAACTTGATTTGTTCACAATGATCACTTGTTTGCTTAAAACCACTTTGTTGATGTTCGGGTTATTCAACAATTAAACCGTATATGCTTTGATTAATCACGAGGGAGAAAGTCAATCGGTATCAAGGATCGAGTTGATGCAGTATGAAAGAAGGTTTGTGTATAGGAGAGGTCATTAATGAGACCGGGTTTGTGGATTTGTATGTGTTTATGACCGGACCATTTACGGTTGCCCTACGTTCCCTTAAGACAAAGGAGCTCAGTCGCGTAGTTCGGGGGCCGAACCGTGTTTGGCTTTGGGGGCCAGGGCATGAATATTTGTGCGGCCTTTGACGAAAAGGCTCGGAAAGCTGAATGATGGGGTACGGGCCTTGAGGTGATTTCTTGACAAGTCGTATTTGACGGTCTTTTCGGTGACTCCCACTTGCTTCTTGATCGTTGGCTCTGGGTCTTTGACCTCATTTATTTTGTGAAGCTTACGCTTGAGCTCTTTTTTGTAGCTTACGCTTGAGCTCTTTTTTTTTTTTTTTTTTTTGAAGCATTTGAGGGCGAAGGCGAAGCCCTCGCTTGAACTTTCTTGATGCGCGGGAGGGCGAAGGCAAGCCCACTAGGTTGTTGTCGACATGGGGTCCAATCTTTTGATGCCGAGTGACCTTTTGTTGTCCTTTGATGTTCCCGCCGTCGTTGACTTGGTCAAAGTGATGGTGGGGACATATTTTGGAAAGTGTATGGCTTGATGGAGGCCTTTGTGTGGGTATGGTAAGGTGTATGGGGAGCTATCGATTGACTTTCTCACACCAATTAATCAAAGCATTAATCATTTGTGGAATTACTTGTTGAAGCAATGCAAGTGATCACATAGAACAAAACCATTTCATTAAATGTAATATGAGGTGCAAAATAATGTCTCAAGTCTAGCAAGAAAAGAAAGAAGACTTATGTATGGAAAATTGAAGACTTAATTACAATGTCCGAGGAGGACTTGATTGAATGAAACAAGACTAGAACCTACGAGGTTTGACCGTGTGATTCTTTGATTTGCGTCTCTTTGGGCTCTTGGCAGCCCCAAATTCATTTTGGTTAGAACCTTCTCGGCACTTGGGCCTGATTTTCCTCTCGTTTGACAACATGCTTAAAGATTTGTTTTAATGCATTGTTCATTAATGTGTCTCGTCTTTACCAAGTGAATCATTATTAACTGTTTTTGATTAGTTAATTTATCATTTGTTAAAGTGGCAATGAGGGATACTCGTAAAGGTCGATCATTTATTCAAAGCATAAGGAAGCGCGGTTTATGTTACCAACGCATAATCTTTAGGCGTAAGGCCATCAGACGACTCGAGAGACTTGAACATAAATACGACAGTACTGGGTCTTTTATTTTTGAAGATAGACTCTAGGAGACGGGGGGTTAGTCCAAGCTTCTCGTCCCGTCTCTTCTTGCCGGGCCGCTGGTCCGCGTTTGTGAAAGTCACGCCGTTTTTATGCCGCCACTTGCTCGACCCGTCTCGAACCGCCTTATCTCTCGGGAAGGCTCGATCCATCCCTTGGTGTGCCCCGATTCTGGAAAGGATTGTTGGGGAATAACCATTCTTGGATTCTTTCTTCCGAATTCTTCATTGCGGAAGCCCCAGGTTCCGCCTTCACGTCCCCATTCATCACGGGAATTTGCAGAGGACTTCTCCACCCTGATTACCCCGTCATTTCTAGGGAAAGGGTTTCCAACTGTGATGGGACCGCAGGGCGTTCCAACTTTCCTCTTCGATTAGCCCTTGGACCACTTGTTTTAGCACGAAGCAATTGTACGTGGTGTGACCTGGGGTAGTTGTGGAAGGCGCGCTTGCTCATATCCATGTTGGGCTTGCGAGTCTTTGGTTGGAAATTCTCAAGGGGTTTGAGAATGTTCCTCTTTACTAGTGTCTCGAGGACTTGGCTCAAGGGCATCCCGAGGTTATCAAAATGTCGGAACCGTGGTATGCGAGGGGGATTGTCATTCCTCGGGGTGCTTGATCGCGGTTTACTTGAGCTCCGCTCGATGTAGCTGGATCGCTCACGGTAACCTCTTTTCTTCTTGTTTGGAGGTGTTTGGTAACCTTTTTCCTTTTGCTTAAGGAAACTCTTCCGTTGTATCTCCTTTGCATGTTACGCCAACCAAGCCATATGGGGTCGCAGGCGAGGCAGCCGCCGTTTTCGGGATGGAGACCGAAGATGGAGGTGGATTGGCGAGATGGGATCGCCATTCGGGAGTCTTGGGAGGCGGTTGAGTGTATACCAACCCATATCCTGGATTGTTGAAATTAGGGCGTAATTGCCCGGACCACTAAGGGTTGTGTTTAGGAATTGGGGAAATGCTTCATTAGCCCAGTGGCGAGATCAAGATGGTGGAAGGTTTGAAATGTCGGGATATCACGCGGGATGTCCGTCCCAGTAAACATTGGGATTTCAAGTTGTGGCCGCGGGACTCATACAGAGGCACAGGATTGAATTCCAGGGGATATTGAGAGGTGTTAGGATTTGAGGGAGCGGGCCCATAGGTGTGCCGAGGTTGGAAAATCAGGAAGCCGTTTGACCGAGGCTCGAATGGAGCTTTGAGCGGGAGTTGCCTTGCATTGCTAGGTTTCTGTGGATTTGTGAAGGAGGGACCCGCCGATAGCTTTGAGAGACCTGGGAGTCGATATTTCTCCGTCTTCTATGAGAACGACGGTCCCATCGGCCTGGGAACCACGACGGTTCCTGCGACTGGCGCATGGCATATTCAATCCAAGCCCGCCGCACTTCTTGGCGTTTCTCGAGAGCCTTAAAAGCTTGCCAAACTTCTTCCATTGTTTGGAAATTTCCTGGGCGGGTTCCGTTTCCCTCACCGTTATCCGTCGATCCCGCCATGGGGAGTAGCGGACGGTGTGGACCGTTGAACCGGAAGGGTCAGTCGGACCTCGTGACCTCAATACCGAAAAGGCGGCTCCCGGTATTCTCAACCACTCTCGGTTCATTTGGAGGGGTGACGGGCAAGGTTTAGACACAGAATGGCCTCTCGGGATAAAAAGTGGGGAAAGCTCACGTGGCATGCGGTTTCCGTTTCTTTTATATTTATTATTTTTTTGTTGTTTTAATTTACTTAAAAACGTGTTTTCTCGTAGTCCTAGGTAGGTTGGAAAAGATTGCTTCTTCTTTTCGCAACTATGCTAGATCCCGGGTCGATGGAGACCATCTCGTGCGGCTATAAGCCCTCGCTTTTGCACCCGTATTTCGACATCCCAGGTGGACAGCCGGCGAGGGTCCTATAGTGCAAGCGGTTTCCACCGGCCTAAAAGAAAAATTGAACCTAAGTGACCGAGCACTGTCCATGTTCGTTTTCGACGCGTTAGCCATGTGAATAGTGAACCGAGCCGCCACCGAGTCAAGATCGTGTCAAGAGTTCGGCATGACCTTCTCTTTACCTTGCTTGCGCAAGGGATCTCGTGACGTTAGGCGTTAGGTGGGTCATATCGTCATGGCCGACGTATCAAAGGCGTGATGACATGGTGTCATGCGAGCATGGATGTATATCCGGACGGAACATCGTGCAGGTGTAGCTTCGGAAATCAAGATCGTGTCAAGATTTTAGCATGACCTTTCATCGCTTTAGCTTGCGCAAGGGATCTTGAGTTCCGAGCCTTGACTCGTAAAATGGCCGGCATGGTATATGTATCCAGCCGTATGACACTGATCGGGTAAAACCAACCGAGTCCGGACAGAGTGTGACTCAAGACTCAAACGTGCGGGGTTGGCGCTTGGCTAGGATGGGATGTTTGGAATGATCCCGTGCGCGCCCAAGAGGCCTAGGAAGACCAAACGGATCGCAACCGAGACCACTCCGGGTTAAGGGTTCAGTAGTGTGCAGGTGTCCAGGCAAGGCCGGTGCGCATGGTGTGCGGTGTAACCGAGGCAAGAAGGTGTGAGTAGAGTGCGGTGTAACCGAGGCAAAGAAAGGCGCGTAGTGTGCGGTTTCTAAAATTCTTTTTCCGAGTAAAATAGAAGTTTTTGAAGAATTTTAAATGTATGCACGAGATGTATATTGATGCATTTTTTTGTATTTTTATTTTTTGTAAAATAAAAACGAAGCACGTGCACACACACACAATGCTTAAAGGAAGGGGTAAAATGAAAGTTTGACCCTCATCATCGTTTTAAAAATCTTTTGTTTTGTTTAAAAGTTTTTAAAACAAAATGTCCCCAATGAGTCGCCAACCGAAATTACCCGGATCCGGCTCGCGCGCATGAGCCCCGGCATCTCGCATTCGTCGCCGTTCGGGAAGTCGCCCGGATCCGAGAGGCAAAGACAATCGCGCCCGGCATCCTAGCTTATTCCGTTTTAGCGTTGCGTGTTGGAGGTGTCTCGCCGTTTTTGCTTTCGCATTTTGTAGAGTCGCCACGCCGTTTTTATTAAGCCCAAAACATTGAAAAAGGGCATCGCTTAAAGATAAATTTTAAGCTGTTTTTGTGTGATGAGATTTTGAGTTCGGAGGTCAGATGACTCCTCGGGAAGAGAATATTAGAATATTAGAGCTCACCCGAGTCGCCTCGTAAAAACGAGTCTTTCGGATACCCCTAATATCCTTTAAAAAGTTGTGTGTGTGTGTGTGCTTTTAAAAATGCATGCTGTATCGGATGTCTACATTGTATTGAAATGTATTGAAATAGAATAGGAAGGAAGCCTTACCAATGTTGGTTCGTGTCCGTCTTCCGCAGGGAATAGTGTTTCGAGGTCGGAGTAGCGTTCCGGATTGCTTCGGGGATGCCGGTTGTCCGCGGACGAGTTTCGGCGTGAGTTGAAAGCGTAAGGCTGCCAGTTTGGGCGAAGGTTCGGCGTGCGTGGGGATCGTCGGGATCGATCGGGGCGAGAGGTTCGGCGTGCGTTGGAATCGTTGGTTGGATTCGGGCGGAGGTTCGGCAAGGTTTGGGATCGCCGGTTTGACTCGGAAAGAGCCGGACACCGTGGGAAAGACCGAGTGCAAGGCCTCGGAGTACCACGAGGGGCCTCGAGTACCTCGAGAGTGCCTCGGGGCAGCGCGGGAGCCGTCTCGAGCGCTCGGAGAGGCTTCGGAGCACCTCGAGGGCTCGGGAAGGCCTCGGAAGGATCCGAAGGGGCCGGGAATGCCTCGAAAGGTCTTAGAAGGGGAGCCAGAAGGCTTAGGGAGGAAGAGAGAAGTGGGAGGTGTGAAAAAATGAGGAGGGGGAGCCCTCTATTTATAGTAAAAATTTCGGAGCAAAGAGGTCCGTACGGACCTCTTAGGTAATGATGGATTTCCGGGATTTGAGGGAATCTCGTGGACTTTAAGGGGATTTTCGTAATGATTATGTCTGGTGCAAAGAGGTCCGTACGGACCTTTTGGCATGCAAAGAGGTCCGTACGGACTTTCCATGCTCTTGTGAATGTGATGGCAAGCTAGCTCTCGTCGAGAGCTTTCCAACCATATATGGCACGTCTCAATCGGAGTTCGTATGAAGGAGTTATGACCTCCGGAAGTTTGCCTCTGGTTTTGTCGTATGCTGGGATGGAGAGCGATCCAGATTGGGGTACTTACAAACACGTTAGCCAAACCACTTTCAAGTTCATCATAACTGGAATAAGCATTAGATGACTCAATTTGACTGATCTTATGAGAAGATCCAGATTCAACTGCAAACAAACTATGAAATTTGGAAGAGAAAATATATTAGCATATTAGCACATTAGAATATTAATATAAAAGATGAAAAGGAAAATAAAAAAATAATCAATGAACAAATTTACTACCTTTTCAGTTCAGCAATTTCTGGAACAATAGGATCAACATGTAGTTTAGTAGCAAAAAATGCATTTGAGATTGTAATTTTACCTAAAATCATAAAATGATAGTTAGTTATATTCAAATCAGAATGATGATGAGATAATTAATATAGAACAATATGGTATAGAATACATTACCATCATAATTTTTTGGTTTACACAACTGAATCAAAACAATCAAAGGAGAATCACCACATGTTTCAATGAGTCTAAACATCTCATCAGCATAATCACCCCAAAGAGTACAACTTAAAGAGTTGTTCCTGGGAAAAAAAATTGTCAATACAGCAACAAAGAAAATTACAAATAGTACATCAAATCTGTGAAACATATATACTTCAAATGAAATAAGTAATTACCCAATGTCCTCCAATACGACTTCTATTAACTTTTCACCTGGACTTGTACGTTGGTTGTGAATATGTTTCACTTTGCTTTTTCTGACCAATCTCCCAACAACATCTAAAAAAAGGATAAGTTTAAAAAATTAATGTAGAAAAAAAAAAGGGAACTGGATAAAAAATAGTTAAAATAAGAAATATAAATACCTATCAAGCCACAATCATCAACATCCGTTAAAGATAGTAAATTTGGAAAAGACATTAGGAAAAAAACCTTTTTTGGGAAACTTAAGCCCGTAACTGAATAAATATCAGTACTGTTAAAGAAGATAATTTTCAAAGGATGTTCAGTAATGCGATACTTTCCCCTGTTTTCAACCACACTGAAATTAGAAATGTAATATACTGCAGATTCATTCAGTTTAGGACCATATTTATGCATAAACATTTTGGGAATTGTTGCTTGAATCCTTGCACCCTGAAATATAAAAAAAAAAGTTTCAAAAGATGATGTAGAAAGAAAGAGTTCTTCAACTGAGACTACATCTTTGCATATAACAAAATGTGTAACTTACCTCTGAATCCACAAGAACTAACTCGAAACTTTTAGGTATCTTCACACCTTCTCTAACTTGAACTTTGTACTTCCTAGCCACACGAACATTGATAACCCAATCAGATCTTCCACTACGAAGGTCTTTTAATAATGATGCAGGAACAGACATTGTTGAATGCAGCTTCACGGTTGACAAAGAATTAAGAAACTGAATGAAGATGAATGGAGAAGAAGAGAGAGAAGTAAAAGAAGAAGAGAAAAGAACAAATTTGAAATGGAACTGTGTAACTATTTATATGTGATGTAAAACGATTGGACTTCAATTCTTATTTACATATTTAATTTTTTATTGCCTTGGACTGTAAAAATAATTAAGGGACTGTAAGCAATTGTTGCCTTCTATCATTTTCGAATTGGAGTTGTAATAAGTTTTTAATTATTAGGTACTGTTTTTAAGTAGAAATTATATTAAATGTTCATTAGAAATTCGAGACAGCATGCTTGTTAACTTAATGGTGAATCAGGTTAGTAATAATTACACAGTTTAGGAATACGAAGCATTTCAATTTCTATATTTAGATTTCAGTTTTCCCGCTCAAATTTCTGTTTTAGGAAAGAAAGCTTATTCACTTCAGCCATTATATAGTTATAGATTCATGTGGTGTAAATTTGAACAGAGTTAATAGGAACTTACTTCATTTATCGGCCAAAATGGCATTCGGCCTTTTTTTATTGCTTAGTAATATTTGGATAAGCAGGGTTACAAAAAAAATGATATTGTGTTGAGTTGAAAATTGCAAAAAAGAGGAAAGTAAGTGGGGGTGGGGGATAGGAGGGGGGGGGGGCAGGAAAGAAGAAATTAAGTGTTGGTGGGGTTAACGCGATGAAGAAAATTTGAATTATAGAATATTCTTTCCCCTTTCATACTGTCACCTTACTATTGGCACGGGTACGGGTAGGAAGTACTAGTCACTTTATTTACATGGGCCGGTTTCAAACAAAATCAGCCTTGCCCAATCTCAAATCAAACTCTAAAATAAATATTTCCGGCCCAATTCTAAATCACTTTCCTAAAATAAAATGGGGATTACCACGTTTCTCTTGCTCAACAAGTGGAGTGTTGGGGTAAGATTTAGAACAAACCGATCGATTCAATGTCGGTTGAAGTTGGCGAAGATGGGAATCGCCGGCGAACAGTTGTCGATTACCGGAAAAAGCTTCTCCAGCATAAAGAACTCGAGTCCCGAGTTCGAGGAGGTCAGTAATATCTCAACCCCAGTTAATTTTTCTTTGAAGTAGTTTCAAATGTGTGATTTGGGACATAGTTTAGAGGGTTACATTTTTTGGTGAAAATTTGGCCTCATTTATTTTTCATTTTAAACTCTTATTCAGATCTGAAAAGGTGGGTGCATCAGACATAACACAATTCAATGTTTTTTTATCAGACATAACACAATTCAATGTTTTTTTTTACTCCATTCAGATCTTGAATGTTTGAATGCCTGTTATTTTCCACTTAATTTTCAGATATAAACATAACACTTATTTGCCTCTTAATTGAATTTTTTCATATATATCTATTCCATAAACTCGTAATTTCAAAAATATCCGACTCAAACACTCATCTATTTACTCCATTAAATATCGTAACCCTAATTTTTTTATGTAAATTCCGATCAATATTCAAACGCCACCTTAGAGCACTTTTTTTTCCCTAAAGATAAAGTTTTAACAATCTGTTGTGATAATCTATAATACAATACAGCTCATAAATAACCGTCACACAAAGAACGGTTGAGATTCAGTTTGGGAAAAGACAAAGAACGGCTAGGATTAAACCTGGAAAAAAAAAACTTCCCACTTGATGCACCAGATATTAACTCTCTCCTCTCTTCCCCTAACCCAATATACAATATTATATATATAATATATATATAATATAATATATATTATATATATTATTAATTTTTATATATATTTATATTTATATATATTATATTATATAGTATATATAATATATTATATATATTTATATATATATATTTTATGTATTTTATATATTTATATACATATTATATATATTTATATCTATAATTTATATATTATATTATATATATTTATATATATATATATTATATTACATATAGTATATTATATTATATAGTATAGTATATATATATATATATATATATATATATATATATATATATATATATATATATATATATATATATATATATATATATATATATATATATATATATATATATATATATATATATATATATATATATATATATATATATATATAATAATTATATATACTATATATATATATATAATATTATATTATATTATATTATATTATATTATATTATATTATATTATATTATATTATATTATATTATATTATATTATATTATATTATATTATATTATATTATATTATATTATATTATATTATATTATATTATATTATATTATATTATATTATATTATATTATATTATATTATATTATATTATATTATATTATATTATATTATATTATATTATATTATATTATATTATATTATATTATATTATATTATATTATATTATATTATATTATATTATATTATATTATATTATATTATATTATATTATATTATATTATATTATATTATATTATATTATATTATATTATATTATATTATATTATATTATATTATATTATATTATATTATATTATATTATATTATATTATATTATATTATATTATATTATATTATATTATATTATATTATATTATATTATATTATATTATATTATATTATATTATATTATATTATATTATATTATATTATATTATATTATATTATATTATATTATATTATATTATATTATATTATATTATATTATATTATATTATATTATATTATATTATATTATATTATATTATATTATATTATATTATATTATATTATATTATATTATATTATATTATATTATATTATATTATATTATATTATATTATATTATATTATATTATATTATATTATATTATATTATATTATATTATATTATATTATATTATATTATATTATGTTATATTATACTTCCTCCGTCCCACTTCAATTGGTCATGGGGTGAATTTCACGATTTTTAAGAAAAATGAATAAAGTGGATAGAAATTAGAGGAGAGAGAGAATGTAAAAGTTAAATGTGTGGTAGGGAATAGAAGAGATAATGTAAAAGTTAAAAATACTTAATAGAAGAGAGAATGAGTGGGAGGAATAGTAAGTTAATGATTGGTTTTTTTGTAAATATGTGGAGATGATAAGGGTATAAATATATGGAAAACTTTTCATTTATGGAATGGATCAATTGAAGTGGGACGTCCCAAAAAGGAAAGTGGACCAATTGAAGTGGGACGGAGGGAGTATTATATTATATTATATTATATTATATTATATTATATTATATTATATTATATTATATTATATTATATTATATTATATTATATTATATTATATTATATTATATTATATTATATTATATTATATTATATTATATTATATTATATTATATTATATTATATTATATTATATTATATTATATTATATTATATTATATTATATTATATTATATTATATTATATTATATTATATTATATTATATTATATTATATTATATTATATTATATTATATTATATTATATTATATTATATTATATTATATTATATTATATTATATTATATTATATTATATTATATTATATTATATTATATTATATTATATTATATTATATTATATTATATTATATTATATTATATTATATTATATTATATTATATTATATTATATTATATTATATTATATTATATTATATTATATTATATTATATTATATTATATTATATTATATTATATTATATTATATTATATTATATTATATTATATTATATTATATTATATTATATTATATTATATTATATTATATTATATTATATTATATTATATTATATTATATTATATTATATTATATTATATTATATTATATTATATTATATATATATATATATATATATATATATATATATATATATAATATATATATATATATATATATATATTATATTATATATATTTAAAGATAAAGAGTGGCTAGGATTGTGTTTCAAAAAAGATAAAGAGCGGTCAAGATTGATTCTCACCTCTAACATCAGTTTTAAATTTTTTTATTTTCAATCGTTGAATTTCTTTTCAATTTGTTTGATCATACGGCTATAAATTGGCTGTAGATTGATGATTTCTATTTCAACACATACTCCCTCCATATATCACGAGACTTTTAGTCAAATTGCAATAATTATAACTATTAATTTAAATAGAAAATAATAATTCTTATAAAAATCTAAAAATCATTATTTAAAATATTATTAATTGTGTTATAATAAAAAAAATTAAATTTTTAAAAGAATCACTATTTTTTATTTAAATTATTGATCAAAGTTACATCAATTTGACTAAATTTTTTCATTTACGTGGGATGATACAGGAGTATAATAATGTATTAATAGTATACATAACTATTATTTGGAAATTGGCATGTACCAAAATTTTCAATTCAAATCTAAATGGAAAGAAAACAAGCAAGTGATATGGTTGCGTGTACCGACTGTCTAACTTTCTCTCAATTTACAATTTAACTGACATAAATTTTGATTATTTTTGTAATATACTTTTTAAAAATAAAAGTGTGTAGATCCGATTGCTCCCTTTATTTCGCATAATCAACTCAATCAAATTTTGACATATTTTTATAAAAAAAATATGAATAATTTAATAGAAAAATATAGATATTTCTATGAAATTTTAAAAATTTTTATTGATAGTATTTTTAACGATAAAACAATAACAATTTTTATAATTGCATAAAAATATCTAAATTTTCATAAAGTACAGTCAAAATTCGATTGAGTTGACTATTAAAGTCAAAGTTATCTAATTTTTCGAGACGGATGGAGTATTTGTTTTTATAATCTGTTGCAAATAAAAAAAAATATGATGTTATATTTTCAAGTCATATATCATGGACATCTTTTTTTAAGGGACAATTTGATTATTTCACATGATATATTACCCGGAGTTAGTTTCTTGACTAACTTTCGTCAGCCAAAATGCACTTAATTTAACGCAATACTCCCTCTACTTCTATTCCGAATAATCTTACACACTTTGTCATCTAGAGCGTCTTATTGATAAGTCTCATTTTCAAACGAAAGTATATAATATTTATTTATTAATGAGACTCATTTGTAATACTCATAACGACTATCATCTTACTATTTTCTATCTCATTTTCTCTCTCACCTCAGTTCATAACCGCCTATTGACTTTACACAAAGAACGGTTGATATTGATCCATAACCACTATGATCCAAGGGTTGTCATTTGATAATTTATTTTCTTCTTCAATTCTAACCGTAAGATTAATTATCAATGCTTTAATCCAACGACTCTCATTAACCGATTTCTAAAATTATCCCTGAATTTATCAATCACAATCTCTCTCTATTTTTCGTGATACCAGTATACTTCAGTTGTTTCATATTAAATATTTTTTATAAAATTTAATATATTGTTGTATTAATAATAATATTTAAAATTTTATGAATAAATGAATTTTAGTAACTTTTTTGTTAAATTTTAATTAAATTAACTAAAAAAATAAAGTTAAGAGATTTATAATGGGATGGATAACTAACTAACTAAATGGCAGGACCTAATATCGATAACATGACACATTTATATATAACTATATATATGTGTGTATATATTGATCTAATGCATGTTTAATTTTAAATAGGTTTTTTCGCGTTCGACAGAAGATTTGCAAGATACTGAAGCTCCAACTGATTCACAAATGACTCCACCACAGTTGACGTATGAAGATATATGAGATGATTCTTTACTTGCATGATTTTGTTATTTTGTAACAGGAGTGAAGTGGAGAAAGTATCGTGGAAAGGGAATGGTGAGGATAGGGGCTTTTGATATAATTTTGTGATTGCTTATAGTACTATGTTTCTGGCTCAATTATGTTTCAATCATAATTGAGTTATGTTAAAGTCCAAGATTGATATGTATATGAAATTGGAGAGTGATGTGAGAACGGTTTATGGAGAAATCCATTTTTGCAACTTCAAAAACGGTGAACCAATTTTCATCCCTTATGATAAACACCATAAATTTGAACATTTGTTGTTATTTGTGCACTTTTAGATTCTTTTACATTTTTAGTTTGATACTTCAATCTAACATTTGAATTTTCATTTACTTTCAAGTTGATGCAAGAGTTAAGAATTAACTTAGGCAATATATGTTTGTAGTTTGTGATTGTTTGCTACTATATTTGTTATTATTTGTGCACATTTAGATTCTTTCACATTTTCAGTTTGATACTTCAATCTAACATTTGAATTTTCATATACTTTCAATTTGATGCAAGAGTTAAGAATAAACTTAGGCAATATCAATTTATAGTTTGTGATTGTTTGCTATTCTATTTTCATGAATTTTGAGATATTAGAAATTTTGAAACATTAAATACTTATAATGGTGTTTATCTTTTAATTTTCTTCACTTGATCACCCACGCATACTGTCCCCGTGCCATTGGCACGGGTCAGAGAGTACTAGTTAAAGTGTTAATAGAAGAAATAGGTGGAGATAAATTTGGAAAAGGAAAAGAAGAAAAAATTAATATTAATAATGATAATTAATAAGAAAATATATACTCCTCCCGTCCCATTACAAAAGGCACAAAAGCCCGGTGTCCCATTACAAAAGGCACAAGCACAAAAACGAAAGTTTTTAATACTTGTTTATTCATAGGAACTACATGTCATACTCACATCATCTATCCACTTGCTATTCCCTACCTCACTCTCTCTCCTACCTTATCATACTCACAACACTTACTTCACTATGTACTTTCCTTAATTTTAGTGCAAAATCCATTTTGCGCCTTTTGCAATAGGACGGAGGAAGTATATGCGCTATATATATATATATATATATATATATATAGATATATACCAAATAGAATAAAAAAAAAAAAAAAGAAAAGGAAAAACAAGCCCTATCACTCCACGCTGAACTCACATGAATTTTGGCCCTCCACTCCGGTCTTTTAAACGGCATATTTTTATCCAATCCAAGTATTTTGATAATGTGACAGTTTTTAGTTGGTTGTCATACGCATACCGCAACCCTCATTCTTTATCATGGCTTGGGACAAGCAAGGATAGCTCCCTTGCTTTCACACGCCTGCATGACACATCATTGTCAATAAATAAAAAGCTTACTTTTTCACAATGGTAAAACTTTCTTCGTAGCTTTTTAGGACCCCCATATCATGTTAAACCTATTATTAAAAGCTTTTCTTATAGATAATAATTACCATCAGTTGAACCTCACAAAAAGCAGCTATTTTGTAGAGAGAGTTGCTCTTTATAGCATCCACAATGGGAGCTTTTTTATAGCCTTTTGTTCAGTGAAAAAGCTATTGGGAGTTCTTTTTACCATTATGGAGGATTTTGAAGTGCTATCTAATAAAGAGTAGCTCTTTAATGCTCTCCATTGTTCAATGAAAAGACTTTCACCATTAGGTTTAATGTGATATATTTATGACCCACAAAAAGCTATAAAGAAAATTTTACCATTGTGAAAAAAGTTTTTAGCTTTTTATTTGTTGACTTGGTGAGGATGGGGCATGTGGGTGCCGCAAAAGAACTAATTAAAAGAGCTCTTCCATTGTGGATGCTTAGCAAGGAGCACTTTAAAACCTATCACAATGGTAAAAAGGAGCCGAGATCACATGTACCACTTTTATGTAACACGTTGTTTACCACAAACGATCCACCGCTTATGCATCAATAATGATGTCTTGGTGACGTCGGCCCTAATAACTTATAACCGTTGGATCACCTGTGATACACAATGTGGTACACAAAAGTGGTACACGTGATCTCGTCTCGGTAAAAAGATTTTAAGAACTTTTTCATTAAAATAAAGAGTTAAAAAGCTGCCATTGTGGATGCTTTTAGTACTCCCTTTGTCCCGACACGTGTCACTTTTTATATTTCAAGAAAATTTAAGAGAAAATACTTTTAGTATCATAAATACGCTTAAGAGAAAGCACTTTTAGTAAGTGGATTGTTGTTGTGAATATGATAAGTGAGTCTCATTGATTATAAAATAATAAAAACTGTCATTTTGGGAAGTTTACACTCATGTGGGACAAACGAAAAAGAAAATAAGTTTACGCTCACGTGTGACAGATGGTTTTAAGGAATGGACTAAGGGTTAGGATTTCCTTTCATAATTGATACTTCAAATTCATCGTCATTTAATCTTGTTGAACTTTTCAACCTCGCTGCTAGTCAAAAAACTTTAGGTAAAATGGTAAAAAACTTAGACTATATCAAACATCAAAATAATCAAATTATTATAGAATTAAGAGAAATTCGTAAACATATACCAACCAAACAAGACTTTCAACAGGTTAGTTATTTGCTAGAAAATTCTAAGCCTAGACA
Organism: Adenophora triphylla var. japonica; assembly: GCA_022495995.1. NCBI lineage: Eukaryota > Viridiplantae > Streptophyta > Magnoliopsida > Asterales > Campanulaceae > Adenophora > Adenophora triphylla. Next base: position 262,458 of record JAFEMH010003071.1, read on the forward strand.
AATCTTAGAAGCCAAAGACCTTTTACAGAAAGTAGAGAAACAAGTAGTCAATCTAGAGCAAGTTATAACTACAGTTAAAAGTATAGTTGAAAGTTAAAACTGGAACAGTCTAGTGAATATTCACAGGCCTTATCTGACGCCAAAAGATATAAAGCCGAAGAAAATAAAGAATAAATTACTGGGTTTACGTCTTACACAGGTACAAGTTTTATATCTTTTGGCGTAAACCCAGTAATTTCTTCTTTATTTTCTTCGGCTTTATATCTTTTGACGTCAGATAAGGCCTGTGAATATTCTCTAGACTGTTCCAGTTTTAACTTTCAACTATACTTTTAACTGTAGTTATAACTTGCTCTAGATTGACTACCTGTTTCTCTACTTTCTGTAAAAGGTCTTTGGCTTCTAAGATTTGTCTAGGCTTAGAATTTCTAGCAAATAACTAACCTGTTGAAAGTCTTGTTTGGTAGGTATATGTTTACGAATTTCTCTTAATTCTATAATAATTTGATTATTTTGATGTTTGATATAGTCTAAGTTTTCTACTATTTTACCTAAAATTTTTTGACTAGCAGCAGTGAGGTTGAAAAGTTCAACAAGATTAAATGACGATGAGTTTGAAGTATCAATTATGAAATGAAATCCTAACCCTTAGTCCATTCCTTAAATCCTTCAAAGATTAGTCATATAGCCCTTATAATTAAGCATTAATCATAAACGGATATTACTTATAATTAAGCATTAAAAAAAATCATAAACGAATATTATTAACAGTGTATGACCATAAAATTCCATCATATCACCCTAAGAATAATATTAGAGAATGATTTTTCCCATACATATATATATATATATATATATATATATATATATATATATATATATATATATATATATATATATATATATAATGTAGGGGGAATGAAAAAAGAGACGAGGTAAAACAACCCCCATCACCCACATGTTTTGTCCTCCACTCCAGTATTTTAAACACCATATTTATCTAATCTAAGTATTTTGATAATGTGACAAAGTTTTACGCTGACTGTCAAACGACTAACGCAACCCTAATTCTTTATTCTGGCTTGGGACAAGCAAGGATAATTCCCTTGCCGTCACACGCCTACATGACACATCATCGTAAATAAATAAAAAACTTACACTTTTCCACTATGGTAAAACTTTCTTAATAGCTTTTCAGTGCCCCCCACATATCATATTAAACCTATTATTAAAAGCTCTCCTCGTAAAAAAATAATTAACATTAATTGAACCTCACAAAAAGCAGCTCTTTGTAGAAAAAGTTGCTCTTTATAGCCTCCACAATGTGAGCTTTTTGTTTTAGTAAAAAGCTATTGGGAGGCTTTTTTTTAAAACCATTATGGAGAATTTTGAAGTGCTATTTACTAAAGAGTAGCTCTTTGTACAAAGAGTTGCTGTTTGTGAGATTTCATTAATGCTCACCATTATTCAATGAAAAGACTTTCACTATTAGGTTTAATGTGATATATACGGCCCACAAAAAAGCTATAAAGAAAGCTTTGCGAATTTGTGGAAAAAGCTTTTAGCTTTTTATTTGTCGACTTGATGAGGATGTGGGGGCCACAAGCTACTTAAAAGAGCTCTACCATTGTGGATGCACTTAGCAAGAAGCACTTTAAAACCTATCACAATGGTAAAAAGATTTCAACAACTTTTTCATTAAAATAAAGAATTGTGGGAGAGAGGGAGTAAATACACGCGTCACTTTTAATATTTCAAGAAAATTTAAGAAAGTTTACTTTTAAGCACTTTTAGTATCATAAATACACTTAATGATCTCACTATATCATTGCAAGTGCGATTCGTAAATTCACTAGAAAATGAATATTAATTTAGACAACTTTTTTGATAATGGACACTCATTGTGGGAGAGAGAGGGAGTAAAAACTATATCGAGTACAAAAAGACCTGGCTCATTTTCAACTTTTAAACTGGTTGTTCATTTGGACTTGTAGGTAGTGTTTCTTTAATGCACATCTAAGATTGTGAGATATTTTTTTGCTTTTAAATGAGATCGTACTCTTTGGACTCTTTTCTTTGCTGGTTTGATGACTGATTTTGTGTGGTACCTTTGGATTCCATCCTTGCAATGTTCTCTACCCATTATTTGAACCATTCACTGTTGCAACCCTGCTTAATCGTAACTTCTGCGTCTTTGTTCTTATCGTCACTTCTCTTCTTTTCTTTCCACCGTCATCCCTTTCTCTGATAGTATGTTCGCACACATTTACAGTTCACCCTTTCCCCCTCTTTCATACTAATGATTTGCACCCATTTACAGTTTCCTTTTTTTCCTCTTTTCTTGTCTTACCTTTCATACTTATGATTTGCATTTTACTCATTATGGTCCTTTCTTCATTCTTCACGTGAACTTACAGACGTTTCCCTAGCATTCCCTTTGTCCTGAAGGGAGTATCCATTTTAAGTTTTTGAGGAGATTTATGAAGTTGCCTTTATTTCTAGCAAAAATAATATTGATTAAATTTCCATCCATGAAATTAATTTTTTAGCACTTTTAGTAGCATAAACACATAAAATACACTGAATGATCATGTTATATCATCATAACTGCAAAACAAGAGATGAGCGTTGATAAAAGTGAATTTGGTAACCTCACTAGAGATTAAACATTTAGGCTCCGTTTGTTTCGGGGAAAATGACTTCCTGGAAAATGTTTTCCGGAAAAGGAAAACGTTTTCCGGAAAAATGAAGATGTTTTCTGGAAAATGTTTTCCGGAAAAGGAAAACGTTTTCCGGAAAAAATGAAGTTGTTTTCCGGAAAATTATTATTATTATTATTTTATTTTTATTATTTTATTATTATTATTTTTATTATTATTTTATTATTATTATTATTATTATTTTATTATTATTATTATTTTATTTTTATTATTTTATTATTATTATTATTCCCTCCGTCCCACACCAAGGTTCCTTGGTGTGGATTTCACGCTTTTTAAGATTTTTTTTTAAAGTGGGTAGAAAATTAGAGGAGAGGGAATGTAAAAGTTAAATGTGGGGTAGGGAATAGTAGTTAATGATTTGTTTTTTTTTAAGTGGGTAGAAGATTAGAGGAGAGAGAATGTAAAAGTTAAAAACATTTAATAGGAGAGAGAATGAGTGGGAGAAATATTAAGTTAATGATTGATTTTTTTGTAAATATGTTAACTTTATAAGGGTATAATGAATGGTTTTTTTGTAAATATATTAAATCATAAGTGTATAAATATATTCAAAACTTGCCATTTATGAAAGGAAACCTTGAAGTGGGACGGACCGAAAAGGAAAGTAGGAACCTTGAAGTGGGATGGAGGGAGTATTTTATTATCATCATCATCATCATCATCATCATCATCCATCCACTTTTTTTACACCATTTTTCGGAAAACAACTTCCTTTGAAAGGGCGAAAAATGTTTTCCGGACCAAACACCAGAAAATGGGGAAAACGTTTTCCGGAAAGCTAAAACAGCCGGAAAATGGGGAAAACGTTTTCCCCTCATTTTCCCCGAAACAAACGGGGCCTTATTATGGATTTTTGTACAAGGACACTTATTTTGGAAGAGAGGGTACAAAACTATACAAAAATAGACATATCACATTGCTGACATCTTTTCTCATTTTCCCTCATGGCAGCTCCTGTTTGCGTTCTTATTCTGAATTTTAATAGTAATAATTGTGATTAATGTCTGTCATATTGGGATATGGTCCTGATTTGGAGTAATTCACTACTTTGACCTTTATATTGTGGTTCTCGTCGTATTGATGGTGTTCTTTGCAAGCAACATGTTGTCAGTGGCTTGAGAATTGGCTTTCCAATCATTACATCTACTAATATTTCTATCTTGTGCTGTTTGTTTTCATGGTGCGACTTTAATATGGTAGAATTTGATACCTACAGTAAGAGAGAGTCTTCGGAGTACAAAGAAGGAATATGCTAAAACGGAGGATGATTTGAAGTCACTTCAGAGTGTTGGACAGATCATTGAAGTTTTGAGGCCCCTCAACAATGAACGACATAATTTTTCTTTTCCAGCATTCTCCTTACATCTATGCTGACATTCTTTTTTGGGTTCTTAATATTACTAACTGAAAGTACTTATGTCACTGAATTTTAGAGAAGCCAGAAGCAACAATATGGATCCGTAAAATACTACAGGCTGATATTGGGCTTTGAACTTAAGCCATTGAGAGGGACGGAATGCCTGTTCATCAGGATTTGTTTCTTAAATGCATGTCTTATTAGATATAAAATCAATGGATTACAAGAACATTTGTATTTGAGGAATTGGTAGATAGTATTTGTCCACATTGTCATTTCTTCTTCATCTCACCTTTTATTTCTATGGAGCTGCGGACACCTTGTTAAACTAATTAGTGTCCTTACGCCTTTTCAGTCATAGTTAAAGCTAGTAGTGGTCCAAGATATGTGGTTGGCTGTCGCAGTAAAGTAGACAAGAAAACTAACTGCTGGAACGAGAGTGGTTCTTGATATGACGACCCTCATAACCCTCATAAATATGCGCGCACTCCCACGTGAAGTTAGTCATCATTCTAAACTAGAGTCATGATCCCATAGATGTTTTATGTATCCTAGCTGTTTTTGGAGTTCTCACATATTCTTAATGGATCTTTGTAGGTTGATCCAGTTATATATAATATGCTTCATGAAGATCCTGGGAATGTTAGCTACTCTGTTGTTAAAGGTCTGTAGATCAAATTCGAGAACTTAGGGAATCTATAGAATTACCTCTAATGAATCCCGAGCTCTTCCTGAGGGTGGGCATCAAGCCTCCTAAGGTAAAGTTTATCAAATTTCAGATAATTTAAATTGTTGTGCATATTCTACAGCTTATGAAGGGTGTATCTTTTCTACTTGGCTTGAATCGCAGGAAATTTGACCTACTTTTCTTTTCCTGGTTTGTTTTGTGTAGGGTGTTCTTCTTTATGGTCCTCCTGGTACCGGCAAGGCTTTGCTGGCTAGAGCAATCGCTAGTAACATTGATGCTAATTTCTTAAAAGGTAATATTTTGGTTTTTAACACTCTCAAAGTAATACTCCCTCCGTCCCAGAATAAATATCGCGGTTGATTTGTCAACGTTTTAAGGTGCTTTACTAGTTTGTACATTACTTGTACAATGTTAAAATTGCACTAAGTCACTTTTCTTATTTGGAAACACGATTATTTTGGGACAAACCAAAATGGAAAGTGCGACATTCATCCCGGGAGAGAGAGAGTAATTAGCTACATTAACATTTGTTGAACATTTACAGGTCGTATCCAGCGCCATAATTGATAAATTCATTGTTGAGAGTGCTAGATTGATTGATCAGAGAAATGTTCAGTTATGCTCGTGATCACCAAGTATGCTCAAACTGTATTTTACTAAATATTTGTTCATTGACTAAATTATTGTCCAAGTTTTGATACCTGATCTCTCTTATAAGCCCTGCATCATTTTTATGGATGAGATTGATGCTATTGGTGGACGTCGTTTCAGTGAGGGAACTAGTACTGACCGTGAGATTCAAAGAACACTAATGGAACTGCTTAATCAGCTGGACGGATTTGATCAGCTTGGAAAGGTCTTTATATAAGATTACAACAATATTATTAAATTTCTTGGTTTCGTGAAAAAAACAAACTTATTTGATGGTGATGGTGTCTCGGGTGAAAATGATTATGGCAACAAACAGACCTGATATTCTTGCCCAGCGCTTCTTCGTCCAGGTCGTTTAGAGAGGAAAATAGAGATTCCATTGCATAATGAGCAGTCAAGGATGGAAGTTCTTAAAATCCACGCTTCTTGAATCGCCAAACACGGAGAAATTGATTATGAGGCAGTTGTTAAGCTCGCAGAGGTAAGAAAGGGAGTTAATTTCTCTCTCATTTATAGTTACAGAGTGATTTTATTTGTCAGAAAATTTAATTTAACAGTAGGTGGCTATTTGTTTTGTTTAATTTAGGGATTTAATGGAGCTGATCTGCGTAATGTGTGTACTGAAGCTGGTATGTCTGCCATCCGTGCTGAAAGGGATTGTCATTCATGAAGATTTCATGAAGGTAACTATTGTAATTATTGTTTTCCATTATATTGGTATTGTCTTTCCAAAGTGATCTTTTCAGTTTCAGCAGACGTCGATAATCATTTTCGTCATAATACAATCTCATGACTACCACTAGGGCATAGTCTAAATTGAAGAATTAACGGCATTATGTGTTTCTTTGCTGAGTGGTAAAGAAAAAGAAAAATACCTCCCTTTATTTAATACTCCATAGTCGCAAAGTTTGTCCCATTTGACTTTTTTATTGAACTTTGACCACAAATTTATGAGAGATTAATCATGTTCATGAAATTCTAAAAGTTGTTGTTGATAATATTATTAATGGTGAATCAATAGAAATTTTTAAAATTTCATGAACATAATTAAATTGTCATATATTTGTGGTCAAAGTTCAACTAAAAAGTCAAATGGGACAATCTTTAAGCGCTTGAAAGTATCTCTATGGGGGTAAAGTAGGCCAAAATTTCAGAGGAAAGACTTTTGTTTGTCAATTTTACATACAGTAATACTAAAAATGGTGCTTTCTTATTTTTCAAAGAAGTACATATGAACATTTGTGCTCTGTTGAATGGTTTTGGGATGCGCTTACTGATTTTGTCAGTGAGTGATTCCCTCCCCCACCCCCTCCCCCTCTTAATTTTAATGAGTGTGGAAATATTTTCAAGCCTGGTTTGGTTACTGCATGAGTTAGTCACGAAAGAACATTTATCGAAATGCATGCACAGGGTGACATTTCAAATACAATGTAAGCGGTGGGGGGTGGGGCTATGCCAATGAGTCAAAGGCTCATCGGCATGATATAACCACAATTGATTTTTTATTGATAAGACATTTTTGCTAAAACTAACTGGTGCAGGCTGTGAGAAAACTGAATGAAGCAAAGAAACTGGAATCAAGTTCTCACTATAATGCTGATTTTGGCAAGGAGTAAGGATCTAGACTAGTCTGTTGTACGACACTTGTACCAATATATGGCCCCACGACTTGCTGCTCAGCTTGGGGTTCTATTTTATTTATTTTACTAGTTTCAGCTGATGCTTTATTTGTTCTCATGACAAACATTCTTCATTAGATTGCCTACAATATGAACTCCTTCAATAATAAGAGTCCATATTAATGCTCGGGGATTTAATTGCTACCGGGCGACTAATTTGTATCAATTGCTATTGTCAGAGGGTCCAAGTATATGGTCCGATTTGTTGATTTACATGTGATGTGGTGAATTTTATATCATGTACCTCCGATGTTTTCAGACATTTTATTTTTTTCATTTTGATGTATTTAGATTTGATTTGATGTAATTTGGAGTGACTTTGTAATGTGAGGTTTTATTAGAATATGTTCTATTATGAGAGTAATTAGTGATTTATTTTTGTATTCGGATTTATTTTTGTATTTGAATTTATTGTATTCATGAAGTCAGTAATAGAGCTCCAAGCATCAAGGAAAGTCAACACGGAAGTAAAGGGTAGAAGGGACAAAAGTCCAAGGCAAATGAGACAAGGCGCCAAGAGAAAAAAAATGAAGAAATTAAGAAAATTAGGCCAGGGGACGAGTCCTTCCAAACTACGCCAACTATTCCCCAAAGGGGGACGAGGGAATCCGAATCAGACATGAAAATTTTGGGGACAAGTCGTCACGTCGTGCCTGGAACGAGAAATTGAATGATTTAATTTAGCAGGTGTGCGACTTAAGCCTGAACTTGCCTTTGCTACATTCTTGTGACAGAGTTCCGATTTAATTTAGTAGGTATGTGACTTAAGCCTACCAAATTTTGGCGCGATTCTTGAGGGACGGTATAATTATTTACGTTCTTATTTTTTTTTCTTAATCTATTTCTTTTTATTTTTATTTATTTTATTTTATTATTTTTACTATCTGCTATCCTGCTATTTCGTGGTGTGGAACCGTGCATGGTTCACACCCGTTCTGCTAAAGACTTACTTGTATCTATTGATACATAAATTGAACGTTCTTTCAAGAAATGATGCAAAGAACGCAGGAGAGTAAAAGAAAATTGTTGAGAAGGAGAGATGGGTGATAGAGCACCTTAGACAATCAGGCAGAAAACTGCTCCTAACTAGACGGAGCAACCACAAGCAGTCATTTTCCCACTTTGCCTACGAGAGTCACATTTGAGTTGAAACCGGGATTACTAAACTCAGTGGGATACCCGGTGAAAACCCAAATCAACACATATTTCAGTTCGTGCAAGTTTGCAACATAATGAAGCCTGCTGATCTTTCAATTGAGCAGCTTCTACTTCGAACCTTCTCCTTTACCTTGAAGGACAGGCTAATGTGTGGTATTATCATCTGAACCCGAACAGTATAACCACCCGGCAACAGACGAATGAGGCATTTTTGGATGAGTTCTTCCCGGTGAACCAGATTAATGTCATGAAAAGGGACATTAGTAACATGGAACAGAAGGCGGACGAGTCCTTTTACGAGTATTACAAAGTCAAGGCATTTTCGGGAATAGCGAGTATTACAATCGGTTCCATACACTCACCAGCAGAAGTTGTTCTTATCATGGTTATGATGAGGATCAGTTAATTATGTACTTCCATGGGGGATTGACTGATCAGAATAAGAGGATGGTTGATTCTTCCTGTGGGGGTAGTATTCTGAACAAAACCACTGCAAAGGCTCATAAATTGTTGGAGGACCTAGCAAAGAGTACCATAACCCATGGTGGGAGATCAAATGTCAGGTTAGTGCAGCTGGTTCTAGTAGTGGGTTGATTGATCAACTCAAAACTGGTGTAAAGGACATCAAGAGCATGATAAAGATCAAGAAATTATTCTATTACTATTTTAAATAGAAATAAAATCAATTTTACCCTAATCGCAAATCAAGATGACACATACAAGATTTACGAATGTGCTACAATGAATACTCTAATAGTCTAATCCGATACGATAGAAGAGAATTCTAGCAAAAACCTAATGAAAGGGATTAAAAAATTGATCAGTTTCACAACCCTATAATTAGATTTAGAATAAGACACAAGTAAAATTATAATCAGAGAAAGAACATAAGAAAGATTTAAACCTCAATTGATATAAAAAACGAATCAAGAGTTACAATCCAAAGCAATGAAAGTTTTTTAAGTTTCCATGGATGTTTCAAAACTTCAAATCCAAAAACCCAATGTTCTCTCTTAATCCTGGGTTATGAAAAAGATGTCCTAATACCACTAAAAATAAAGTTATTTATAGTTCTCCCTAATTACCACTTAAAAAGGAAAAATAAAATAAAATAGACTAAAAACCCAATTCAAATCGTTCAATTTCTTGTTCCAGGCACGGCGGGACGACTCGTCCCCAAAATTTTCATGTCTGATTCACTCGTCCCCCTTTGGGGAATAGTTGATGTAATTGGGGACGACTCGTCCCCTAGCCTAATTTTCTGGATTTCTTATTTTTTTTCTCTTGGCGCATTGTCTCGTTTTGCCTTTGACTTTTTTTCCTTCTACCCTTGACTTTCATGTTGACTTTCCTTGATGCTTGAAGCTCTATTACCACCGGCTTCATGAATACAATAAATCTGAATACAAAAATAAATCACTAATTACTCTCAAAATACAACATATTTTAATGAAACCTCACATTACAAAGTCACTTCAAATTACATCAAATCTAATCTAAATACATCAAAATGGAGAAATAAAATGTCCAAAAACATCGAAGTTACATGATATAAAATTCACCACATCAAAGTCCCCACGCTTAAACCGTTACTCGTCCCTGAGTAATATCCTAACTCCAATCTAGCCTCCGGTCTAAAATAGATAGTATGGGAAAAATTGACCCCTAATCTCCTCTAATCACGCCAACAAATCAATCACAAGTACATAGTATAAAACTCTGCTCCTTATAACTCTAAAAATGAGAATAATTGACCCTAGTTTAATATCAACTCCTATAGCAAATAATATTCAAACTAGGACCCACACAACAGAGTCGGGGGAACTAAACATGTCATACTTTCCCACGCTCGCCTCTCACTACAACATCCCTCAAATAAAAAGCTTGTTCGGGTGGTAATCCCTCGCAACTACCTCGTGAAAAACTCCTACGCCCCTTATGACTCCAAGGTAAAATCCTACCCGAAACTCTGAATCCCCCTTATGACTCCAACTCTGGTGAACAAAGGAAGCATTAATCTCACAATCTCACTTTTTGCCTAAGCGCCCTTTCGGGTTTTCACTTAGCCACTCAGATTTATTTTTTTATTTTTTATTTTTTTTAAGAAAGCAAACTACTAATATCCCCAAATTCCCCACGCTTTAACCGCACAGTGTCCTTGTGTGTGTAAGGACTATAAAAACGATAAAGGTAGGGACAAGGAGATACCATCACCGATGAGAGCTGAAGCCGTTTCCCTGATAATAGGTCTGACGGGAAGAATGTCTCTGAGCACGAGCAGTGGCTCTCGAATGCATCAGAGCCAAATATGTCTCTGAAACTGGCTCGTAACGCCGAGGCTCTGTCTGCGTCGCCCACGTCTCTAACTGCCTATACTGGGCTCTCGAAATAGCAGCTTCATCCTCCAACCCCTCAAGACGATCCCGAACCTCCTCCCATCTAACATCCTCTAAAGCATGTCGGCTCTGCTCCCGAGCTATCCTTGATCTTTCCTGTTCATCCATATATGCCTTTATCTGAGTCCACTGGTCCAACGGACCCTGCTGGTTCTGATGCTGCTCCTGACCCAGATGGCCCTGTCCCTCCCGTTCTTCTTCCTCCTTGTCATTCGGCTCATCCACATCCTCTATGCCCGGCATACGCCAATGCTTGGCCTGTACACCATTCGGGAAATTAGCCCCCGCACCACAAAAAACGGTCCTCTTCGGAAGATCCCCATACTCAAATAATAAGGATCTGAAGTCCCTCGAATCAGGGTTCCTCACAAACTTATCATACTGAATAAGCCACTCCCTAGTATAGAGACCAAGTCCATCCAACTTTATTGCCTCGGGGCTGAGCTCCTCCACACAAGCAGCTGCTAACAGCGTGATCATCCCCCCCACTGAGATATTTCCCTTATCTGACAAAGAAAAACTCGCACATCTATGAACAAAAATATCAATCCAATCCGGGATCACACGAACACTCTGCAGTCCCACTCTCAATAAATTCACCATCGCCAAATTTAGTTGAGCCGGCTCTCCATTCCCCATCCACGTCATAGATAACTCTTTATAGAACAACTTCCAAGCCGGGTGGGGTAGAGAATTCGCCCTAATGTGCTTTTTCCTATATGTTAAACCCGTGAGTTCATGGAAAAAGAATTCCCCTGCTCCGTCATTTTCTAACCAAACTCCCCTAGGTTCATCAACCCCAAACACTTCCCTCAACTTCTCATAAGACACTCCAAAAGTTATATCATCCAAATTAAATCGGATTTTAGTTGTCCCCTCCTCTTTTAATATCTCCAAGGTTGATAAAAACTCTAGGGTATATCTCTTGTAAGTAGCGGCCCTCTTCCCAAAAAAATTTCTCAACCCCGCATGTGTCATTAAATCAGTCACCAAAGCATCTAAACCCAAGCCTCGTACAGTTTCCAAATCAAGGAAATTAGTAACTTGAACTTTCCTTCCCTCTAAATTCTTCCACTTTTTCTTTTGAGAAGTAGTCAATTGGGTCAAACCCATGTAAGGTAAATTTGCATTAGGGGGAGTAGGATCATTTGGGACTACGGGGTTTGGGTTTTGTTTAACTCTCTTGTGGCCACTTCCACCACCTCTAGCGACTCTCTCCTTTGGAGGCATACTTATCACCACAATAACCACTACAAATCCACCACACAATATTCACAAAGTAAATGCAACAATATAAACACCACCACAATCGAATTCGCCTTTCAATTCCCAACCGAACCACCACACTACAATTTCAACACAACCCAACTATTTGAATGTGCAAGAGAGAAAGTGATGAAGTTTTACCTTACTATAGCTCCCAATGTAGTCACAATCCTCCGTGTATCATTCAAAGTAGCCTCCCACGAATTTTGACCAAAAACTTCCACTTTTACTTTCTAGGGTTATGCAATTTGTCTACAAATCGGGTAAATTGAAAGCTGAAATTTGTATAAGGAGATCGAATTTGTGTTGGGAAGGTAGATTAGGGTTTTGAATTTCGAAGAAATAGAGAGAGTTGGATGGAATTTTGGTGGGTTAGGGTGTTTTGGTTATAGATAAGTGAATGGGGTTTCAATGGTGATTTAGCTTTGAGAATGGTGAAAGGATGAAGATAGAAGGGAGAAGGTGGGCCGAAATTTGTAGGGGAAGCCGAATATGATGGTGTGGGTGGCGGATTAAGGTGGTGTGTGAGGGTGGCTATGGAAGTTTTAGGAGAGAAAGTGTATGGTTCCACCAAGATTTGGAAAACTCATCTTGGATTGTTGATGAAATTGAGTTAAATTTCAAAAATTCAAGAAAAAAACATATCGTTTCGGACGTTCTTCGTCTCAAGATACTTGAGATTAAGAAAAAAAATTGTCCTAAAATTCTTGCAGTTTCCCATTAAATTTTTACACAATTTACCTTAAGTACATTTACCTTGTTTAGTGCACGCTAAACCCTGTACAACCTCTTTGTATTCGTACATAAAATCATATTTTAGACCTAAGGCCTCCTGGTCTTGTGGTATGGTATGCTAACCGATCTCCCTTTTGAGAGGTCATACCGGAGCTTGGGGGTCCAGGATTAATTCGACATAAGTTGGAAATCCTGGGTATAAAAAAAAAAAAAAAAAAAAAACATATTTTAAGAATAGGTTCTTCTCCATTAAAGTACTCATCCCATAAATAATGAAGGTTAACATAGTAATTTTACCTTGTTTCAATCTCCCTAAAAAAATCCCAACAACAAAGGTGTGCCCCGAGTTTTAAAAACGAAAAACAAAAAGAAAATTTAAAATAATTTTCTTACTAAACTTGCTCTAGAAGATTTTTTGAAAGGAAATGGAGGGAGCGAAAGATTTTTTGAAAGAAAATGGAGGGGAGCGGAAGATTTTTTTTGAAAGGAAATGAAGGGAAGGGGAAAGGAATTTTTTTGAGTATTACCCTCCCTGTGCTCCCTCATAGGGCTGTTACGCGAACCGAGTTGACTCAAGCTCGGCTCATAAAAGCTCGAGTTTGAGTGGGCTCGAAGTAAACTCGAGCTCGAACCGACTTTTCAGGCTCGATTTTTTAACGAGCTGGCTCGTGTTTGACTCATTTGTTCGATGAGCTTTGTTCGAACTCGGTTTGTTTGAGCTCGACTCGTTTTAAAAACTCAAATTATTTTTTGTTCGCGAACAAATCGAATTCGGCTCGTACTCGAATTATTATTACTTTTGTAATAAATATACATATAATACATATAATACATGTACTATATAATACTCCCTCCGTCCCAATATAATATGCACTTTTTTGGGTGGCGCGAAAATTAAGGAGGAAAGTGAAAAAGGTGATGTGTTGTGAGTGTAGATGGTTGGGTAGGAGAAAAAAAGTGGAGTAAGTGGGTAATGGTGGTGAGTAGAGAGAAGTGAGTCTCATTTCCATTTTGGGAAAGTGCAGATTATTGTGGGACGTTCAAAAGGGATCTTTTTGCAGATTATCATGGGACGGAGGGAGTATACTCCCTCCGTCCCGTAATACTTGACACAGTTACTGTTCCGCACGAGAATTAAGAAAAAAGTAAAAAGGTTGATGTGTTGTGAGTGTAGATAGTTAAGTAGGAGAGAGAATGAGTGGAGAGAATAGTAAATTATAATGGTGTTGTGAGTATTAAAATAATGTAGGAGAGAGAATGAGTGGAGGGAATAGTAAAAATTCTTTGCCATTTTAGGAAGTGTGACTTATCAGTGGGACGCCCAAAATGGAAAAGTGTGTCAAGTATTGTGGGACGGAGGGAGTATGTATGTATGGATCAATATATATTTATTATATTTCCCTACATTTGTACGAATAATGAAGCATAATTTAAAGTATTTGTATTTTCAAAATGAATCAAACTGTATAGATTGTAAAATAACTAAAATTAATTTAAAAATTGTATACTTTCACGGTGAAACAATAGCGATATTGTATACATGATAGACATTTTGTTTTTTTTAAAAAATAAATTATTCTTTTCACATGCACATATATTTATCTAATATAATAATATTTTCATCAAAATAAAAAATAAAATTAATATCTACCATTCTACCTATATATATATATTTTTTTTTTCTTAAAAATTCCATTTTAAAATTATAAATCCCAAAATAACTCACATTTGAAACTATTTTTCAAAATAATCAATTTTTTTAAATTCGCTACATGGTGTAGCGAGTTCAACATATGACCGTTGAAACTTGCTACACCATGTAGCGATTTTAACAAGTCAAACTGGACATTTAACTTTTAAAAGAATAATGTTTTACTCGATCTTAGGGGTTTATGGAAGGTGTATGCCAACAAAGGAGAAAGAGAGTATAAATTGCATCAACCGATTGATATCCACCAACCTGTTTATGCTTTGACATTTTTTATTTTTATTTTTCAAACTGGATATTTAACTTTTAAAAACAGGACCAACTATCGGGGGATCATGTTTAGAATAAAATGTTAATTTAAAATTTTTATAAAAAAATATTTATTTGAGACAATAAAGTATTATTTTTTAAAAAGTTAAATGTCCAGTTTAAAAAAATAAAAATAAAAAATGTCAAAGCATAAACCGGTTGGTGGATATCAATCTATTGATGCAATTTATACTCTCTTTCTGCTTTATTAGCATACACCTCAACATAAATTCCTAAGATAGAGTGGTTGGTTTTGTTGTTAATGTTGCCCTAATAAAAAAACAAGAAGGAAAAAAGGCATTAAAATTTAATCAAACTAGTAGGTAACCCGTGCTCCGCAAGGGAAACTAATTTGCTAATATCAAGATTTATTTTTTATAATATAAGTATATTATAAATGAATCAAAACATTAACATTTATAAAGTTAGAAAAATTGTGTTCAATTTTAATAACTTTGTTGCACATAAGTTTAATAGGAATTGCATTGTGACTAACAATGTAGCAATTTTTGCTATTTTATTTTTGATGTTCATACTTTATGCCATTTATTTTTTATGTCATAATTTATGTCAGTATGCAACATTTTAGTGAATGAAAAAACTAACGACCTATTTCTTTTCAAATTACAACATTTTAAATACAATGTAGGGATTCCAACCCTTAACCTTCCCGAGAAAAGCACGTCTTTTAGCTAAATGCTCATTGACATTATTAACGACCTACTTTGATATATATATATATATATATATATATATATATATATATATATATATATATATATATATATATATATATATATATATATATATATATATATATATATATATATATATATAGTAACTATTATGATTAACTAATATTATTAATAGTAATAGTTAACATATATTATAACTATAATACTATTACTTAACATATATAGTAAATTAATACTATTTATAATAATAGTTAGCATAGTAACTATTATAGTTAACTAATACTATTAATAGTAATAGTTAACATATATAGTAACTATTATAGTTAACTAATACAATTAATAGTAATAGTTAACTTATAAAGTAACTATTATAGTTAACTAATATTATTAATAGTAATAGTTAACATATATAGTAACTATTGTAGTTAACTAATGCTATTAATAGTAATAGTTAATTTATATAGTAACTATTATAGTTAACTAATACAATTAATATTAATAGTTAACATATATAGTAACTATTATAGTTAACTAATACAATTAATAGTAATAGTTAACTTATAAAGTAACTATTATAGTTAACTAATACTATTAATAGTAATAGTTAACCTATATAATAACTATTATTATTAACTAATAGTATTAGCTAATAAGGAGAATACCAAAAGTCATATAGACTTTGGGATAGTGATGACGTGGCTTCTCCAAAATCAAGAGTTTGCCTAAACTTGTCCACGTGGCGAAGCCATAACCCTCCTCACCAAATAAAAATACTGAAATGAATAATCAATATTAATTTAAATTTGCTTTTAATTTGATTAAAGAAAATAATTTATTTTTATTATTAATTTTGGGAAGGAATTAGTAGGGCTTCCTCCTAGATTTTCAACTTAGGCATATCCTATTCCAAATATTCAGTAGGTGCATCACTTGAACATGAGAAATAGTGGAAATGGAAACCGAAATAGGATCAGTTAAGTTCATGGAGATTTTTGACCGCCATCATCGCCATCATTTCCATGATTTACCGATACTTGTTGCAACCGATCTTGTGACCGTTAAACTCTCTACATGGTGTATCGAGTTCTTCTTTGTTAATTAAGTTGATTAATTCAAACACTTAAACCTAATTTAACTAAACTCGCTACATGGTGTAGCGAGTTTCAACGGTCACATGTTGAACTCGCTACACCATGTAGCGAGTTTTAAAAAGTTGGTCATTTTGAAAAATAGTTTCAAATGATCATATACACATATATATGTGTGTATGTATATATATATATTGATGCTGCAGGAAATGTGCTTATCAATCTTCCTCCACGTGGCAGGACTGATCACCTGGCTTCTTGACCTGAAAACAGAACCCACGACTAGCCGGATGTGTCTCCGGCGAAGACACTCGGGCGTGAGAGTAAGGTAACAGTTGTATATAGCTCAAAATGTATTGAATAATGAACTCAGAATACAAAATGGCAGTTACCTTTCACCGTTTGGTAGTGATGAAGTATTTATAGGCAAGAGTGATGTATTTTTGGGGAGGCAACATGTCCTCCGAGATTATAGCGGTAGTTACTTGGACGTGGGAACATGTCTATAACGGTCCCTGATTTATAGGGATGTGGTTAAGAGGATTGTTCAACCAAATAAGCCGGCAAGTGTTAAGTCGTCACTTGCTGATTTAGGTCGAGGTCGCCACTCGTGGAATGGTCGACCCGACCGTCTGCAGAGCATGGTTCGTACCCGAATTGTAGCATGGATCGTGAGGTCGGACTAAGTTAGGTCAGACCTGTAGGTCTGACCATGGGCTTAGTCGACCGATGTGTGAGATGGGCCTCGGGCCCTGTTCCGATTGATCAGCCTCATCGGGAACTCGAGACCAAGGCTGCTGTGATTGGACTTTACTCGCTCGCCCAACTCGACACTTTTGGTATGTTCAGTGGCCCCCAACTTTCGAGTTGACTTCGTCGACTTGGAAGTTAAGAAGATTTCTTTGACGGAAATTGCTTTACTCGCAGGTCAATGCTAGTCTTTGAAGTAGGTCGACCATGATGACGTGGCAACATCCCGATCGTCGCATGAATGAACGGGAGATGAAGGAGCGCCGATTTTCGTAATGATTACAATTTCGACGTTGGAACTCCTTCTCGAAAACCGCTTCAGCCTTTAATTTTTTGGAAAATTAATTTTGATTTTCCTTTCCCTTTCCAAATTTAGGAAAATATAAATAGAAAAATCCATCTTCGTTTAGAACTTTTACCGTCCTAAAACTTCTTCTTCTCCGGCGATAATCAAGGGATTGCAGCAAGATTTAAATCTAGCTCTCTACTCCAAAGAACGAACTACCTTCCGCAATTAATTAAGGTATTTCCCTCGTATCCTTGCTTTAGGGTTTTAATTTATGCATCCGTTTCTCCGCTACGCCATGGCTAGGACCTTTAGTTGCGACCAACTGTGGGCGTGGTATGGTTTACTGACCGTTAACCGTAGGGCATGCAAGAATGTGAACGGTGAGTGGAGAGTGATGTCCCCTGGATGAGTGTGCCTCCATTTTGACTAGTTGGGGATTGAATTACACCGAGATAGGGCCGCCCATTGTAGGGGAAATTGAAAATGTGGTGATCGACGACTCAAATGTTGTCGCTTTCATCTATTCCATGAATTGCTTGACCATATCACCTTGTTTTATGTTAGGGACGTCCAAAAGCCCTCCTTCCTTAGAAATAGAATAGGTTTCCTGGGAGTCTAGGTCGTCCTTAGTAGGTCGATCGAACATGATCATAGGATCGACTCCCCGCTTCCTCTTTTGCTTGTCAGATATGACGACTCAAGAAGGGAACGCCGCCTCAACTTCTTCTCGGTCCTCGAATTGTCAACGCATTTGGGCCCAATGTGGTGCCAGCAAGAATGAGAGGGGCTATGTACCTCAACGACCTATTCGTGGGAGGAAGAATTTGGAGTCCCGTTATGATGTGATCTACAACTTCGTGGGGTAGATAGGGCAGACTTTAGGGTGACCATCCTTAGTCGAAACAATTTTTGGCCAAATACCGTACGACCTTCACTAGAGATGCTACTAAGGTAGCTTTCTTCTACGGGCGCTGAGGCCGGGTTTGAGGTCAGCGTTGGATCCTTTCATTAATGAGTTTCGGAATGTATGGATGCCCTCCCTCTTCGACTCGGTGCTAACACTCGTAGAGGCCGGTGTGCTTTGCAATGGTGTGTAGGCTCTGGGCCATGAGCCTTGTATGAAGGTTTTCAAAGAGTTTTTTGGTGCCAAGCTAGATAAGCATGATTGGGGAATTAGTACTCCCTCCAAGCCCAACTCTCCCAAGTTGTTTACCAACCTTCCAAATAAACACAATTGCTGAACTCACATGTAGTTTTAGTTGAGAGCAGCCGATGGGAATTTCCGTTCCAATGATGAATCTGATGCTATCAGCGAGGAGAATTACTGGGAGCCTCCTTGGTGTAAAACTTTGTATAGAAAGTTGTGTGCCCTGGTCAAGGATGGACCCGTCAATTGGGAGTCATTAGTGACAACCAAGTATAATTATATTCTAGCAGGGATGATGCCTGGAGATGAGGCAGCAGAGCCCTCGCACCTCGTATTGAGAGGCCATTGTACCCAGATTGGGTAACTCACTCTTGGGTAGATTAGAGGAGAATTGTCAGCTTTGTCGAAGCAAGCCGACTACCGCAAGAACAATGGAGAACACATCGCGGTAAGGGTTTACTCGCCTTCGCTCATTAGCTCGTCCAATGTTAACTTGCATAAGTGCTTTTTTATAGGCGTATAGGATTGCCTTGATCTGCATACTTAACTTTCAGCTCGTCATTTACTTGCTCGCTTGTAGAATCAATTAATTCGTACATAGAACTGCTTGTAATCGTATCTCTGTATTTATCAAATGGTTTGCTCGTATGTAGAATTAATTCGCATAGAACCGATTTTATTGGCATACATGACTCTTAGCCCATCCGTTGTCTATTCGCATGTAGAACTCGGGTTAGCTCGTACTTAAATCCGTTTCGAATTGTCACCCCGCACTTATCACATTGCTTGCTCGTATGTAGATTTAATTCGTACATAGAATCTGCTTCGTATTTGTCGAACTAACACTTTGATGTCGTGCAGTTTTGACTCCCGAACAAGAAGTCGCCATGGTTCGAATTGTTGGAGTTTCTGACAAGAAGAAGTCTAAGAGGGCCCACGGGGTTGTGAACGCTAAGGCCAGCAGAGAGAGGGATGCTGCTGCAAGGAATAACCTTCTCCCAAAGGACAATGCTGGGTTAATTCCAATGGAGGAGGTCGTTATGAGGACCTTAAACAGAGTGGTTCCCATTCCATGAATGTGAATGAGGGAGGGAGGAACTCAGCAGTCGCCTAGCCAAGTCCGAGCTCGATCCTGTTCAAGAGGCCAATGCCGCGACCTCCGGGCCGAGATGGCGGGCTCCACCCAATGAATGTAGTTGAAATTGACGATGTTGCTGAGGAGGAAGATGATCAAAGGCTGAGGACGAGAAAAAGATCAAGGTCCGGAAAGGGCAAGGCCGTCTCCCCAAGTCTACTCCCTCCTCTAGC
Organism: Adenophora triphylla var. japonica; assembly: GCA_022495995.1. NCBI lineage: Eukaryota > Viridiplantae > Streptophyta > Magnoliopsida > Asterales > Campanulaceae > Adenophora > Adenophora triphylla. The sequence continues at coordinate 282,405 of JAFEMH010003071.1, forward strand.
CCCTCCTCCGAGGAGCCAAGAATCTGTGAGATGCTTTGATTCGAGGCTCGCCGATGTTCCCCTCTCATCGGGGTCAAAAGCATGACTCGCCGCTATCCCGATGTGGCTCTCGGGTCAAGTGGTGGTGAGAAGGGCCCCGGATGTAGATCTCCTAGCTCACTTTGCGTATAAGGGGATGACTCCAGAGGAATTTTCGGCCCGATCCGGGTTGGTACACGCCGAGGTAAACCTTTATTTTCCCTTTCGTTTGGTCGCTTATTATATTAGTTCGTCGCTCACCTCTTTGCCGAGCTAATACTTCAATGTTTCCTCTAATGTAGTCTCTCACCATGAACGAGCAAGCTAAAAGCTCCCGGAGGGCGTCAATTGAGAGGGAGAAGCAGCCCTCGCGCGATTATGCCAAGAAGGCACAAGAGTTGGCCGATTTGAGAGAGAAATACAACGATCTCGACAACTCGTGTGAAGCCAATGAAATGGTGAAGACGAAGGCCTTGTCCGATCCGGGCACCGCCGAATCTAAGATCAAGGAGGTGGAAGTGAGAGGAAGTAGAGAAGAAAGAATTGGAAAAAACCAAGACTCACCGCCACACCAACAAACTTCTGAAGGAGAAGGATGCCTTCTTGCTCGAGCCGCATGAACAAAGACGACTTGAGAGAGAGAAGAGCCGAAAGACCTCCGTGCTACCATCGAGAAAACCGCTAAGGATGCCTCCGGCGGCGGCCGAGAAGTTCAAGGCAGGATGAGTACTACGATGCCATAAAGTGTCTAAGGCCCAAGATTTTCTTGAGGTCGGCAAAAGACACATGGCCCGTCGTGCGCTTGTAGATCCAATCGGCCACGGCTACCATCGAGCAATTAGCTCGTTGGTTTACCGAGTCCCAATATGACATGACGGCTCGTAGTGGTCACTCGCTTGTTCCTTACCTTGAAAACGATCTTGCTTTCATTGCTCAAGAGGACGAGGAGGATCACCGCGAGAAGTGGGAAGCTCCCCTGTTCTTGATAGGAATTTTGATGTGGTCTTGGCGGAGCTCGACGATACCGAAGCCATGGAAATTGAAACCGAGCAAACATATTCGAGTCGGGTAAGCCTCGAGCCTCAGCAACAAGAAGATGGTGAAGGTCGAGCTTCCATTGACGACCAAGCTGCTATCGGCCAGGACTCTTAAATTATTTGTAATGAACAAGTTCCAACCAACATCTTTTTGTTCTTATTGATTAACATTATCTGAATGCCTTGGCCCAGCTGGGAGGCAAAATATTTTTGTAAATTAATTTTGTTTAAGTCTTAGCCCGTTTTGGGAGACTTGTTTCTATCATACCGACTTTTGTTTTCTAATGTTGTATGTTTTTCATTCTATATTGTATGTCGAGCTAGATGTAGATAATATAAATGAGTCGATTTGAGCCTAGAGGCGACTTGATCTTGTTGGTTTAGTCGACCTCGTACTTGATTAACTTTTTTGTGAACGAGATTGATCATGAGTCGAGTCGAACCCGTTCATACCATTTCAACCGATTAAGAATCGAGTTAGTTGGAACGAAGTCGACTAAGAGTCGACTGTCAAATGGATAAAGCCGATTAAGAATCGAGCTAATTAGGAACTAAGTCGACTAAGAGTCGGACTTGTTATGAACAAAGCCGATTTAGAATCGAGCTTGTTAGAACGAAGCCGACTAAGCAGTCGAGCTAAGATGAACCGACTAAGAGTCGAGCTAAGATGAACCGACTAAGAGTCGAGCTCATTAGAACAAAGTCGACTCAAGAGTCGGACTTGTTAAATAAACAAAGCCGATTAAGAATCGAGCTTGTTAGAACGAAGCCGACTAAGAGTCGAGCTTGTTGATATTAATGTAACACTATGTTTGATCGAATAAACCGCTCTTTTCATCAATGGAATCATGCTTACATCAATTCGAAACTAGCTTTAACACAAACTTGAACTTTGAAATTGAAACTAGAAGTAGTATTTGATGAGGTGAGTAGCATGCCAAGGATGTTTCAACTCGTCACCTCCAGGATGAGCTATCATGTAGGTTCCTTCCTCGACGACTCGAGCGACTACATGTGGACCTTCCCGCTAGGAGATAGCTTGTTCTGCCGGGTCCTTCTACCCGTTGCCTCAATCTTTCTCAATACATAATCTCCAACTTGGAAAGACCTTGCCTTGACCTTCTTGTCGTGGATAACTTTTGGTCCGCCGTTTGTAATTGACCATTCTGGAGGTAGGTCAAGCTTCTCGCTTCTCGTCGATCAGTCCAAGTCGATCAACCCGCTGTGTCGTTCGTTCTTGATCAAAGAAGGTCACTCTAGCAGAGGGAATCCGAGTTCAAGCAGTGCCATGGCCTCGACCCATATGTGAGAGCAAAAGGGGTTTCCCCGTAGGCTCCCCGGGAGCGGTCGAGGTATCGAACCGCCCAAAGAGCAAGGGGAGTTCGTCCAACCAATTGTTTCGTCGACCTACGAGCCCGGCCTCGAGCGAAGATAGAACAAGTTTATTTGCTGCTTCTCAAATGTCCATTTCCTCGAGGATAGGCGATGTAAGATTTCCAATGTTTGATTCCCACTCGCTTCATCTCTCGCTTCGAAGGTCCGGGAGAACCGTAAACCATCAGCTTTGACACTATAGCTCGAGGAAACCAAACCGACACCAAATGAAGTCGTGTATGAAGTTGATAGCATTCTCCTCTCGTGATGCGAGCTAGTGGTTTGGCCTCAACCCATTTGGTGAAGTAGTCTATGGCCACTATCACATACTTGCAGCTTCTCTAAGTGAGGAAGTGGTCCAATCGTGTCGACGCCCCACATGTCAAATGGCCAAGCCGCGATCACAGTGAGTCTCGCTTCACGTTGTAGGCACATGGGGAAGGTTGGCAAACTCTTTCGCATTGATCACATTGCTGAACAAAGTTGTGAGTGTCGCCTCATGTGTGGCCAAGTAGTATCCCAATGTGATTAACTTGTCGCCAAGCGTCCCGCCCCCGGTGTCCACCACAAATTCCACTATGCACTTCGTGTATCAATAGGGCGACCTCTTGAGGGACGGATGCACTTTAGCAATGGCCGAGTATAAGATCTCCCGAATGTGTCGCTCCTCAATGACATACCTTGGAGCTTTCTTTTTGATAGCTCGAGCCTTCTTCTCGTCATCCTGGCAGCCTCTCCATTTTCTAGGTATGCTTTCATTTCCTCGATCCAACACTTCTCCCGAGTCCAATTTCTTGAGGGATCATCTATGCAATGAATTTTTACCCTCTCATAAGCCGGATTTTCGAGGAAGGAGATGGGGCCTCGCCATGTGGCTCATCCGAAGTAGCAAGTTTCGAAAGGAGATCACCACTCGTTATCTTCTCTTCCAATCCTTCAATCTCCTGCATTCTAAGTCCTTTATTAGCTCCTTCACTGTGTCGCAGATTTGATGAGAGTAGAACTAAGCACTTCGTACTCGCCTCCGACCTCGGTCAGACTATCAATTGTGAGTCACAAGTAGCCATGATCTTAGTTGCTCCGAAGCACTTGGCATACTCAATAGCCGCAATCAAGGCCTCAGTATTCGCCTGGTTATTGAAGCATCAAACTTGAACCTTAGTGATTCCTCATATACGGTCCCAGCTTCGGCTCAATCAACACTATTCCAGCCTCCACCGCTATTCTTGGTCGCCGACCGTCCGAATAGACCCTCCAACAATCGTCTGCAGGCTAACGACGACCCGGGACTCGGTTCTTTCCCCTTAGCTTTTTCTTTAGGAACTCGTTGCTCGTTGTCTTCCTCGCGAACGTAAGCTCGACTCAAGAAGTCGCCTAGAGCTTGAGCCTTCAACGCCTTTCGAGGTCGATAGTCAATGTCAAATTCAGCCAGGGCAATTGACCAATTGAGCAATCGACTCGAACTCGTGCTTGTGCAATATCTTTTCTCAAAGGCGCATTAGTAAGAACCACGATTGGACGAGCTAGAAAATAAGCTCGCAGCCTTCCTCAAGCCACGACTAGAGCATAGGCGACCTTCTCGCCGTTGTAATACCTACTTTCCACATCTCGATAAAGCTTGGCTGATATAGTACACAAGCCTTCAAGCCCCTCATCCTCTCTAATCAACACCGCCGTAACCGACTTGTCTCCCACGTATAGATATACAAACAAAGTCTCTCCAAAGGGTCGGGCTACTTAGCAAAGGTGGAGTAGCGAGGTAATCCTTTAGCCGTTGAACGACGAATGACATTCGGTCGTCCATTCAAAACTTTTCGTCCCCTCAATGCTTTTAAGAAGGGGAGAGACCGTTCGCCGACTTTGGATATGAAGCGACCAAGAGCCGCTACCCTTCCGTTAAGTCGCCGCATCTCTTCGACATCGGGAGCCTTCATGTCGACTAAAGCCTTTATCTTCTCTCGGATTAGCTTCTATGCCCCTTTGAGATACCATGAATCCCAAGAACTTGCCACCGCCACTCCAAACACACATTTGTCGGGGTCGAGCTTCATGTCGTTTGCTCGTAAATTGGCGAATGTCTTCCTTTAGGTCGACCACGTGACTCCCGCCTTAGTTTTAATGACCATGTCGTCAACGTAAGCCTCCATATTTCGACCAATCTGTGAGGCAAAGACTTTGTTCACCATCCTCTCGATAGGTCGCTCCCGCATTCTTCAATCCAAAAGGCATCATATTGTAGCAGCATGCCTCCACTCGCCTCGAAATGCCGTCTTGACTATGTCGTCCTCATGCATCTTTGATCTCGGTGGTATCCCGAATAAGCGTCGAGGAAACCGAGGGTGGAGTGACCAAAGAATGGAATCAACTAGCTTGTCTATCCTCGAAGGGGATAATCTTTTGGGCATGCAAGGTTCGCAGTAGTGAAGTCGACACACATCCGCCATTTGCCATTCGATTTCTTCACCATGACCACGTTGGCCAACCACGTTGTATGAGTGGCCTCTTTGATTATCCCCGCACTCAAAAGTTTTTGTACCTCGCTTATGGCTTCTTCCTTATCGCGAGCAAAGCTTCTCAATTTTTGGGGTCTAGGCTTTATGGTCGGGCCGACTTCCGCCCGTGAACAGCGACCTCCTCCTTGATTCCCCTCATGTCTTCTACCCTCCATGCAAAGACATCATTACTTTCTTTGAGTAGCTCGATGATTTCGCTCGCTCCTCAACCGATAGCCGCTTCCCAATCCGAATTTTTTGGTCTGGGTAAGAAGGGTTGGTGATTACCGACTCTAGCTCATCCACGCCTTCTAGCTCGGTCCATCTCTCGAATTGTAGAGTCTCCACTATGATTTCCCGACCTGCTTTCCTCGCCTCCCAAGTGTGGAGCCTCCTCGCCTATCATATCATCAAGCTTGTCCGCAACCTTGCCGGTAGTGGCCCCCCGAGTTATTGTCTATCCTGGAGGCATAGGTCTCCTATGACGACTTGATCGACCATAACTACATCTCGAATCGACCTCGTGGTGTTAGAGTGACGTGTCGACTCAAGCATGACCTCGTCATTTGAGCGATAGGTCGACTCTACCACGTCGGTGATTGCTGACAATCGCCTGTAGTTTTGGTGATCGACCGAGATAGCCTTCAAGTAACCACGCCAGCCTCAATCCCTAGCTCCCTTTTCTTTTCTTTCTCTTAGAACATGATCCGTATAAGCACGTAGCCGTGCTCAGACGCAACCCACTCCACAGTGTGGGGAACTTTACTCGCCGGTGAGGAATTGATGCTACCATTCCAAGAGCTGACCCGTCCAGGAATTCCAAGTATGGCGGCATAGTCACTATTTACATCAATTACGATAAATTGTACTCTTCGAGACAATCCCGAGGGGGTGCTGGCCTAGGTCGACGTCGAGCACTATCTCGGCCTTTAGCATCAACTCCTGGTTGGTGAAGCCCTCCAACCTCGCCATCATATCTCTCCAATCGCTCATCATTAAGACCCATCTCCTTGAAAGTTTTGTAAAACAAAATATCCTTGCAGCCCCCGTGTCGACTAAGAGTCTCGCTTCGTCGTACATCCATCAATGAGACTCGGGATGACGAGAACTTGCTCCCTAGCCGCCATATTAGTTGCCAATTCGTGGGGGTAGAAGCCGATCACCTCATCTCTTACTTCTCTCCTCGAGGCACATGTGGGGCCTTATTGAGCCGGAATATCTTGTGCTTGATGGCCGTGTTGCTCGCTTGTTCGCTGATGACCCCTGTGTTCCGCCCAGGCCGCCTAGGTCCTCGTTGCCCACTCCGCCGCCGCTCACCTCCCCACTGAGGTCTCTTCACATAAGCTTCGAGTCTCCCCTGGTCGACCATTCCTCGGATGATACGCTTTAATCCCAAGCAATCCTCTGTGAGATGACCAAATGCTTTGTGGTAGTCGCAGATTTGCTTGTTGTCCCTCCTAAACTTGTTGCCCGGATTCATTGACCGGGAGGAGCCATTTCGACAAGATTCAAAATCTCGCCCGACTCACCGTGAGGGAGTGAAAGCTTCGGCACCTTCTCTCGTCGCCCTAGTTCTCGTTTCTTTCCATTTTTATTGTTCCCCCATTCTTGTTGGAGTCCTTTTTATCATCGCCGACTTCAACCTCGGGGCTCTTTCCCTTCTTCTTTTCTTTTCTTTCCTCACCTGTGAGCGACATTATACACCTTTTCAAACAACTCCCGTCGAGTTGTGACCGTTCGGATCGTGAGCTCGTAGTCCATGTCTTCGAGGAAATACCACTTCGAAGCAATTGATTACCTCCCCGTCTCGTGAGGTCTTCCTCTATCTTATCAACCATCTCTTTCAACTTGGTGAAATAGCTCATCGAGCTTTCATTCTTACCCCGCACCAAGTTATTCAGATCGTGGACGGTTGCTTTATCTTTCGAGCTCCTGCCGAGAAGCGGTCTAAGAATTTTGTTCAAGCATGCCCAAGTGGTGATACTACCAAGCCCAAACCATTTCGAATCCAAGTTAAGTGTCGCCCCAAGTAAGTGTGCTTGAGGAGAGCTTTGCACATGTTGTCATCCTCATTGGCGACAAAACACATAGTGGCTTCCAGATGACAGCTATGTGGCTCCCGGCATTTGTCGACCCAGAGTACTTCTCCGTAAGAGGCAACCCGAAAGTAGGAGGAGGTCGACTATCTCTCGATTTCTTTGGATAAAGGTCGAGAGAGCAAAATCGAATTCGTTCGAGCCTTTCCAAAGCATCCTTCTTCTCTCTCCCTCCTCCCATTGCTCAAATTTCTTTTTCATCAACAACCATTCTCTCGGCATCGGGTCTCCTCATCTCCCGGAGGGGGAAAGCAAGATTGGACCTCTCCGGCCCTCACTTCTGGGGAGTCACCCGCCTACTCCTTCGTCCATGCGAGAATTGATCCTTTCGATCTTATCGGGAGATCTATGTCCTGTTACTTCTTTGAGGCGACACCAAGCACTTTCGGCACAGCCAGCACACTGGGCGACCTGCGCCCCGTGATCTCCATGTGGCGATTCCCGCGCCTTTCCTCTCTCACAGCGACCTATGCCCATTCCCTCGTCTCCTACATGGCGGATCCCGATGTAGGCGTTCGCGCCGGAGAGACTATGCCTGTTTCGTTGGCCGATTAACCGAGTCCTCAAATCGGATTGAGTCTCCGCTCTCTGCTTACACGCTGAGGCTAGCTCCTTAAATCGTTACTCGGCACATGAACAATGGTAGGAGCTACACGAACTATCCCGTCCTCGCCATTCTCGCCCCACACCTTCATTTGGCCCCTAGCTTAACTCCCGGCCTCGTCGCTCCATTAAACTCTTTTCGAGGCAGTGCCACTCTCTCGTAGCCAGTATGTCGGTCCTGTTCGCATCCTCCACGGCTATTGCTATCAAGTCGCCCGGAATTCGGGGCTCGCTCCAACATCATTTCTTTCTTGCTTCATGGGATTAGTGGAGGGACACCTTTTTGCTTCCCACATTCGCTTTGGCCCAGTTGGACGCTTTGGAGCGAGTGGAGCTCCCCGTCCTTCCATATGAATCTTTTCTCTCCTTGCATCTGGCAATCTCGCCACTGCCATCGACAGCGCCCATTAGTAGAGCGTGTCGCCCTAAGATGATGTTCGTGGAGGAGGGGAGGGAGTGAGGCAATCTTTGCATTTCCAGCGTTTCAGTATTGTTGTTGCTTGTTGTTCTCACTTCGTCATGCCTCAAGTGAAGCCTCGGATACGTTGTCCTTCTCGAAGTCACTCATCGTTGCCGGAGTTTAAGAGAAAGTTTCGAGGTCAAGTTTAAAAGCACGTTTCCGTAAGAATGGAACCCAAGCGTGCTTGCCGCAGTAAAATGTGCTTATCAATCTTCCTCCACGTGGCGGGAGCGATCCCACCTGGCTTCTTGACACAGCAACGTAACTCCACGCGGACTAGCCTGGAGCTGTGTCTCGGCGAAGACACTCAAGGGCGTGAGAGTAAGGTAACGGTTGTATATAGCTCAAAATGTATTGAATAATGAACTCGAGAATACAAGGCCATGGGTTACTCTTTCACCGTTTGGTAGCTGATAGAAGTATATTTATAGGCAAGAGTGATGTATTTTTTCGGGAGGCTGACATGCCCCCTCAGAGATTATAGCGGTGAAGTTACTTGGACGTGGGAACATGTCTATAACGGTTCCACACTGATTTATAGGGATGTAGTTGAAGAGGGATTGTTCAACCAAATAAGTACGGCAAGTGTTAAGTCGCTCACTTGGCCGATTTAGGGTCGAGGTCGCCGCTCGTGGAATGGTCGACACTCGATCCAGCTTCTGAGTAGAGCATAGTTCGCACCCGACCAGAGTACGCATGGATCGTGAGGTCGTGACTAAGTTAGGTCGGGACCACAGTAGCTCGGACCGTAGGCTTAGTCGGCGATCTGTGAGGTGACGGCCTTGGGGCCCTGTTCCGGTGGATCGAGGCCTCTCATTGGGAACTTGGAGACCAAGGCTGTCTGTGATTGGACTTTACTCGTTTGGCCCAACTCGACACTTTTGGTATGTTCATATACTCCCTCCGTCCCGCTAATATTAGCACACTTTCCTTTTTGGGCGTCCCGCTAATATCCGCACACTCCCAAAAAGGAAACTTTATATTAATAAAATATTCACCCAATCCCACTCATTATCTCTCCTATATTATTTTAATACCTCACAACACCATTATAATTTATTACACCCCTCCACTTTCATTCTCTCTCCACTCATTCTTTTACACTCACGACATTTTATTAAAATATCATATTCACTTAATTCCCGCGCAAAAGCAGGTGTTTGTGCTAATACTAATGGGACGGAGGGAGTATATATATATATATATATATATATATATATATATATATATATATATATATATATATATATATATATATATATATATATATATATAAATATGTAC